>CAHIKZ030002493.1:0-100000 GCA_903632075.3 Acanthosepion pharaonis | reverse complement strand
GGAGCAATGTGGACTTGGACTAATAGGGCGGCTCAGCTTCGGTGGTGCGTTTTAGCTACCACAACCGAGTTAAGAGAGTCGATGTAGGGCTCTTAGGTTGTCCAAGTTTCCATACTATAGTTTACTTTGATTATAGGCTCGTCCAGGTTTGTGTAAACATAGATAAACCTAAGGCCTAATATTAGGACGGTTTGCTAGTGGAAATTGAACGCATCATTATTTGGCGGGCGAAATTTCCAGGATCAGCTGCTAATAATGCTAGGCGGGAATTAAGGGGGTTGTAGTTGGGAATAAGTGTTTGAATCAATTAAAATAAAAAAAAAGGTTGTTTGCTGTTGGTTATAGATGCCGACACGATGTAGCAAGATTAGCAGCGCAAACTGCATTTAAAAAGTTGATCGGGTAGTCTCGTCCCACGACAGTGGGGAAGTAGTCGTAACTATGGTGGAGCTGTCCCCACTTGCTTATCAAGAAAGATCAACGACTGGTAATTCGGTCTAGGTTAAAAAGAATGTCTTCCGACGCAACAAACATGACGCTGAATTGAGTAAGATCTAAATCTTATGCATTGTCTCGTTGTCCACTTTCATCCTTGCTTTAGGTTTTTGCATTGGAACCTTTCCTTCCCAATTTAAAGGCGAATCCAATCGTACGAGGAATCTCTTTACTTGGTTCTACCACATCGGCCAGATACTCCGTCTATGTTGATGACGTTTCCGTTCTTGTGTCAAGAAGGGCCGAGATTGTCAAAGTCGAAAACAGATCAGAGGGTACAAGACGGTAACAAGTCTGTTGGCTTTCGGTTGGGTGCGTGGAAGGGAGTTTCTCTTCCCAAGCTTTTCCTCAGGACGGATGGTTAGCTCAAGATACTCAGTTTCTGGTTCGGTCCCAATCTCCTGCTGGAAATGAATTGATGGGAGCTGCGGGAGAAATTTGAGGGTAAGGCGGAAGAATATGTTTCGCATATCTTCCCAAATCTACTTTACCGACTCTCTTTGTTCCAACTCTCGTAAGCCATACTAATGCAGTTAGAGTCTTGTTCTCCTTCTTGTGGGAGGCAATTCTCCCTAGGTATGTCGGGAAAATCTGTTACCTCCACCCTTATGAAGGCCATCTGGGTATGCCTAACTTTGAAATCCATCTTTATACACTTCGTATCGTTTTACTAGACCGAAAGTGTTCGCAAGTGGATGGGAATGGCGAATTATGGAGGGAAGATGCCAGTAAGAACTTACCCTTCCTGAGAAGTGTGCCTTCGTGCGAGGAAGAGGCTCACCGTTAACCCTGAGGCGAGGGCTCCTTTTATCGTGACGGTTAACTCTCAATTTCCTCTTACGGATATGAGACGGCCTCTCCGACATCCAGGCACTGTCCCGTAAGGCATTGTACCAGGTGTTAATGAGGGAATCCGTTCAAGAGCTCGGTTTAACGAAGCAGGATGCTCAATCCATAAGGCCTTGGGCGTCTGGTTTGTAATGTCTCAATAACAAAGATTTTTCACTCCCTTGGCTGATGATGTGATAGTCCTTCTGGGTCAGCAAAAACTTTCTTCAGTAGACTGGGTAAAGTCGGTGGAGACCCTGCGTCACGCTTCCTTTCACTTTAGGGTCGTAAGTCCCGTTGATCATGTTTATTGAAGACATCATGTTTCGCATGCTGCACTGAAAATCCTTTGTCCTTGAAGCCCGTTCTGTTTGTAGCAATGTGGTAACGTTGTCGACTAAGGCTGAGCACTATGTGTTATGCGAGTCGTGATATGAACGATGCGACAGAATGAATTCTATAGAGACGTGAAGTTTAATTCTTCCCAACTAATATTGTTCTTTAGAGATCAGCTTAAAATCAAGATCAGGACGGAAAGGCGACGACGTCCTGCATCATAATTTGGTAAAAGGTGGGCGAGTCTTGCGCGTCTGTGTCGAGTAAAAGGAGTTGACTTCGAGTGAAATGTTGATGCCGGTTTGGCATCAGGATACTGGGATTGCTATAATAAACATTGGTAACCCCAACCAAAATAGGTTAGTTTAGTCTCGTTTTGTTTTTTTAATTTTCTTTACGCCATGTTAACTTACCTAGAGGATGTATGCTCATTGCTTTTATTTTTGTCACCATTTTCTCTAGATTAATCCCCATTCTATCCTCATTAGATGACATGAAATTTCAGTTCTCTAGCAGAAGTGGGACAGTTTTCGTTTTACGTGTATGATTTTTGGTATTTGTTGTCGTCTCTGAATGAGTGTGTACCTCTGGGTGTGGTTTATCGAATGATTGTTTTTAATCCATCCAATTTCCACAGAGATTTTGTCCAGTTAACTGACATTTCTGCCACAATTAAGGATTGTATTTTTTTTTAATTACTAATACTATTTTTTTTAGTTTCTTGTGTAAATAGTACTACCAGATTTCGCCGGCTCGCTATCGCTTCGCAAAGTAAGATATATTCACTACTTGAAATCTTTGAAATAAAAATTTTAAACGAACATTCCATTCATAAATTGTCATGTTATAATCGAGGAAAGTTTTACAAATGCCAACTTCTTGAAGGCAGTAAAATGCAAATTTCAAACACTTTTCTGTGCTGTATAAGTCGATATTTCTAAACAGAATTATTTTTTGTACGAAAATCAAACAAATCCTCGAAAAAAAGAAGAATAATGAAGAATGTTAATTAATGAAATAATTTAAAAAAAAATCAATATGTCCATTAGTTAAAGCTGAAGAGTGATATTGTCTAGAAGTAGAAAATATACAATACATATATTGAGAGTTTAGTGTGTAAATTACTCATTTTGAGTAATTTCACGTTTTCTTATCATCTCCCAGTTGCGTCTCTGTCTTTGGGCAGAGTGCACTCAGCGGCTTCTCTGTCAAAGGACAGAGAGGCAACTGAGAAAATTATACTGAAGAGGTGACCAGCCCTGGAAAACAGCTGCCCGAGGCCGCGCCCTTCCATTGCACAACAGTGAGGGATCGGTGCTCGCACCGAGGCCAGCGCAACCGACGGTTGCGGGGGCTCGGTGAATTTTTGTCCCTTGCCCGGGTTCACGCGCTCGGGCTCCCCACATTAAACCGACCTTGTGTCACAACCTGACCTCGTGGGGGGTCAAGTAAATACTGTGTAAATTCCTCTTTGGAGGAGTTTCTAACAGGTTTCTTTATCATATCTCAGTTGTGTGTCTGTCTTTGTGCAGATTGCGCTCAGGGGCTTCTCTGTCAAAGGACAGAGGGGCAACTGAAAAATTATACTGAGAGGTGCCCAGCCTGGGGAACAGCTGCACGAGGCCCGCCCTCCCAATGTACCAAGAGGGAGGGATCGGTGCACACACTGAGGCCAGAGTGCGCTCAGGGGCCGACTCCATCATGAGGGAAATTATACTGAGAGGTGCCCAGCCCTGGGGGATTCTTCCCGAGGCAAAAAAGAAAAAATAACACTGGTAAAAATATAAGTTATCTCTTTCTCCAACTGTTGTTTAAATAGCAGCCTTTGTAATGTAAAATCATTGCTATTCACAGAAACTTTGTCGTCCTGTGTGTGACTGCATTCGGCAGCAAATCAGGAGCTTTTGAGGCGCGTGGAACAACTTCATAATTGCTGTTGTTCTGAGGTTTAATCTGACCCGGGGTGATAGCACATTAGGGCCCTAGCAATGGAAAAACAGTCGAAACCCCAAACTGAGGGTAAAACACTATGAAAGTATGAATTTTTTTTATATTTAAATTAGCAGCAATACATATTGAAAGAAAAAAGAATATTGCCGGCAACACATTTAAATCGGAAAAAAACTCTATAAAAATACATCAATACATATTCTATTAATATGTACTCATCCTAAAATTTCTTGTCGGCATTAAATGACACATTGAGGTGTTGATATGCCGTAAAATAAAACAAACCAAATCAATCTTAGAATTATTCTTACAATTTAATTCTGTTAATCTCTCTCTGTATCTATCTATCTATCTATCTATCTATCTATCAATATATATATATATATATATATATATATATATATATATATATATATAATGCTCCTAAAGCGTCAGGAACTACTTACCTAGGTTTCACGTAAATGGATGCTTGTAGTTCTTTCTTTTTTTCCAATTTTTCCTCGGATACCAATTTGTATTTTCTGTTGGAGAATGAAAGTTTATGGTTGTTTTTTTTGTTTTTTTCTCTTCTTGAATGGTCCCTCATTTGCACCGATGTAGTACATTGTGCCTTTGTTTGCACTTACCTTGCCTTACATATTATATTCGTTTGTGGGCAATTTCCTTGGAGTGGACTTGTTGTTTTATTTCTGAAGTTGCATTGAGGTACTTTGGTTGCATTATTGGAGGTTGTTATTTTTTTGTTGCTTTTTATTATTTGTGTTATATTTTTTTGTGCAGCTATAACTGATTTTAACGTTATTGTTCTTGAATATTTTTGCTAATCGGTTTGTATCAGGGAATTGTTTTTCTATTAAGTTTAGGAATGTCCTTCCTATATTTGTTTTGACGGTTTTGTTGTATGGTGGGTTAAACCAGATAATATTTCTTTTTTCTGTTTTTGCGTTTCGGTTGTGGAAGTGTGTATTGAAGTTTTTGTGTGTATCCACTTTCTTTTAGTGCTTCCTCGTATGAGTAGATAATACTAAAACAGTACTACACTATCCAAATACATAAGGCATCTAAGAAACAGAAATATTACACCAATAAGTAGCTGGAAAATATTGAAAAAAAAGCACCTGCCTAAAAAAAAATGCCCACTTTGCCTACACGCAAAGGTAGCAATAATTTCTCATACCCAACAAAAGAATTTACTAAACATAAGATCAGAAATAATTTCCAAATGCAGACATGAAAATAAATACCTATTATCAGAATTTATGCCAAACGGATAAAAACAATACCAACAAACATTACTACATAAACCACCATTGACTCTATAAAAATGAAAAGAGAAACCACTGACATCATAACACCATCAATTATTTTCTAGTTCAAACTACCATCATAATAATTACAATTGTTGTTATTATCATTCCACCACCATTACTACGATCACTTCTACCACTTTACAATGACTATTTGCTGCTACTATTGTTATTATCGTCACCTGCTTCCCTCTCACTATTACTACCATATTACAGTTACTATTGCCGTATTAGTCCCAATTACCATCACCGTATCAGTCTACAATTATACTTGCTTCTCCCTCCCCCAGCAAAATTAATACCACCGCATAAATACTAAAAAGTATTACAAATAGGAATTTCTACCATTTACATACGTTTAATCGCCAAAAACAAGTAAATAACCGGCTTTAAAATAACAACAAAACAGCCTTAAAAAATTAAAAATAATAGCAATTTTTACCTATTACAGACCCCATCATAAGTATATACGTGCAGGCGAGAAAATATTATTAAGCAAACAAAACTATAAAAATCGGTCTGCGCGTTGACAGGGCAACAAATAAAAAATATATTCGCTACACAATCCAACATTGAATACAGCAACCAAATGCGTACGTCTGTGCGCAACGACATATATATGCGCATATATGCCCAGTCCTTCATTGTTCACATGTGTTTATGCTGGTGTGTGCTCCAGTGATTGAGCGTATGTGTGTGTGTGTGTGTGTGTGTTTGAGTATGTCAGTGAGTGTACGTGCGTGTATATATCTTTGCCTAAGCATGAGTGGCGTTCCGACGCAGTTTTTCCTCCCACTTCCATAAAAACACTGATATATGCAACCATATATAAATCCAAAATTTACAAATTAATCCTGTTTGTCTGACGATCGCAAATAACGTGAAACCCAGTGTCACAAACTCACATCAATCCAACTATATATATATATATATATATATAATTAAACATAATATTGTTAAATATACCAGTGAATGTCTATAATGTTTGATCAGGAGCCGTTCTAAACTTTGTTTGGTTGTTTTAATTTAGGGTGAAAATAAAGACAAAAATTGTCCATCATTTGGATATTTTTTTTATTAAGCTGTTCCTTGATCTAAGATTTCGGCTCATATGTGCCACTTTCAGAGAGGCGTATACGGACATTTAAACAATGGTATTAACCATCAAAGATGATATTATGTTATGGGGACAAACGGGATTGCTCATGTGAGCCGAACGCTAAGATGAAGGAAGAGCTTGATAAAAAAATATCAAATGTTTGACAATTTTGTCTTTATTTTCACCCGAAATTAAAGCAACCATATGAATTTCAGAACGGCTAATGATGATATGCTGCCCCAATATACTATATATATATATATATATATATATATATATATATATATATATATATATATATATATAAAGAATTCTATTAATATCTATGTACTTATATTCATATATTTCTAAGTTACTTTATATATGTCTATCTATCCATCTATTTCAATCCATATACATCTGTGTAATTCTATTCACATATCTGTTTAATTCTGTTCATCTGCCTGTTTGTCCATCTACCTTATTCTGTATCTCTCTCTCTCTCTATCTATCTATCTATCTATCTATCTATCTATCTATCTATCTATCTATCTATCCCAGTCAGTTCAGATCTACTTATAAAGAGTAATTTGACACTTAATTAGAGTGGCAAGAAACATATTTGAAGATGAATGTCCCAGACATTCTCAGATCAAGTGTAATCTCACTCTGATTTTCCAGTTAATAAGTAATCTTAGAATTGTGGTGTCTGTGAGCGCATACTGTTGTCAAGAGTTATTTAAACTATCTGAAATGATGCCATAACATCAGAACCAATCCAATTATGCCAAACTGTGTTATCGTCCAGCCATCACTGTCTCTGTTCTTTGCCAATCATCATCTGGACAGAGAAGGCACATGGTGGTACACAGGAGAGTTGAAGGGCATGAGGATCCAATCAAGGATACAGAGTTTATTTGTCATATATGCATGATACCAATGGAATTGAATGCTCGTCTCATGACCTATCTTAAGGGCCATGAACAAATGATGCCAGAACTGAGAGGGCGGCTCTCTTCGGAGTAAGATGTAGCAATCACTAGAAAGACGTAATCAAACTAAGTAATTATACAGGGACCCCATCAAGTTGTTAACTAACCCTAGTAATACGATTACAACGACTATTTTAAAGTGAAAGGAGTTTGGCAACAATAAAAAAACTTTTTCAAACTGGCGTTCAATAGAAAAATTCTCTACGAGCAAGACTCTGAACATTCAAGTATAAAAGAATTTGACAATTTAAAAAAACTATTATTACTAAAATTTTCAAATGTATTTAAAAATTCCGACAAAAGTATGCTTATGAGAATACATATACTGCGTGCACCAGGTAATAGGAAACAAGTTATAAAGAAAAACAAATATTGAATATATATATATATATATAAAGAAAAGATATTAATCTATATTTTCAAAAAGCTTTGCATATCCAAGTGACGAAAACTGAAATAAAGTTTATTCAGAAAACCTGGCCACAACGATGCGCGGCTTTGAAAACAACTGCGCCTGTCACTGGTTCAATTTGGCATCACGTGCATCCATTGATACCTTTAAAGTTAGTTAATCTCTTTCCAATCCTCAAAGGTAGGAGCCCCTTCGGGGTGGGGATGAGGGGCGATCCAAATAAAGAGAGATACGATGTCCAGATGTTGTGGGCGTGTGTTGGGATATATAAATTTCTCAGACTGCCACTCCTGGAGTTGCCATAAGGGCGAGGTGAAAAGGAGAGGTGCGTCTTTCCTTGGACTACTACCACGATCTAGGGGTTCACCAACAACAATGTAAACAATGGCATGCCAGAAAAAGTCGTAAGGTAGGTATGACACGGCTTTCGATACTCGATATTGTACAGTAATTGTCATCTTTGATAATGACTTATGTCAGCCGAAAGCTTAGATTGGATTAAAAAATATGTATCAATATTGGGATTTTCTTTCTTCGTTTAATGATAATGTCATTAAAGAAGATCAGACGTTATGAAAAGAATTTACATAAAATAAATAGACAACACTTGTGTATATTATTTAATGGAACATGTATGAATATATATATATATATATATATATATATATATATATATATATATATATATATATATATATATATAAACACACACACCGGTATAACAGCAAAATTTGGCATGTGTTAGATTAAATTTGAACCGTTGTATCTTAGAAATGATTAAAGATATCATACTGGAATTGTTCGAGCTTTTTATAACAGTATTGGACTCTAGTTTGAGCAAAAAGGAATGTATACATACTCTCCAAGCTTAACAGGTGAATCGTGATAAAATCGATCATAAACGAAAATGATACGTTCATCATTAATTAATCATAGCTAAAGATCATGTAGGACTGAAATTAAGTTCAATTACATACACACACACACACACACACATATATATATATATATATATATATATATATATATATATATATATATATATTCAGGATCATTTTCAAGGTTTTCAGATGAGGCATTTAACCATCTCGATACCATTCTTTGTAAAAATCAATGAAAAATCCTTTGAGTTATTCTACTAGAAAGAGAACACGATAAAATCATTTGTGTTGGTTCCACTGTCTTCTCAACTGAGGAATGGTAAGAGGAAAAATATTCAGGCCTTCACTAATGGTACCAACATTTATATTCTGGCTTCCATCTTCAAAGACCATTCAAGAACCATCAAGAGGACGTTGATAAGTTTAAAAAAGATGGTACAGTCGGTCACAACAGCAAGAGGGTTCATCATTTCACCTTAGAGCTAAAGATATCAATCAGAAAATATCCAACTTAATCCATAAGACGTCTGGCATATGGAAGAGAAGTTTCACCTATGACAGTCCAAAGAGCACTGAAAATGAACTCGTATGTGAACAGTGTGCGACAGAAAATTAGAAGGTTAGAGAGGGCAAAGATAAATGTTACACGCATAAAAATAGAAAATGATTCACTCAGAAGGAAAATCCTCGAGAGTGCCGCTATTGAATATTATCCAAATATTAATCTACGCGGTTTTTTTTCCCAATATCACCTTTACTAATATAAACAACAATTCTCCCAAGCCAACGTACACAACATATATATTAATAAATCAAAAGAAAACGTTTGAGTCCCTCAACACATCATTACAAACAATATTACTACATGGGAAAATATTATCTTCAAACTTAAAGTAATTGACAATTTTTCAATTGACCATATGAATATCCAATAGCGTTACTAAATTCTTCTAGTTGCTAAGGACTCATTGTTTTGTTGTGTATACGTACTTTGTTTCAATAAATTTATTTCTTTTTTACCTTCAAAAAGTCCAAATTAGACGAAACGAGTCGGATAAAACAACACAGTTTTTCTATTATCTTTTTCCTTTATACATATTGTCTTTTAATACAGGTGAATTCTGAGAATTTTTTTACAAGGATTGATGTGAGTTTTTGACCGTAGCTTTCACGCCCTTTACGAACGTCAGACAATCGGAAGGGTTTGAAAACCAGAGTCATAAATTCACATCAGTCCAACTAAATATGTTAGCCCTTTCACTGATATTGGGCGCTTTCCAATAAGTACCGTGCATATATAATATAGAAACAATATATATAAAATTGCATATATATATATATATATATATATATATATATATATATATATATATATATATATATATATTTTTTTTACATTCCGGGGAAATTAAGAGAGGGATGACTGGGGAAATTATCGTAGCATATCGATGTTGTCGGCAAGGATCTTTGTGGAGTTCTGCTGGATCGCTTGTTGCACTACATTACTAATGAAGGTCTTCCCGGGTCACAGTCGGGCTTTTATGGCTGGGCGTTGCACGGTAAATATGATCTTCACAGCCAGAAAACTGCAAGAAATGTGTGTCTTGCAGAATATGGATCTCTGCCAGGTATTTGTTGACTTGACAAAGGCATTTGCCACTGTAAACAGAAAGGCTTTGCAGAATATTTTTAGGGAAGCTGGGATCTCCCGAAAAGTTTGTTACGATTCTTCGCTTGTTTCATGATGATATGAAGTCATGAGTTAATTCTGGTGGAAATATCTCTGAGCCAGTGACATCTGAAAATGGAATTAAGCAGGGCGACATTCCGGCTCCAATTCTGTTTGCCCTGTAATTCTCTATAGTTTTGAACAGACATTTAAGAACAGCATCTTTGGTATTTGAATTCGCTATCGTTTAACAAGTAGAATTTTTAAACCGCATACAAAAAGCTAGCGATACATTTGGAAAATTAAATAAACTCCTGTTGTCTCAGCGCGGAATTTCAGTGAGTACAAAGCTACCGGTCTATCGTGCATCTGTACTTACAGCACTTCTTTATGCTTGTGAGATGTGGGCGGTTTACCGCAGACAAATGAAAAGGCTTGAAAGAATCCACCAGTACTGCTTACGTCGTATCCTTGGCATTGCCTGGGAAATGTTTGTTAGTGATATAGACGTGCTATGAGAATCGGCTGTGATAGTGTTATGGTCCAGGTCCTTTGGTAAAATAGTGATGGTCATATATATATTTAAAGAAAAAATCTAACACAGGTATGGAATAACACAGATATATTACAAACAAGAATATATACAGAGAGTAGAAAGTGTTAATGAACAATCAGGTTTAGTAGAGAAACAATGTAGTCTCGACCAGTATCACGCCTCTGTTTCGGACTGCTTCTGACTCGACTGACTGACTCTTTTCTGACTGACTGACAGACTCTGACGGACTTCTGACGGACCTTTTTTGCCTTTCAGACTGAACTCCCTGCTTTCTTTGAGGCGCAATATTTATTACGTATGGAATAGTCCATTATGTTATTATGGGTAAGGTCCCAGAACAGATAGTCTTGAGTCCTTGATAATAAATTATCAGCTACAGTGGGCGGGCCACTTCGTCAGGATGGATGACAGCTGTATTCCAAAGCAATTGTTTTATGTTGAGCTGCGAACGGCGAAGAGAAATACCGTCAGACCTAAGATAAGCTATGAGGACTGCATCAAGGATGCGCTGAAAAATGCAAAATTCCTTGTGAGCACTGGGGAGAACTTCCAGAAGATACCCGCAGACAGCTTGATCTGATGTGTACAGATTGTGGAAAAGTTTGCTTGTCGATGGCTGAAATTTTGCACGTCGGATCAGTTCTTTTAAATTAAATATGTGGTGCAGTTAAATTTATATTACAATGAATCATTCATACAAAATATTTTCGGGATAACAACTGAGACATTACTCTGTTTATTAAACAATTTAGTCCATGCAACATTGACTGATAAACAATTACAAGAAAAATATTCTCAAATTAACATATTAGTAAAAAAAAAAACGCATTCTCTTAAATTTTCAATAAAATTCAACCTTAGCGTTGACAATGCACGCTCCAAACGTTTGTATCCATTATCAATAACACATATAAAAAAAAAACATATTTCGATTCGCATTATATATTTTCGTCTTGGAAGCTACCTGAATTTTACCAAAAACAAAATAATTTCCATGCCTGAAGATGACTGAATGTACATTTGAAAGTACTTGCGTATTAAAGAAAGACATTATACAGCTTAAATATTTAAAAAAACAAAAAAACAAAAAAAACAAAACAAGGATTATATCATCATCGAGTGATTGGGAGGTTAATGCATGTTTAAATTTTTTCTTAACGAAGGGATTTCGGCACTTTATATCATTAACTTTACTAAATTACTTTTTTTGATGAATGATTCATTGTAATATAAATTGAACTGCATATATATATATTTTTATATATATATATATATATATATATATATATATATATATATATATATATATATATATATATATATATATATATATATATATATACACGTTTCATTAAATAATATAGACAAGTGTTGTCTATTTATTTTATGTAAATTTTTTTCGTAACATCTGATAAGTTTAATAACATTATCATTGAACGAAGAAAGAAATTCACAATATTGATCCATATTTTTTTTAATATAATCTAAGCTTTCGGCTTACTTAAGCCATTATCAAAGATGTCAATTACAAACATATTAAACAATATACGGACAAGACAGTGATGATAGTCTGTCATTGTTTACATAGATGATTTCTAAGCAACGATAAACACGTGCATATAAGACGCTAGAAGCGAAAATCGCACCGCATCTCATGACGTCACACATGACCACGCGAGAGTGAATTGGAGAATATTAAGTATGGAAAGCCGTTGGTATAAACCAATGGCTTCTGTTACCAATTATAGACATTTAAGAATATTTGTAGAGATGCCATAATTGATTTTGTTTAGGTTGGGTTTCAACTGTTTGATGTATAATGCTTCAAGTATTTTTAGTTTTTTCTATTGTTTTCATGTCGAAGTATAATTGTGTTTTCGACAAGTATTTTACGGAATTGTGTGTGCGGGCAGGCATGTTGTTTTAAATGCCTAAAAATGTTAGAGTTTTTCATTAAAATGTAGTGTCAAGCGTCGTGAAAGAAAGGAGTTTGTGGTGTGACCAACATAAATATTATTTAATTCGTTGGAGATACACTCTCCCAAAGGGCACTTGAATTTATAAACTATGTTGGTTTTTGCAAATCGCTAACCGGGGAGAAGAATCATTGCGAAGTATTAAGTTGGATATACTAGATTTAGTGTAGTATATGATTAACTTAATTTTTTTGCTAGGATATGTAGATGATATATTAGAATTTACTAAATTTTTTAGTATATTTTCATCTTGTTTATAATTAGTATGCATTTGATTACTATATTTGAGATCAGTAGAAGCAGTATTATGTACTATTTGCTTAGTATTGAGATTTCTAAGAAAGCATCTTATTTGTTCATCAACTATATAGTTTGGAAAGCTATTATTAATAAGTGTCTGTTTTATATTCTTTAGTTCACTGTAAAAAATCTGTTCTGTGGATGAATTAGATTTTGCACGATGTATTAGATTCTTTATAATTGCTATTCTGTAGTAATATGGGCATTCGCTCTTGTAGTTAAGTGTACATGAATTTATGCTTGTAGGTTTTTTGTATGGCGAAATAGTAAATTTAAATATTATTTGTGTTTATCAATATGTCAAGGAAGGGATTTTATTATTAGTATTGAGTTCATATGTGAATTTAAGGACAGAATTATTTTGGAACCGTTTTTGAAGTTGAATTATTTCATCTGTATTTTTAACTAATATAAGAATATCATCAACGTATCTTAGGTAGATTGATGGTTTTTTAAAATCTGTAAATAATTTATTTTCGAGGTTCGACATGTAGAAATTGCTAAATGTCGGGCCCAGTACTGAACCCATGGAACACCATCACGTTATATATATATATATATATATTATATATATCGAATAAAAAACTTCTATATATTAAAGCTAACAATAGTTTTCTTGATATATTAGGATTAATTTTTTAAGTTATTAAAGATGAAATACTGTAAATATTTATATTTATATATATATATATATTGTGTAACTGTGTATTTAAGTGTAGATAGACATATATATATATATATATATATATATATATATATATATATATATATATATATATATATATATATTTAGAACATGAATTATGCGTCTCTGACTGACAGACGAAAGTAAAATGTGTATTTAGTACTATCTGCAGTTTCACAGAACTAAATTTACTACCCGCCAATTTCCGTTTCTCTCTCTTTATATATATATATATATATATATATATATATATATATATATATATATATATATATAGATAGATAGATAGATAGATAGATAGATAGATGTAATATTAGTGGTAAATATACCCATACATATGCAAACTATATAAATATATATACATAGATGCATACACATATATGTATATTTTTTTAATAAAAATTCAATAAAGAAATAACAGGTACATTGGTCAATGTCCAGGACAACAAGGATATAATATTATAAACATTAAGCCTTTTTCATATTTTATATATATATATATATATATATATATATATATATATATATATACAGAGAGATAGAGAGAGAGAGAGAAGAGAGTTGATAAAAATTGCATTACAACCTTTTACTTACCTGAGATGAATTTGCTTTTGAAGCTACATTGATTAGTTCGACATTATGATGTTAGTAATGAAAATTGTTTATTCATAAAAGATGACTGTAAAACAATAAAAAAAAAAAATAATTTCCTGATATCATTGTTTTCATTTTATGAAATCCATTTCTTTTCCGGGAACAACAAAATAAAATTTTAACCAAAATCTCTTCAATTCTTTACTCTGTGCAATTTCGGGGAACCACAATTAATAGATTTTAATTGATCAAATTTTTCTGTTAGAATTTTCGAATTATCAGTTTATTATAGCAAGTTTATTGACGCACTTTCTGTTCTTATATGAAATCTAAATTATTTTCCAAATATGCAACATGCAATAAGGAACAACAAGCATATCAGGAACATTTCTTTAGAAAGAAGCAATGAAGACATGAAATTTCTTTATCCTCATATGTTGGTGTATTCTTTTAAAATCTATTTTTGCTAATTCTTATTTTTCTTTTGGTTATTAAATTGCACAAAGACAATTCCCGGAACTTTTTAGCGTCAATTATTTGTTATTTAGTGAAGATAATAATTCGAAAGAGAAACTAAAATTCAATGCTAAAATAAAATAATCTAAACAGTTGACAAACGGTCAAATTCTTGATTGGCTTATCCATAAAATTACACTTATTACATTTCAAATGGTTCACGATTATAATAATTGTAGAATATAACAGTTTTTAAAAATAAATCATTTCACCTAAGAAGAACGTGTTTTGTTCAAGTGCAAAATTTTTCGAGTTTATTGTTTGTCGTCACTTCTTGACTTCTTTTTTCAAAATTAATTGATGATAATTGTTTAAAAATAAAATAACAATATGAATTAATTATTTTTTTATAATTAACAAGAAAAGCATTTTGAAAACGAATTAAATGTGTAAGGAAAACGCAAAAGTATTTTAAGTTAAACGGATTTGTTTCTTGCATATAATTAACACAATTATGTTATACATGAACAAAATTGTTCAGTCATTGAATGTTTGAATATAAATCGATATTATATTTTTAATTGAAGTGATGAGTTACACAGCAAAATCGGAAACGATTGTGAACGAATATATTAGATGTATGTACCATAGAATTATCGGATTATATTGACGGTCTCCACACCTAAACTGACTGGTAGATCATCCACCCGAGCTAAGGTGGTCATTTGAATATTCACCTCCTACGTTAAATATTTGAAAAACGACTCACGTATTTGCGTATCCATCTCACTAGAGGAGTTATTTTAACATTTTTTCGCTCTATCGAATCGTGTTATTCGTTACCGTTCTCAATCTCTTCATTCATTTTTTGCAGGCTTTTTGACAGCATGGACAAAATTCAAATCCGCACGATTTTCTTGTTCCAGTTCAAACTAGGCCGAAAAGCTGCCGAGACAGCTCGTGATATTAAAGATGCGTTTGGCCCAGGAACCACTAACAAACGTGTGGCACAACGGTGGTTCAAGAAATTTCGCAATGGTGACGAGAGCCTCGAAGATGAAGACGGTCGCGGCCGGCCGACTGCGGTTGATAACGAACATTTGAAAGCCTTAATTGAAGCCGATCCTCGCAAAACCACACGAGAAGTTGCTGTTGAACTCGAGGTCGACCACTCAACAGTCGTTCGCCATTTAAAGCAAATAGGGAAGTCAAAAAATATTGGATAAATAAATAAATATGAATTGAACGATAATCAAAAAAATCGTCGTTTTGAGGTGTCTTCTACGCTCCTTCTCCGCAAATAAAAAACGATCCATTTCTCGAGCGGATTGTGACGTGTGATAAGAAGTGGATCCTCTACGACAACCGGGGACGTTCGGCACAGTGGTTGAATGCCGGAGAAGCTCCACAACACTTCCCGAAGCCGAAATTGCACCAAAAAAAGGTTATGGTGACTCATCTTTCACAGCTTCTTGAATCCGGGCGAAACGATTACGGCGATGTACTGCCGACAAATTGACGAAATGCACCAGAAGCTCCAACGTATGTGCCCGAGATTGGTCGATATGAAGGGACCAATTGTCCTCCATGACAACGCTCGCCCGCATGTTGCTCAACTTATCCTGCAGAAGCTGAACGAATTGGGCTACAAGACTCTGCCTCATCCGCCATATTCACCGGACCTCTCGCCCACCGATTATCACTTTTTCAAGCATCTCGACAACTTCCTGCACGAAAAATGCTTCAAAAGCCGAGATGATGCCGAATCGGCCTTCAATGACTTCATCGCTTCCAGAACTCCGGATTTCTATGCTAATGGGATAAATAAACTTGTTTCTCGTTGGCAAAAATGTGTCGATTCTAATGGTTCTTATTTCGATTAATAAAGTTTATTGTGAAATAAGTTATGATCTTTTGAAGTTGAAAGGATATATATATATATATATATATATATATATATATATATATATATATATATAACATTTCTCAGATTAAACTCTGACATTATTTATAAATATAAATGACAATAGGAAAAAGGCAATATTTATAAATATAAATGACAATAGGAAAACTGTAGTTATTGCTTTCGGTATTCCAGTGGCAAATTTCTGACCAAAGCTGAGTGCTTCTAGCTGTGTATCTGATAGTTGGAATTTGAATAATCTGTACTTAGGTATTTCTGCCGACATTGGACCATTTGCTATTATTAATGAGTTTTTCTTATTATTATTATATTTGATTGAAGAAAGTCCGTATTTTGCAAAACAAACTCAATAAATTCATTAATAATAGCAAATGGTCCAATGTCGGCAGAAAAGACCTAATTACAAATTTTATCCAAATTCCAACTATCAGATACACAACTAGAAACACTTTTTTATCAGAAATTTGCCACTGAATACCGGTGTTCAATAACTACAGTTTTCCTCCCTTGTCATTTTATATCTATCTATGTATATATATATATATATATATATATATATATATATATATATATATAAATTAAGAAAAGTTATATATATATATAAAAGGAAGTTTATATATATATATATATATATATATATATATATAATAAAAAAAAGGGAAGTTTATATATATATATATATATATATATATATATATATAAACAGTTTTAATTTAAGCAAAATTAAGGAAAGTTATAAACACATAACCATTATTGTAAAAAGAAAAATTAAAGAGAATACTCGTCATAAAGATCATTACATAAATATTTAAATGTCTTATCGCCAAATTTGTCATACATAAATTCTTGTCGGTCATACTTTAACTAAAAAAAAGGGCTTTTATTGATAAGCTCTATAAGTTTTTTTTTTTTTTTTTTCGTTGTAAGCCAAATGTATCATCCTCAAGCAGAAGAATGCCGATTAAGAACATGCTGTCAAACATAACACTTCCCGGATATTTGAATTTATGTACCTGCTTAATGTTAGTATCCCCGGCCTGTAATTAGCATTTGGGTCTCTTATCCTTTAGCTTCTTGTAATTTATGCTTTGTCCCTTCTCCTTCACTCTCCTTCACTCTCCTTCACTCTCCTTCACTCTCCTTCTGCCTGATATGTTGTAGTTTCCTTTGCAAGTCTGCAATCAGTACTGTGTCATCTTATATAGTCGCTAATGATGATTCCTGGTAGGAATTCTTGTCCTCTGGCTATCGACTCGCTATATAAGATCTATAAGTCCCGTGAGAAGACATATCATTGTGTTATACCGCTTTCTATTTTTGCATATCTACTGAACTCATTTTATTCGTATGTAAGCGTTTTGCTTCCAGTAAAGATTTTTGATTTTTCTAATGACTTTCCGGAATAAGTCAAGGTTGCTGAGCAGCTCCAACAGATCTTTGTAGTGTACATTTTCGAACGCCTTTGCGTATGTAGGCTATAAAACACAGTACATTCCCTTCTACGCTTGTATTGCTCTTGCTGATAACATTCTGAGCATAAATATATCGCGTTAGAGGTTGCGGTGTCGTTGACAAACACACACTGTTCTTGTCTTGTCTCTGACCTTGTTCTGCTGCGCGCTATATTCATCAGAATTCGCATGATGAGTTTTGTTATGTGGCTCATTAGGCTGCTTTCTTCCGTGCAGTTCACATTCGTTTGCACCCGGTTTCTTAGGCAGTGATATGAAAATAAATCTATTTAGGTCTTCCGGTACACTACCTTTGTCGTAAATTTCATTTATTATTTCTTTTATCTTTTCTATGCCGAAATTGTCTAAGGCTGCAAGCATCTGTTTTAAAATTCCGTCTGGCCCTGTTGCTTTGTTTCTGTTCAATTTGGCAAGTGCAGCTTCCACTTCGATTTTTAATATTTCCGCTCCGTCGATAATTCTGTGTATTCTCAGTTGTTCTCATTCGTCTTGGAAGAGTTTTCCGATATATGCTTTTCTTCTCTGGAGCATTTTTCTTTCTCTAATATTTTTGTTCCGTCCTTGGATTTTATGCAGCCTGTTGATGAGCATGTCTTTTGTCATGTTAGTTCTCTTATTTTTTTATGCATATCTCCTTTATCTGTGACATTCATTCATTTTTGCTGAGCTATTTTTCTTTAACCTGTCTGAATTTTTCCTTATTTCGTTGTATAGTTTATTGTATTCCGTTCCGTGTTTTGGCATTATTTTCTGTCTCCTTTGCATCATGTCAAGAATCTCATTTGTAAACCATTCGTTTTTTCTTCTTCATCCATTTTCCTTTAGAATAATGCCGTTTTCTGATATCCCTAAAGCTTCTCTTAGTGTGTCCGGTTTCGAGTTTCTATTTCCAATTTGTCACTCGTATCTTCTTTTTACACTGTCCATATATTTTTCCTTCAGATTCGCTTCGTTCAGGAGTTTGTTGTATTGCAATTTGTGTACTGCTTTAGGCTTCTTCCCTTTCCGTAGTTTCACTCTTTGTTTACATATAACACAGATGTGATCGCTTCCACAGTCGGCACTTGGATAGTTTTTGCAGTGTTCAACTCCATTCCTGAATCTCTTGTTGATGGTTATGTAGTCGATTTAGTTTTTCCTCCCAAGTTTCTCCATGTCCATAATCGTCTTGGATGTTCTTGGAACAGGGTATTACCTGGACATTGGCTGTACACCACTGGACCCATTTTTCTCCGCGTTTATTGCGGGTATCTAGTCCGAATTTGCCAGCTATTTCCCCTTTCCCTCTGCTTGCCTACTTTAGCATTCAGGTCTCTCCCATAGGTCGGAAAGTGCGACTCTGAAATCAGAAGACGTATTCGGATGGCTAAATATGCATTTCAAAGCCTAAGAAGAGTATTAAGAGACATGAAAGTTTCGTCGAAAACAATGAAAGGAGTACGGAACTATTACGTGATATCTGTCGTCCTGTATGGCAGCGAATGTTAGACAATCTTGTCAAAGTGAAGAAGAGATTCAAAGCAACAAAAATGTGGTTCCACAGAAGGATGCTGAGGATACCATGGGCCAAACATGTGGGCAACGAGTATGTTTTGGAGAGAATGGAAACAAAGAGGAAACTTATATTTAACATTAGGAAGAGGCCATTGAAATTTCCGGGATTTGTAATGAGGAAGGAGGGCTTGGAAAATCTGATACTCACATGACAGATAGAGTGAAAGAGGGAAGCAGCGCGAGATATATTTAATGGGCTTGAGCAAGTGGATGGCAGAACAGGATTTGGTAAAAAATAATAATAATAATAAACATTAAGAGCTACAAGATACAGGATGATGTGAAGGGCCATAATCGCCTATTTCCTAAAGGGACACGGCATATAAAAGAAGAAGTCAACCATAATTCCTGTGTATAATGTTTTTGGTTCAGCTAACCGCGTTCGTTGGTTTTTCTCTTCTAAACGTATCACATCAAAATCCTCAATTACTAAACCAGTCTAGGTTGGAATGATGTTAAAATGATCTGAATTGTCTTATCGCAGACTTGGTTTTCGTAACAAAAAACAGGAGATGAAAACTTGATAAATGTTTCGTGACAAAAATGTAAAAACTTTGATATATTATAATCGAAAGCAAGTATGACAGAGAACACTTCAAAGAGGAATCACTGTTTAAAACATAAAAGAATTTTTCGTCTTTCTTTTGTATTTTTTTATCTTTTATTTTCTTTTTGGTTTTAAAGAATTCCTTTTATTTTAACACACCCACAGACTTTTTTATGTGCGTATGAAAAACTAAAGTAACAAAATATAAGAAAAATTCATTTTTAAAAGACTTATAATAATCCAACAGCAGAAAAAGGAAAATTCCTTGATTTAATCTCAGAAAAAAAAGGATTCATGAACTTTTAAGAAAGTTTTGTCGCTAGTAGTTTATAATAGCAAGAATTCTTTAAAAATGAGATGGCAGTTCGAACGCGTTCTACAAAACAGAAGATTATTAAAAACTGTTTTCTCTTTTAATTGAGCTAAAATGAAAAAAAAAACACTTTGACGAACCCTGTTCATTATTCCTGTGTTAGATTGCACAACTTATTTTTTTCTGATTTCTTTACATTCACGAGATACAATTTTACTTATCAATATACCACATGTTGGCTGACTTAAAAAAAGTAACTCCCAAGCTTAAATAAATGGAAGCTTTATCTTCAAAAACCATTTGCGTAATGTTAAGATATTTCTAAATTTTCAGATGTTTATTTTCATTAGTCATATGCCTTAACTAAAGTGATAAGGAATTAGTCATTGAATAAATTAATAACTAAGTCTAATAAACAAATTGATAAGTTACAGGTATTGTTCAAAATTAAATCTATCTGGCAAAAGTATAAAAATGTGGAAGACCCAAGGAATATCTACCCCCCTTACGTTACTATTGGTTTACGTGAATAACTTGTCAAGTATTTAGCAAAGACAAACAACTCTAACTATTTACAAAATGTAGCTTAGTGGGATATTGTCACAACATCATATTTGGCTCGAAGTGGTTTTACTGACTAAAGTTGTTGTTCCTTAGTGTGACATTTCGGCTGTGTCGTATCCACGGCTCTCTTCAGGTCAATACACAGAAGTCGAACTATATCTGTTCTTTACTGAAAGCCAAATCAGTCGGCTTTGCACAGAAATATTTTCTTCCAATAATAAATAGCACAATGCATATGATGTGCATCGGCTACTTTTATTGTCCCCAGTAATCAAATTCCATCTACTATTTGTCAGTGACGGTGAGGTTGGAGTGAGCGAAAGAAATTTTCATATCTTAGCATTGCAAACACATACCCTAAGCGGTGAAGATTCTCACTAAAGAATTCTAGTGCGAGAATCTTGCCTCCTCAGAAGGCAAAATGCCTGCTTCATTCCTTTTCATTAACTTGTCATCATTAACTTAGCATATGCAAGATATCGTATTTTAGAAATTCGATATATTTCACACAACCTTTCTGGGTGATTTTGTTTTATTTCGGAGATTAAAAAAATATATATTTAACTTATTCTCCACTAATTTACACTCTGATATAATATGACTGACTCTTAAACAACGACGTGGGATATCCAAGAAATATCAAAATCAGTGGATTATTGGTTTGCAGGAATATATTGTGTATCTTTGCCCTATGACAAATATTTACAAATATTCGTTTTTGGACGTTGGGGTAGCGTAATGTTTAATGCCATGGGTTATAGAATCGGCAAACAGCTTTTTACATCTAACCGAGACTCTTTTATTTTGCATGAATCTATCTTCCTACAGATATGGATTAAAAAGCAGGACAAAGTAGGCACCTTTTGCCTTGTCTTTTGCAGCCAATATCGGAAAAGAAAAAAATTAAATTCACAACCATCCTGAAGAGTGCTGGGTACCGTTGGGTTAATTGGCGCTAAACACTACTGCAATTGTTGACTTACTTGTCACCCCAACAAACTTAATATGCTACTGAACTGAGGCTATCGATTCTATACCTGTGAGAATGTAAAAAATATGGGGACAATCAATAAGAACTCAACTAACTGCAGTTGTAATGATTCTGTCTAACTGTTGTTCCAAGGCAAATATCAATAATTATTATGATTATTTGGTAGATTTTATCAGAATGACAACCATATTTGGCATTAATTTTAACGGAAGATCACTAGCACTGCTTAATGTCTGCGGCGGCTCGAAAGAAAATAGCCTTGTGAATTGATAAATTTTTGTCAGTAAACTCTTGTATGGGTTAATTCATAGTTTACAGCAAAGCTTATGACATATTTCTTTCGTCCTGAGGAAGAAATATATATATATATATATATATATATATATATATATATATATATATATATATATATATATATAAATTTATGATCGCGATATGTAATTCGCTTTTTCTCACATTTTAAGTGTCAGTGATAAGTCTATTTCAAAATTTATTGCCTTTAGTGATTTCGCTAAGTGATGGCGACTAGCTACGTCTGCAGTAAATCCGATTACAAATCTATCCAATTTAATGTATCGAACTGCTTTATTAGTAGTTTCATTAAACGGAAATATTTTGTTTATTCTTTCTTCGTTCAATATTTATGTTCATATTGGACAATGTGCGCATGCGTTTGTCAGAATAACCGGTAGATGATGTGATTGCTTCTTTTTTTTTTTACGAAGAGCGAAGTCATTTAAAAATTGCCTAATCTAAAATCTTTTGATCTGTTCTAAAGGGAAATTATTATATTTCCTCAGTCGATATTAATGGCCAGGAAAATTGGCAGAATTTTAATCATTCCCATCCTCTTTTTCATGTACATACCTTCTTTTATACTGCCTACTCTTTTGAACGTTCTTTCTAACACAGCCCTGGCTACATCTATTTTTGTTTATCTTTTTATTATCTACTTCCCAATTTTGCTAAAGGAGAGTAGCTATGAAAAATAAACGTGACACATTCACAAAAAATACCCGTCACTGTTACAAAATAGTTGAATATCTTCATAATTTTTTTTTAGTAGAACACGTCATGGAGAAATCATTAACGAATGAGCCAGAAAATGATTGATAGTTTATTGAGTTCTACTCTCACTGGGACCTCGATGTTGAAGCAAAGTTAAAATTGTGAGGTTAGACATACGTTTGAGGCACACACACATACTCATATGTTTATACGGAATTTATAAATCAGACAAAAATATACAAAAGTTAAACCACAAAAAATTAATCTAGGCAATATTTGATGAGGAAGAATTCTTGAATATTACAGTGACTATATCTGTGGTTAAGACTATCCTCAAATGGTAATTGCGACTAGAAACTCCAGAGAAAGAAAATAAAAGCATAATAAAGCGAATGAACCGACACACATACATAAATTATGACATATTCAACGCAAAACCGACAAGCATGTTCTTCGGTCTCACTTTTATAAATGAAACGCATAGGCAGATAAAAACGCTCGGCATGCATGCACGTACAACATGCGTATGCAATTTAAATAAAAGGTTCGGGGAAACACAAGGCAATAAATCAATTTCTCGATGGAAGAAAGAAAAATTTATATAAAATGAAATAAATTATTCATGGAAAGAATTCAAAGAGACCTGTAAAATATCTGTTGATACATAGAAAGCTCTTCACAACTTGACAGATCGGTGAGATAAACAGACTGAGTAATAAGATTCCATTCACGAAATTTGTGTATATATATATATATATATATATATATATATATATATATATAGTAAAGCATGAGTAAAGATATATATATATATATATATATATATATATATATATATATATATATATATATATATATATATATATAGTAAAGCATGAGTAAAGAGGGTGTTTCAAGAAAGGATGAAGAAAAAACGGGGATAAGGTTCAAGGTATCAGAAGATATCAATTGACATTACATTTGAATATCTGAAGATTATAGCTACCAGGGACGCAAGTAGAAAGAAGGGAATTCCACTGGTGGGAAGAGCCAGAGAAGAAGCTGAGGGAGTAGAAGAGACGGTTACATTTAACCGTTTCGACAGTGAAAGGGTGGAAGTGAGATGTCAACCTAGTAGCACGCTTAAATTTATGCAGTGTGGGAAGCAGAGAAAGTAGCTCGTCAGAGAAGTTGCCATGAAAATACTTGTAGAAAAGTCACAAGGAAATCACAGCACACGTGTGAGAAAGTAACTGTTGACGAGATGCCAGATTAGGACATATAATATTGCATATCAGTCTCTGGCCTTTGTCGAGGAACTCGAGATAAACAGTGGGGGCTCCAGACCATATATAGCAGCAGTTCTCAAGGCAAGCACGAATTATTGATTTTAGATTTGAAGAATGGGCTCAAATGAGAAAAACCTTTTGGAACGACACAGAGAACCTTTGCGGTAGATCTAGTTACTGGTTCGATGTCGTTGTTCCACTTCAGCTAATTGGAGATCATGAGACCAATCTGACGCAGGGTGGCGCTCTCGTGGAGTTGAGCATCAGCCATTCTAATCGGAGGTATATGAATGGTCCGTAGATTCAACAGAGAGTTCCCTAGACATTAGAAGATGGTACCGGGTATAAACTCCCAGGCCATGCATGTGGATTTTAGAGTCCTTTCTAAGGGGAAGAAGTTTACCAGGAATTGTGAAATCAGAGGAGAGGATTGACGAGTTAATATTTGTCTCGCAAAGAGCTAGTACATCAGGAGAGTTTTCAACGAGAAACGATTCCACACTGCAGAAGTTGGTTCGAATGCAACAGATGTTGAAAAAAGAAACGTTAAAGGTTTTAGGGGATTGTTTAAGGCTGGTTTAGGTTTATTTTTAGATGGTTTATGTTCATTCTTTGTTGGTACGGAAGATGAAAAGGCCTGAAGTAATAGCAGCAGAAGTTCATCTTATCCGACATGAACAAAAAAGAGTTGGCGCAATCTGCAACATAAAGTGGCCTCAGAGTTGCCCACCGGAGCTGCGTGCAGGGACACATTTCCACGAGCGACATAGCACTACAAGCACTCCGTATATTATGCAAATGTTGATCAGAGCAGCCGCTCAAGATGCTATGCAAGAGTTAGCGCTCCTAACTACCAATCGGCAACAGCAACCCGGTATACTCAGTATAAAGACACGTTGCCATACATCGCATACGTTACAAGAGATTCACGACACTACTACTACCGGGGGCCAGAGAAAAGGAGATGTTCAGGGAACCCCTTCCTAACCAGGAAACAACGGACCAGCCTCTACTCCTGTTCAAGAGAAGGGGAAGGAGTACAGATCGGGCGATAGGCAGGCCTATCTATTCATATTAGACACATAAAAATAGAAAGGAAAAAAATCAACAAGCAAAACAGCAAAAAACTAATTACTAAATAACCAATCTGAGCTCCTCTCAAAATGCAAACATGAAAACAAATTTTATTACATTACTTAGAAATTGAAAACTGAAAAGAATAAATAAAAATAAACAAAATAATACAAAAAGAAGTAGAATAAATCAACACAAACAAACAATAAAAAAATAACAAACCACTCCAGTTAGAATAGACGAAATAAAATCCAACAAAAATCTGTGTTGACTTCAGATTTCACTTATATATATATATATATATATATATATATATATATATATATATATATATATATATATATATATAACAATATTATCTCAATAACACTAAAGGATTCAGAGTCCATACAAGATTAAACTGTAAAAAAACACTGTTGGTTATTAATTCCACAAGCAATTTTAAAATCGCTATCAAACACAAGTAGATTATAGTTAGCATAGATAATTCATTCATAAACACTTAAGATATACATTTATACATATATATATATATATATACATAGATATACGCACAAACACACACATGTATATATACACACACACATACGTCCATACGCATATGCACCCATACATATAAAAAAGCGCATAAACATATAAACAAGCAACTATAACAACCATAAATGCAAACATATATATATATATATATATATATATATATATATATATATATATATAACATATAACTATGAGTAAATAATGTGTTCAGTTCAAAATTCACTGCAGGCTACTCAGATTGATATACGCCTAATGAAGGCCGGATGGCACATCGGTCGAAACACCGTGATAGCAACAACAACAAAAACAATTGGGAATACTTGTGTGAATATAAATAGTGTAAATAATAATAAATTCTCGTTCCTAGAAATTCAGACAAAAAATGAAAGTTTATGTTGCATTCAGTTTACTGACAATTTTAATCCCGATATCCATAAAATAATTTCTACTCATTATCATGAATAAAACTAGATATTCTAAACTGAAAATCCCACAACACTCTCTGCTATGTAGAAAGACGACCGGCTTTCGGTAGACTAATTTGTTGAACGAAGACTCTTCCAGTCACTATAAGACAATATCAGCTCATAGGACCAGGAGTCGCAACGTAAACTGGGTGGCACGCATTACGGCACTAACTCCTATTATAATATTCCTAGCTTAAATGCCACATTCCTTGCGGATTATTTAAGCTTTCTTCTGATGAAGGCTAAAGGGACCATCGGCTTAAAATTAAAAGGATTTCTAGTTCAGCTTAGAAAAGAGCAATGATAATTTTGAAGAAGTAACTTTGAATTCCTCAATTCAATCCATGGACCTTCAATACCTAATTTTTATTCTAATTCTAGCTATAATTTCAATTCAGGTCAAAAAAACTGATTTAGGTTGAATGGCCGATTTGGGCGGAAAATCTGATTTGGGCCGAAACTCTAATTCAGGCCGAAAATTAAGTTCTTCAAATCACAAAATTTGTGGAACTTCAACTGAATTGAGTTCTTCAAATCATAAACTCTGCGGAACTTCAAAACCTATCACTTCAACTCTGATTCCTTTTTATTTTGAAGGAATAAAATTGATTCACAAAGTTTTTTATACTGAATTTAAAACTAAGTTTTAAATTCTCAGAGTTTTTATGTTACTTTAAACATAATATAAATTAAAAACTTTTAAAAATTTTAATTTATTTTCAGTTATTTTAAAATTTGAATTTTTAACTGTTCCCTTCTCTCGGCACAAATCCCAACGCTGGATGTTCAAGCATCAGATAGAGGGCCGGTTTCAATCCCGGGATCATCCTGATTCGAAAAAAAGGCACAATATGTCTATGTAGAAGAGATTCAAACACACGGATGGACAGACATAATTTTCCGTTTATTTATTTAGAAGATAATCCTGCCATAATGGTGAAAAGGTTAAATTTGAACGCATGATGGCTTCCTTAAGAGAAAAAGATCGTGTTACGAAAAGAGAGGAATTTTTGTATGAATTTTGTAATTTGGTAAATCCATGAATTCTTTTGTTGTAAGTGTTTTCCTGTTAACGTGACATGAACTAAATATATAGTTCAATTAATAGAGTGATATGTCTTAGTAGTTTTTTTTTTCTCCGGAATTTCGCACTGCAGATAAATTGTTTTTCATAAATCTATTATATTGGGCAACACATATTTTATATTATAAAGAGGTAATCACACAATGAATCAGTAACATTAATGTAATTAATATCTAATATTTACCACATTACAAAATTCATACAAAAAAATTCTCCCTTGAAATATTTGAACTCTACCGTTGCGACTTGCACGTTCCAATATTATATAAACGTTAATAAATAACACATTCTTAAAAAAAAATTTCGGTCTACTATACATTTATTACGTCTTGGAGTTTTATTTCTAAATGGAAATATTACAGCCTGACGATGCGAACATGAAGTTTTCGAAAGTAATTGCTACTCTAAAAATACACCAAATCCATCTAACAACAACTTTATACATAAGGCTCGCGTCATTCAATGGATTGTTAGTAAGTTAATGCTTATATTAAGTCTGTTAGCGAAGAGAATTCGCCATTAATTGCATTAATATTACTTAGGTACCTCCACGAAATCGCTAAAAAAGAGAATAGCTTGATAAAAAAGACGCCAACCTTGCCGAAAACAAAATTTTATTGTCTAAATGCTTATGTTATTATTAACAGAAAAGATCAAAGATTTCTTTAATTATTTTTTAAAAATGTTTTCCTTCTTTTTAGAACATTCTAAAATTTGTTTAAAAATAGTTGTTTCTCTTTGTATCAACGGAACTGGTAAATAAGATAGACAATTTGTAGCACGTTTTTTTTTTGGGTATGACACGCATTAATTTGGAAAATCTTGCAAAAATATAAATAATTGTCGGATGTTAAAGAAACTTTCAGAAACTATTCACAGATGATCGAAAATATATATTTTGTTTTTTTTTTTATTAAAGTCATGGCAGAAATATTTTCTTTTTTTTTAATATTTATTAACACCCCAAAACTAATTTTATGGAAACGCTAGAAATTCGATCGAGTCTAGTTTAATTACTAATTGATTCATTGTATGATTACATCTTTATAATATATATATTTTTATATATATATATATATATATATATATTTCAACGAGTTACATTAATTATTACCACTAGCTTAGCCCTTCACAGCTAGGACCCGCCATGCCAATTTCACCCCATGTTTCTTTGATAAGCAACATTCACTCCTTCTCCAGAACATTGATTTCTTGGAACAAACTCCCGAAAGGTTTGTTCCCTGACAACTACAATCTTGGTTTCGTAAGCCAATGGCCAACCGATATTTATTCTACACGTCCTCATAATATGCATTTATTATTTCCTCCATCCTCCCCCTTTACCAAAATCTCACACAGTAACCCCTACCTTGAGTGGCTCTTGGTCCTTGTTCTGGGTGAACCAAAATTAAAAAAGAAACTTGTATTCATAAAAGATTAATCTTCGTAAACTGAAAAGAAAACTAAATCATTCCTATCAGACAAATATATGTTGCTTTCACTTTGTTGACATAATAAAACCTTACACACACAGACATTTTCTGACATCTTAAAGATATTCAAAGCAAAAAAAAAATCCTACAATAGATTCCTTGTACGTATCTTCCTGAGAATGGTACTAATCTAGAATTATTAATACTAACTTTATTGTAAAATCATTCGCTTTCATAATAAAATTTGCCATAGTGTATATAGAAGGAGTAAACTGTCTGAAAATTAGGGCGTATATTAGCTTTTTTAGCAAAATTCCCTAAACTTTGTTAAGACTACCTCAATGTGCATGTAGATACTGTAAATAAATGTGTACAATAATTCTAAATAATATATTACATAATAAGAAAATGTCGATTCTCTTACATGTGCATTGTAAAGTATGCCAAACAAAAGCTGAGTGCAAAGGCGAATGTAGTTTCCAACATTATATGGAGGTTGATAAAATTTATCTTAGTAGATAAAGCCATCCGTTGCGGGAGCTAATGTACGTTTATTGACAAAAAAAATAGGATTACCTTTTTGACTGTAAAAGAGATAATAAAAAAAAAAATGGACATAAATCAGGTGCAAAATTTCCTGGTTATTTTTTTCTGTTTAAAAACAGGCAAAGTTAAGTCTTGTGGTTTGGGTACACTGAGGCGGTCGAAGTAACAGATTGTGTAAAAAAAAAAAAAAAATACTCAATCAAGTGCCGTAAGCGTGGATGTGCGGATGGTGTAATGGATAACAGCTCCGAACTGTTAATCGGAGAGCCGAGTTCCAATTAACATTGGGTTCGGTATATTCACTTATATGCAAATACCCTTAGGAAAGGTATGAACCCACCTCTTCTCCCCCATCTATGAGTTAATTAGTAATACTTATATCAATTAACTATTATTATTTCCAAAATAATATTTTCAATCTAAAAATATTTCTGGCTTTAAATACACTGCAAAAGGTTGAAAAGCCTTAAAATAAAACAATTTCGGCATTTTTATTAAATCCACGTCAGTTCATGCTGTTTCCTTTTCGATTTCTATGCTTAAGCGGTATTTCTTATCACAATGTTCCAAAATTTCACCACGTGGTTAAAAGAATGAAAGCGTTGGTAAAAAAAAAAAAACATATCCGTCTATTCAATTGCTTGACGTGCTCTAGTTCACTGAGAGCTAAAAATTGTAGATACTAAAGGATGTGAGTTATCTCCCCATAGCATGAAAAGCAGCATGAGAATAATCTACAAAGGGAATGAAAAAAGGTTCAGTTCAAAAGACGACAGGGTGGAACACCCAACACTAGTATACTGTTGTGAATAACTATGACTAAAATATTTATTGGTTTTAAATAACCTGAAAAGAGTTAATAAGCTGTAGAAAATAAATCAATCAATAAGTACTAGTTTTCTAAATGCACCATGTAATATCTAGAAATCAACATATGCAACAAAAACCTGTACAAGGCTGAACAAGATATCAGCTGTAATATTAGGATAAAACCAACAAAGTTAAAGATACTGGCTGGTATGAATTATGAGTAATGACATCTAAAGACCTCTAGATCCACACAAGGGTAGAGGAAAAAATATTTCATGTGTAATGTTCTTTAAAGAATATTGAAGATGAAGTTGGTAATCGTGAAAAGATGTGAAATAATAAAAAATATGTCGTCTATAATTTTTACCAATTGAATCAGTTTTTCTTTTCCAAAGTTAACATTAAAAAAACTAATTTAGGTTTTTCCAGTATTTTCCACGGAAAGTGAATGCACAATCTGCGTGAACAGCATTGCTCTGTTTAAATCTAGAATATAAAAAGTTGAAACCGTCAATTTAATAAGAAGTTTATTTATCTAAGATGAACTGTTTAAAGAATCCGTTATGCTTAACTGAATAGAAATAACTTCACCAATTCATAAGACGTTCACGCTTTCAATTTACATTTAATTTGGTATCCTTATTTTTTTTTTCTCTCTTTCTATATATATATATATATATATATATATATATATATATATATATATATATATATAAAGTTTAGATGTGTATAAGCGACTTATGTATGCTTTAGTCTTGTCTCTTTAGAATAAAAACCTGACCGAGATTATATTGAATGCAATGAAAAATGTTACATTTGACGAGCGATTTTTAGTATTTTTTTTTAAACGCTGGTTAAAATCAAGCCCGAGTTTTAAAAAAAACACGTATTTTTTTTAAGATATCCGGATTATTCACAACATTAAACAATCCCTAATTAACTTGAATCATTTTACAAGGCACCCAATTATTGAAACACTATTTTGTAAGATTTGGCCCTTCTTCGGCCATGTATTGTTTTTTATGTCCAACATTGTAGCCCAATATTTCGCAACGTACATACGACCTGGAGAAAATATTTTCTTCGTATCGAAATTAAGATTTGTTTTCCTTTTATGGATTTGGTGCTCTTAATATTTAATAATTTAGAATTTTCCAAGATATCGTTCATTTAGGAGTTGTGTGTGATTATTTTTTTCTTGAGCTGCAATTTATTCAAATCTTGACTTTGATGTTATTTCCACTAAATTCTCGCATTCAGTCTGTTAATTATTGTACTCTCTCTTGCAAACAATCCAACACAAAAATTATTTTAACACAATGGAAATAGTTAGCATTCATTTAGTTGTGAAAGTAAAATTTAAATACTAGTAGATTAATAGTTCATCTTTATTTGGTTTCAACTTAATTTTATATTTACATTTACCTTTCAGATTACGATAATGTCCTAAAGATAATCTCCGTTGTCTTAAGAATAGCTTTGCTTGTGTCGAAATTACAACGGCTTGATTGGAAACATTTAAAAAGATTAGATACGACTGAAAAGAAAATGATGCCACATGCGCTGAGCTGATTTCCCAAATCAGAAACTGAAAGATATTTTTTTATGTCACACCACAGATTAATGTCTGTTTAACGCAAGAATTATTTTATCCCAACAATTTTCAATGATCATTTATTCAGTTAATGCATCTTGCACCTCTGTAGTTACCACCCCTCTATCTTCACACCAGATGCTGCCCACAGAGCCTCAGCCATCGTCATTCCAGTCCACCTCTTGAGTGTGCAAATTCCTCTCTCGCTCGAGTGGTATACACACTCTGATACTTACCGGTCAAAGGGATCAGTCCCTGCGCAGGTAGTATCCCAGCTATAGCCTGGACCGGCTTCGACCATCTAAGACCAGCTATGACTAGCTTAGACCAGCTCTGACCAGCCAGGACCAGCGGCCCGAGTGAAGACACATGAGTCCCCACGTTAAAAACTGACATTGTATCACAACCTGACTCAGTGGGGAGACAAGTGAATAAATTAAGTTTCCCAAACCAAGACATGGGTAGTCGTCCCTGGTGCCGTTATCAAAGCCGCCTCATCGCATAATATGTCCAAAATAACGGAGCTGCTTTAATGTCATCTGTTCTCTCAATACGTACCCTTGAGGGTATCTAGTACCCCTTATTAGTCCATGGCAGTCCAAAGACTCTGCGTTATTTCTAAGTTTTGAAAGCATTAATTCGGTGTATTTCACGCTTGGTCAGTATCCATGAATCGCATCCGTAGCTGGCGATAGTGAAATCAGTGACTTGTAGTAATTTTAACTTTAGGCTGATATCTATAATCTACCTGTTCCAGATGGTTCCCGATTTTGTCCTAACACTTCTTGCTGTTGCCAGCCTTAGGTATTGATCTCCTATATAGAGCTGCCTTGGGTATTGATGGGGGATCCCAGCTACACAGTCTTCCATCAGCTATATCCCTCACTGGACACTGGAATCACTTGCAGTTTGTAGTAACGTCATTAGGCTATTTTTAGAGGCCGAGAAGAGGGTTTTATCATAAGAAAACCGGATGTTATCAATGTCCTGCTAACCTAACTTGACTCCAAACTTCTTCCCTTCCAATGCATCCCATATAATGCGCATGTTATACATGTTGAACAATATCGCTGACAGGATGTAGAGCTGCCTTGAGTATTACGTAACACCATTTGCAATAATTTAAATGTAACCGAAAATGAAATAATCTGAAATTGAGCCGTCCTGGGTAAGACGATAAACTACGTCCAGCAGCAAAGCCTCTGATCAGGAGGTTTTGAGGTGTGTGGAACCACCTTTTAATTGCTGGTGTTCCCAGGTCCACTCTGACCCGGGTTGGTAGCACCTGTTAGGGGTCCTAGCTATGGGTAAATAGTTAACCCCCAAATTGGGATCAAAATACTATGAAAGTGTAAAAATAGGTTTTAATACCAGAAATATTTGTAAAAAAATTATTACCAGCAATACATTTTTGAAAAAAAAAATTACCAGCTATACATTATTTTTAAAAAATATATATTACCAGCAATAAATTTTTGAAAAAAAAAACGGCAATAAAAATCTTGTTCGCATTAAATAAGCCATTGAGGTTGATATGACGTAAGACAAACCAAACTAAAATTGAGCCATTGTTATCTTTCTGCTCCTTCTCCTCCACTTAATGAGATTAGACTTTCTTGTTTAGTGCCAGACCGCAGTTTCATGCTGTTATGTTTTAGGTAGCAACTCCGTTGTCTCGCTTCGGAATTGCCAGCCTAATTCCTAACCTGTTTTGAGTTCAGGTTTGTCCTCCAAGTCTGGTTGATGACCAGGGTTAGAAAGTTCAGTATATACTTAACATATATCTAGGGGGAGTAGAGAAGAGTTCATATCTTTCTTTAGGGTATTTGTGCAAAAGTAATTTCAGTTTTCGCTCTGATAGCCGATACACTACGTAGATATTTCCACACCCCTTGCGCGTCATAATACTCTACATCACATTAGAATGCCTATACAAATTTATTTCGCAAATTCCATAGACATGTATTTTTTAATCTGGAAGAAAAGCCATATATTCAGGGGACAGATAAATAGAAATTGTTTGAGGCTTATCAACCCGGGGAAGGCTACCAGATAATCTCCAGCCAGTTTGACATAACACGTTCATTCTCATCTTTCTTAAATGGAACGAAATTGGTATTGTACCAATTCTTGAAAAATCGAGTTGTACTAGGAAGAATTCAACAGAAAACATGATTAAAATGACAATGAAAATTTAAGTCCCGGCAAAATTGAGTATAAAGTGTTTTGGGGAAAATCTTATGAGCAGTGGATAGGTGACAGATAAAATAAAAAAGAGAAAAAAATCGTTAAAATATTATTTTTTTAATCGTTTACCTTCTACATCCCAACTTAAAATGGTAGCTGATTAATTACTCAACAAAACAACAATTTGAAATATAATTTGATAAATACAAAATATTTTACACGATATTTTAATGTCTGCATTTTCTCAATTTTTTGTAGCTTATTTTTTTTTTTTTTTTGTAAACCACAAGAAAAATATTTGCAACATGAGTGCGAGAAGAACTGCTGTGACGTGCACATCTGTTATGCCGTTCTTTAAATGTATATACATTTTCTTTACGCTCTTAAATTAGTATTAGTTTTAGTATTAATAGCAGTTTCTACTAGACTTTCATGTCCAGTATGATCCTATCTCGTTACTTGTATACAATTGGGTGATTGAGTTTTTTTTTTTTTTTTTTTTTTTTTTTTGTGCTATTACTAAGCTAAACATCCAGAATTACTATATATTAATATAAAAATTGAAAAAGCATATTTAAAAACTGAGATCTGAAAACTTCATCTAAATAATTTTCGAAAAATTTGTCACGCTTAGGTAAAACTAGAATTTAATAAATTCTACTCATAAAATTAGTCACAGAAAATATTTTTTTGTCACACGTAAAAGTATTTTCAGTAATAAATTTATTTTTAATTTACCGAGTTAAACATTTGTTTCTATATGTATCTATGGTTTAAATTTTTCCATTAAAACCAAATTAAAAATGTGAAATTGAAAACACATTTCAATCTCAAATGGCAATCAAATTGCGTTCATTTCGTTTTTGTAGGAATTGAAAAAATCACGAACATTTATTTGATCATCATTTGATGATCGAATAAATGTCGGGATTTCTTCAATTCCTACAAACTTATCTACATTTTGCTTTCATACTTTCTGCCCTTATTTGGTTGTTATTGTTTTTATTTGACGTCATCCCATTGTTCTTCGACTTTTCACGAAGTCATAATTCAAAATCAAATATTATATTTAATAATCAATTTTAGCGTTAGACTATTTCTGTTTCATTTTCAATGTAAGGAAAGAGAATTTGAAATGAATAAATACGTGCAATTAATCGCGATAAAATCTGAAGTCAATGAATTCATTATTTCATATCTTTAGAATGAAATATGTCAACTTGACGAGAATGGTCGTTCATTTAATTAAAGAATCGACTATCAAACTACAGACAAGTTTCAATGGGTGAAAACGACAGGTGTTTCTGACAAAGATTTTGTTTACTAATGTAGCGAGACTGATATACATCTAGAAAAATGATATGTGAGAGGCACGTCGTCTCTCAATTGGTCCGTTGGTATATGCCTTGCTTGCGGCTCAAGTCATTGAAATTGCTTGATAGGCAGATTAAGATGTGTGAAATGAGATGAGCTGACCATGCGATTTATTTCTATCAGGGATAGATTCAGGTAAGTGTCTCGTGAGAGTTGTCTGACAAACACTTGACCATCCATTATACAGAGAAAAATGAGAGAAGAACAGTGGCAGAAAAGAAAGGAACATGGCGAATGAAGTGATTTTTTTTTTTTCACGCAGACGAATCTGCACTCTGGTTGGTTTCATCCTGATTGGCCTCTTTGTTTCTTAGATCTATCTATCAACCACAATCTGTTCATATTTAACTATCACTGTATATCCATATTCATCTGTATTTAAACCTCTCTCTCTCTCTATATATATATATATATATATATATATATATATATATATATATATATATCAGTTTATGCGTGTATAAAATCTATAAGCGTGTATCTGTATTTAAATCTCCCTCTCATATATATATATATATATATATATATAGCGGTTTATGCGTGTATAAGTGAAGGAATAAGTGAATCTTCAAACACAACAAATTTCACTATTTTTTATTTTATTTTTTGAGTTACTTTTTTTCCAAATTGAAAGAAATAAATTACAAATATGTGCAAAATTTTACACAAAATATTGTGTGTATCTTTTTTTTACAATACAACCAAATGAATTACGTCAGTATAGGATATACAGAAAATGCGTATACATTGTAGTTGTCGGCCGCATGAAAAAGGTAAACCTCGCTTGCGACTGTTGACGCATGAAAAAAAAACTTAGCCTGCATGTTTTTTTCTTATGCGTCAATGGCGTTAAGCATTTTTTTGTAATATTATATAGTCGAATAAATTAGCGAAAAATGTTGGGTGTAATTAAGTGTGAGAATTTCAGTTTTGTTTGTATAACAAACGAACGAACACCATTATCAGAAGTTAAATGAAAGAATCGATCATATTTATAATGAAATAATCTGCTCCAGAAAAAAAATAATAATTAGATTTATTAATCTCAAGCTTAATAAATATTTTGACAATTTTTAAATAATCTTGTCGAGGAGGGAAAATATTGTTGAACATATTCTGAAGTGACACTCTAAAATTTCATAGTTAAGAAATTTTTATCGTGTGTAATTATAAAAGATACTATGCGTTTTATACGATGTCGCTGATTGATTCATATATATTAATACAAAAATTCAAATTATTGAGCTGGTCAGTATAGAAAAAATAGTTTTCCATGAGAGTAATTAAATCTATAGACATTTTCTACAATTCTGATACGGAGTTCCACACACACACACACACACACACACACATATATATATATATATATATATATATATATATATATATATATATATATATATATATATATATTTATTTTACCACTGTTTTTATATAGAGAGCTATGAGATAGTATCGATTTGTATCTATCTATATGTATATTTTACCTTTGTTTTTCTTTTATATAAAGTGTATATCCATTTATCTCTTTCTCGCTATCTCTCTCTCTCTCTCTATATATATATATATATATATATATATATATAGCCGTTCTTTCATATCTATCATGTGATATATTTATAGATCTATTTTTCTGTTTTGTATTTGCCTCCTCCTTTCTCTCTCTCTCTCTCTCTCTCTCTCACACACACACACACACACACATATATATATGTGTGTGTGTATGAGAACTTATATCACAATCCTTTTATAACTTTTTATCTCCTTGTGTCCATATCTATCGTTCTTATCTATATTTTCATTCTTATTCTTTCTGTCCGTCTGCCTCTCTCTTTCTATATCTACACACACATACACCTACCTAAAATCGGACGCATGGCAAATTCAAGCTATACATTATTTCACGATTCTTGCATCTGCTGAAGCAAAAAGTCAAGTACTGTCCTTGGTTTGTCTAAATGAACCAGTCTTCCTATTATTTCCCGTACAGACTCCATGCGAGATATGTCTGGCGATTGAGTCTGCCAATAAAGTTGTAAAATATCTTGTGGAGTATTTTGAATAGTTTGGCAATCAGCTCGGTGGGCATTGTCCTGCTAGAAAACCATATCTCCTTCCTGTTGCAGAAATGTTAACAGATCGATTTTGATAATATTCTTGGTCGAGTTCAAAGTTCTGTCTACAAAATTAATTGAATTTTAGCTGATGATGCTATCACTCTGGTTCCATAGTTTGCCCTTTTGCGCCTTGGTGAAAACTTTCTGAAAGATGTCGCTTCATAAACCCTGCCACTGCGCATCACTTTCATAAAGATATTATTGTTATAATAATTGGAAATATTGTAGTTTTATCTCATAGATAAATAATCAGCCTGAAAACAATTGTTCTCCTTCGATCATCAAAGTTAATAAAGCATCGAGCCTGGCCTATAATTAGATGGGGGGGGGGTCTGCTTTGAAACACTGGATCCGGGAAGTAAACTTCCAAATATTTCCAGCTTTAAATAATCTACAAAAGGTTTTTTTAGTTGATAATAATAAACCAAACCCTGTAGGACCAAGTTTCAAACCCACGGGAGACGAACATGAACAGCTCATCAGTAGACCGGATCCTGGAACTGTGGCTAGACATCTGATTGCTTCAAGCCGGGATCGAAACTCAGAGATTCTACCCTAAGCTATCGGAGTCTTTTAGCGTATTAAATATATAGATATATATATAGATAGATATATAGATATATATATATATATATATATAGATATATATATATATATATATATATATATATATATATATATATATATATGGATATATATATATATATATAGATATATATATATATATAGAGATATATATATATATATATAGATATATATATATATATATAGAGATATATATATATAGATATATATATATATATAGATAGATATAGATAGATATATCTATATATATATAGATAGATATATAGATAGATAGATAGATATCTATAGATAGATATATATATATATATATAGATATAGATAGATATCTATATACATATAGATATATATAGATATATATATATAGATATATATCTATATATATATAGATATATAGATAGATATCTATATACATATAGATATATATAGATATATATATAGATAGATATCTATATATATAGATATATATATAGATAGATATATATATATATATATATATATAGATATATATATATATATATATATATATATATATATATATATATATATAGAGAGAGAGAGAGAGAGATATAGATAGATATATAGATATATATATATATATAGATATATATATATATATATATATATATATTAAATAAATGAAAAACAAATAAGATAATAGAAATTAAAATTTATCGATTTATTTGCTTTGGGTGGAAAAAAAGAGAGAAAAACAAATTTTAAATTACTTGGATAAAAGTCGTATAGATTCCATTCTTACATACGCTTTCTTGCCCCACCCAAAATCAGGAATGGCTTGGGTTTTGGAGGACTAGCAATTATGAACGAACAGATATTCAAGCTAGCTTAGATCTAATTGAAGAACAGGAAGCTAGCTGGTGGGTGGAGGTTATAATATTCTGTCACCAAAATACGATTTCTCACCTCATAAATAAATTAATCAGCAAGAAGCATGACCGATTTCGCTGCAATTCTCAAAAATGACTTTCATTTTTTTTTTTTTTTTTTTTCGGATATCCACAATCGAACTCCTTTTATACGTCCCTTTTTGGACAAATCGAACATGTTTGCATCTCTGTGGTTTAAAATAATATTAGTCAACGTCTGAATCTTAAATCTTTAAACGGTTCATTGGTATGATTGTTAATATGTAAAAAGATGACCGACGTTTTTTTTTTTTTTTTTTTTTTCAAATCCTTTAAAATCTTTTGAAAATCTTCGGTCAGACTCCCCCGTGTGGCAGGGTGGAGATTCCTACTAGAATTCGTTTAGACAACTTCTCAATCCAAATATTGACCACGATTACTAGCACCACGATGTAACCGACGGTATTAACCCTGAGGAAAACTGTAGATGGCACGGCCCTGTTTGCTCACAATCTACAGGACAATGAAAGACGATCTGATCTTGGGGTGCAAATCCATGATTACCTCCGCAGTGTTCGCTTTGTGTCACCGCCCCTCTCTTGACTCATTTCAGAAGCTGACTCCGAGACTCAGTAGTTGGCAATTAGTGTCACGAAGGTGGGGTGACTTTTCATTTCTTTCCATATTGTCTCGATACATCTTAAAAATAAATTATAATTTAAATATTTAAATCATGCTACGTAATATTAAATTAGTTTATCTTCTATTGATGCCTTTTATAAATGCTTCTTATCAGTTATCGGATACACCCAATGTTATCGACTTACTTTTTTCCCAGTTTATTATTGATTATTTAAAGGTTTACTGTTTGTTTTTTTTATTTTTATCGATAATGTCATTAATTAATCGAAGCGCTGTTTGATTTTCAAAGTTTCCTATCAAAAGATCTTAATATGTTATCGAAATTATTATTTGAAGTTTTGTTTTAGAAATAGCGTTAATGAAAGAAATAGCATTCAGATAAAACAAAATCGACAGACTTTAAAAGATGATTGGCGCTAACCAAACTTTAAAAATATGGACTTATACGCTAGAATTTTTAAATATACGTACTCTGTTTATATGTGATTTTAGCTCCAATATTGGAGAAATGGGCTTAAATAATATAATAGTTTCCGAACAGCAAAAAGCTCATTTTGAAACACAAGCATAATTTCATAAATTACTTTAGCCTTAGATTTGTCCAGAGTTTACAGTTTGAAATACATAAGCTACACGTGTAAACCCACGAGATCGCTAAAAAAAATTGACGTTATTTTTTTTTTTTTTTTTTTTTTTAAATAAATCTATATTTTCTCTCTTTAAGCGATAACATAATCGACTGAGATTTACTATAGAATGATCAAAGAAAACGCAAATCCTGTTAGATTTTAGAGAGATTATCTGAAAATTTAATCGATCTGTGATATTTGATTAACATTTACAAAATCATGGAAGGTCACCTGAATGCGATTAGGATAATCTTCAACATTTCTTTTCAGTGTGCTTCCAACTGTTTTCGAGTTTCCAAATTGTTTATGTTCTTGAAACAGACAAATTCATTTATTTTTTGCTTGGAAGTGACCTGGAAAACAAATGAAAGTTATTTCACGGAGAAAAGAAACGTGCTCAGAATTAAACAGCCTGACTTAGACATTCAGTTGAATATCAAAACCAAAAGTCGTAAAACATCTACCAACACCTCAAATTGTGATTTTAGAAAATTTTCTAATAATTACACATGTATATTAGGATCATGCCGAAAACATCCAAAACATCTCAGGCAATTTATTTTTCATCGAAATTCTAGGATGGCTGATTTTTTTTAAATGTTTTAATGAAATTGTAACCGAAAAATAAAAAAAATAACTGAAATAAGAAAACAATTGGCTTGACTTTGAAAATAGTCTAATTTAATTTAATATTTACATAACATTGTTAAATAAATCGAATATCTTGGAAGAAAGAATGTGTGTCCGCAAATTCATAAGATAGAAACGATTTACATATCAAGAAAGTCAGCTAGGGAGATGTTGATTCTTATCGGGTGCTGGAGAGAAATTATTGTCTCATCAAGCAAGCAACAAAACCTGTTCATTTATTTGCTTTCTTCATAACAGGACATTTCAAAACAACTTATTCCCATTCGCAGGAAGGCTCCAATGTAATTAATCATAAAATAATAATGCCAGTAGTAATGTACATAATTTAATGTATATAAACTTACATAATTTAACCTATATCAATTTTCACAAACATTCTACTAATCAATATTATAAATATTATAACGATTTAATCCACATTGTAAATATTTTATACGCATTTTAAAATGTGATTTTATGGTGAAAGTTATTTTATTGAATAAATAATAATAGCTTCGAGTATTTTGTGCTTTTCTTCAGACACTAAAGATGTTCGAAGCTGTAATTACATAATGAAACAGTCTATATCAAACAAAATATATTTTTATCACATGTGGTGGCATTTTAAAATAGGTTCACAATATTTAAAATTGATATAAAAAATGATATAAAGAATCAGGTGTTTGAAAGTATGACGTTTAGTTCAGAGATAAGTACACCATATGGGAGAATAATATAGAACTTAAATGAAACTATAACAGAAAGAGTCAAGCTTGATAGCAAGTATTCAGCAACAATAAGAAAGAGAAAAGACATAACATCAAAACAGCAGCAGGTTAAGCAATAAAACCATTTGGTTTAAAGCTTCAATCTCTTATTGCTTGACAAAAGCATAGAGTATTAAAACATTGGTTCGTGAATTTGGCGGCATGAAAATTGTATGGCGAGTTCTTCCAAATGGTAGCACAGATTCAGTGGTAACAGAACCAGAAATAACTGTGTTGTACTAAAACAGAACAAGGCAAGATATCCATAGACCTGACCAGAGGAACGAGAAAAATACAGAGATTTCTCCAAAAGGTTGATTTGCTCCTGATGAACCGCAGGTCTTAATTATATATATATATATAGAGAGAGAGAGAGAAAGATTTTTTTCGTTTCGTCTTTGAAAGTAAAGTCTGAGGATCCAGAGAAAAAGTAAAATTCCCTGGAGGAATAAATTATTACTATGGAGCCTTAAAGTAGTCTGTTTTTCTTTTAAATTAAATTATTCGCTCTGACTTAACATTGAGCTCTCAGGATTTCATCCTCCTTTGGATTATCCATACGGATTACCAAGATTTTCCTTACTTAATTCTCTCTCTCTCTCTCTCTCTCTATACACACACACACACACACACATATATATATATATATATATATATATATATATATATATATATATATATATAAATTATTTATTTAAAAATTATAACAACATATTTATGTTATCATTTTTAAATAAATAATTATATTCGCTCTACTCTGTATTGAGCACTCTTTTAAGAATATTAATTGCTGTTTATTGGAATTTATTCCGTATACACCAATCATATACTTGTATGTATATATATATATATATATATATATTCCATTGGAGTAAGAGAGACATGTCGTGATAATTTTCCGATCTTCCCCGAGAACCCTTCTTTATGCAACATGGATGGTGGGAATTAAAGTTAAAGCTACAGAATTATTGGTCATTGTAACTTCCGACTTCCTTTAGGTTTTTCTCGATTTTACTCAAATCGATAGATACCTGAAGAAGGTCAGAGTTTAGAATGGCCAAAACTTTGGGGCATTAAGAGTAACGATGTGAATATTAGTCCAACTTTAAATAATTAGTTATCGTTTTAATGAAAGATTTTTTGCAAGATTTCTGACAATGGGAAGTGAATCTAGTATTTAAAGGTTTCATGCTTTTGTCAAGTAAGCAACGGTTCATATTGATAATACTTGTCTGTTTTGGATTGATTTAGTGACCACCCTCTTTGAATTCCGTTATCCTTCATATAGTTGAGTAGTATCATCTTTGAATTAATATATTTGTATTTAATATGATTCTAGGAATATTTTTTTTTATTCTGAAACTGAAACTTTATACATAAGGGAAAACCTCTGGCTTAAATGTATCTGATACCATCAAAATTATATTTGATTTTGTGAAAAAAGGGAGAGACTTTAAGTTTTTAAAAAACCTGTCCATTCTTCTACTTCAATACATCAAAAACAACCAATCATCCAATTACGATTTTCCTTTTGATGATTTTGCTTCTTTTTATCTGTTTGATTAAGATTTTCTTATTTCAATTTACAACATCGACTTTTTTTCTGTTTCAGTTTAACAAGGGTTTCAACCAAAACTACCAACGAAAAAAAAACAAAAAAAAAACGAAAATACCTAAAAAGAAATTGAATAAAAGAAAGCACGAAAACGCTAATTTGAAACATGATAATTTAGAATTACTCGATGTGTTGCTAATTGAAATATTTTATTGACTATTTTCCTTTCAAAATTTATATTCTCACAAATTGATGTGTAAATTTGGTAGAATGGGACAGAAAAACTATTCATTTTTTTTGCATCTCATACTCAAAGTAACAGCTTTATGACTGCCTGAAAAATTAAGATGCCAAAATTAGAATTTGTGCGACTTTATTTTCCGTCGTCTCCAATACTAGATTCTACAATCTCATCTTCATCACACATTATATCATATTAAACATTGGAACAGTTTATTCTTTGCACAAATCTTTACAAGGGATGTTCTTCTGTAAACAGCTACACATGCCAGCATCAATATGTCCACTTCTTTTGCTCTACACAAACGTTGCGGAAATAACAACAAAGTCCGACTATAAACAATGAGGTATAATTTCCTTTCTATATCTATCGTCGAGTTCACACTCTTCCTCGGTCTTTTGAACAAGAGAAGAGGTGTATAATGTGTTTATTGTTTAGGATTGGGTTTCATGTTCCTTCTAAAATCTACTTCAACTAAATACTTCTAACGTTTCTGACAGAACTTTGAAATTTTATTTTCTATTTTTTCTCCTCAGTAGAAGTAGATAAGTTCAACTATCGTCCGGTTCTGCCCGGTCTTTTGAAACTAGACCAGAGATTTATCTCTCGTTCCATGTTTATGTTCCTTAAGTATTTTCATTCTTTTTCACTCCCAGTATTCCCTTGTGTCTTAGTGACATAATCGCCTTGATTGGGGTGAAATGATTTTTAAAAAATGTATCTTAAAAATGCTAAATAATCTAATGGCTGTAACACCATTTTCTGTGGCAAGAGCAATATAGTTATGTAGACCATTATTTTTTTTTATTTTTTATTTTTTTGCTAATTTGACCTTGTGTCAGACTAAGGTAAGCCTACTGAAACTACAAAATAGTTTGATTTGAATTTATCTCCCCTAATCAATATTAAATGTGTGTAGTATTTCTCTCTGACAATAAATCATTTTCACTGTAAACAATTATTGATATTTGCTAATGTTTAAGTATTTCTCATTCTCTTTTGCCAATGCACGCATGTATAGATATAGCCAAATGGACGCGTAATTTAATATATTGGTGAAGAGCTTAGCATGTTTAGAGGCACACAATATTCAGTCCACTGATGGACAAGTGCAGCAAATGGCAAACACGGGCAAGGGTATGATTGAGATTGAAGCCCAGACCTCGAAATCTGCACGATCAAAATTTTATCAGTAATTAACGAGCGGGAGATTGACTGTGTTTGGGTGGGTGCATGTGTGTAGGAGTGGGTTTCACTTCCGACTGAAAAGCATGATTTTTATTCTGGGTAGCAGGCGTGAAATATGTACAGTTTGTTAGCTTCCACTTGTCATTTCCCAAACAGTGTAAAGTCGTCTGCTGATGTGAATAGCAGATACCCTCCACATTCGCCGTGGAATATGGTGGGGGCGATGAAGGGTCTTTGCATGATAGGTTTGATTCTGATGTTCGTATCTATATACGGAGAACTGCGGCACTAGCACCAGTCTAAAACGACAGACTAGCAGAAAAAGTCGCTCTCTTTCCTCTCCAACCGACAGATGTATGACAATAAGAATAGGAGAGAAAAAGAACGACGCCTTCTTCTTTTCAATTCTTCTTCTTCAAATTTTCTTCTGATCTTCTTCTTTTTCTTTTTCATCTTCTTCTTCTACTTCTTCTTCTTTTTCTTTTTCATCTTCTTCTTCTACTTCTTCTTTTTTCTTTTTCATCTTCTTCTTCTACTTCTTCTTTTTCTTTTTCATCTTCTTCTTCTACTTCTTCTTTTTCTTTTTCATCTTCTTCTTCTACTTCTTCTTTTTCTTTTTCATCTTCTTCTTCTTCTTCTTTTTCTACTTCATCTTCTTCTTCTGCTTCTTCTTCTTCTTCAAGTACTCTTTTTCAATTCGTTTTCTTCTTCGTTTCATCTTCAGGTCTTCTTTTTCTTCTACTTCTTCAATTCTTTCCCTTGAATTCTTCTTTGTCTTTTCTTTTCCTTCAATTCGTTTTTTTCTTCTAATCATCTCCTTCAATTGATTTTCTTCTTTTTATCATCCTATTATCTTTTTCTTCGATTCTTCTTCTTCAGATCTTCTTTTCTTCGTCTTCTCCTTTTCTTCTTTTTCAATTCTTTTTTCTTCTTTTCAATTGTACTTTTTCAATTTTTTCTCTTCAATTCTTTTTCTTCTTCTACTTTTTCTTTTCTTTTCTTTCAATTCATCTTTTTTATTCTTCTTCTAATCGCCTTCAATTCTTATCTCCTTTTTTCACTTCTTTTTATCATCCTCTTATCTTTTTCTTCAACTCTTCTTCTTCAATTCTTCTTTTTCGTCTTTTTCTTCTTCTTCGTATTCAGTTCTCCTTCGATTTTTTATTCTTCATTTCTTCTTCAATTATTTTTCTTCTTCTTCAATTCACCTTTTTCTTCTTCATTTCTCCAAATCATTTCAATTTTAATTTTTCTTCTTCAATTCTTCCTTTTCTTCTCCTTCTTTTTCAATTTTTTTTTCTTCTTTTTTTTTTTTTTTTAATTCTTCTGTTTCTTTTTTCATTCTTCTATTCTTCTTCATTTCGTTTTTCATTTCTTATTTTCCTTCTCCTTCTTTTCTTCTTCTTTATTTCTTCTTTTTCTTCTTCTCATGTGTTCCGGTTTTCTTATCTTTAACTGAGAAAAGGGAATTCGCTTATGTTATTCAAGGAATCCACGTTTAAGTTTGTCCAATCATTTATACTGCAAGATCACAGCTCAAATATAGACACATTTCTTCTTCTTCTTCTTCTTCTTCTTCTTCAATTGTCTTCTGAGAGCCTTCACACTGACCTGTGATGACCTTAAAGCTCTGATTAAATCGTAAAAGAGAAAATATTTTACAAAAGACACCTTAAATCACGAGCCAAAAAGACACGATGACATTTGAAGTGATCCTCACGCAGTCAAGGTTTTTATTTTACTTTGTTTATTATGCTTAAAATAAAATCACCAAAATCCAGTTCGCAATGTATCTTTTCTTGATGAATATATTACATTATTATCATTCATTTACTAGAATACATATGATTTGTTTTGTTGCATCTCATCGGATTTATTAACGTCTTTTATCTGAATTTCCTTTCAAGAAACTTTTTCTTCGCGTCATTTTTAAAATCGCATTCAAATTTTATGTTCAGTTTTCCATGACAATTGCCAGGGTCTCTTGCTCTTGAAACTGAAATCATTAAAAATTTCTCTTTATCCTTCAAATACGAGTTAGAACTCATTTTAAAGCTTCAAACACGAAACGGGGCTATTATTGCAAAATTTCGAAACTAAGCTGCCGATTGCTTGCATCTGCGAATATCGAGTCGGCTTTCATTTCAACTGCATGCATACCTGATGACATCTTTTTTAGAAAATAAGCCTCAGAAATTACGCACACACACACACAAACACACACACACATGTGTGTGTAATAAAAAAAACTTAAACACTATTATTCCATGGTTATAATTTATTACATTGAAATCGTGATACCACGATCCAATTCATCAAATCTACAAACACAAAAAGAAACCGGAAAATATTACTCCGGCAGATATATATATATATATATATATATATATATATATATATATATATATATATTACGATTCCAATGTAAAAAAAAATTAAAACTATGGAATATTACTGTTTGAGCTTTTTATTATATTATTACTCTGTTGACATTGAGTTCTACCTGGATTCTATCCTCTTGGAAATTTATATATATATATATATATATATATATATATATTAATTTGGATCGTGATTACCATTCCAATATCATGACCAATGATATAACCATGGAATATTAGTTATATATGTGTGTGTGTGGGTGTAAATTACACAACAAAATTAAAAAATCACCCCATTTGGGGATAGATCTATTTCAGCCAACGCGAAATACGTTGGTCTTATTCAACCCTGGCGAATGGACTACATTCGCTTCGGAATTAGAGACTCAAAATCTAACTTTGGCAGCAGTCGAAACATTGCTATAGGACCTACCCATTTGGACGCCTCAGCCAGACGAAATGACCGTGTTACAAAAAAAATAAAATTAGGAAATTGAATTAGAATGTTCTGAAAATTATAGGTTTCGCTCCTACTTCTAATAGGCTTAGAGATAAAATTTAACCTCTGTTTAGAACAGAAAATTAGAATAATAAAATACAACAATCAAAGCAAAGAATTAAATCAAAGGAATGAATTAGTTTTTTAAAGGTTGGTTTCAACGTCTATAATAATATAAATCTTCGTCTGTTTTGTTCACCAAATAGTGTTTTCTCGCACACACGTACGTATGCACACAATTTCTATCCGTCTGTATTCTTTTTTTATGATGGGCTCTGTGTAAGACTGGTAAAATTTGTATTATTTTTTTTTAATGCTGTTTTGTTATTATTTTAAAGCCGGTTATTTACTTGTTTTTAGTGATTACATATACGCAATCGCCAAAAACAAGAAAATAACCGGCTTCAAAAATAAATAATAGCATATATATATATATATATATATATATATATATGGTGCAATAGGTAAATTGTCGCCACATTGTATTTTTAATTTCACGATTGTTTTTGATTTTGTCGACTGCAAATTATACTAGGGTCAGTTGGGCAGTATCTGTGAAAAAAAGATCAAAATGACGCAATTCACTCCGACAGAAAAACGGCATGTGGTACTGTTTGACATTCGCGCCGGAATTTTATATATTTCTGTGATGTTGGGTGTCAATCTGAGGACACATTGAAGCATAACTGAGGTTGTGTAGCGTTTTTTGACAAGTTTTTGATGTAATATCATCATCAATATATATATATATATATATATATATATATATATATATATGACAAGTGGTTAGAACGTTGGCATTCTGACCATGAGAATTTCACAATGATCGATTTGTCAGGAAGAAAATTTCTTGATGTTATCGGAGTGGAGGGGCCGATCCCAGCGTGCGGCACCTTTGGAAAGTGCCTGAAAACCATACCCCACGGCTTGACCCAAGCCTTGTGGGTGAAATTGGGTAGACGGAACCCTAGCAGGCCCTCGATAGCTGTGCTAGCACGAAGTCATCGTGGCTGAGGGCTTGAGTGTGCTGGAGTTGTTCAAATTGTTGATCACTCTAGATAACACGCTCTTTCCCAGAAACTGTAACTTAGGTCTGCTCAGCATTGTTGCAGTATAAACCACAGGTTGGGTCGCTCTGTGAGTGTTAAACAAACACAAATGCGCCTGAGCAAGCGTCTGCAATAGGGATTGACTTGACGTTCTAGTAGGTGGGTATCCTCGAATACGTGTGGCCGGCTACATATATATATATATGAGCTTGCGTTTTTTGTGTGCGTGTGTTTGTTCGTCTGTGTAACAAGATTTTATATCATAGCATGATATCAGGATGTGCAACCTGTCAAACTGCATTTAATGACTTCTGTGGACGTAGATGCATATCATCATTTGCTGCTGATGTAGTAGAAATCTGATTCCCGAGCAGATGCTAACAGAAAAAAGCCCCCGCCTCTCTCATTTCCACGTGACATCGTTACTGTTGCGTATCTCACTCAAACTGTCGATCTTTCTCACCCACGACGTGTTCAAGTTTTTGATCTAAGGAAGCCTTAGATGAAGTTGACTGAAACGACCTGGGGAGCGAAACGTGTGGGTGACAAGACACATAACGAACGACAGACAACCGACTCTTACTTACAGAAACAATAACAACATAAAATATTACAGTTCTAAGGTGAATCCTTCTCAATCCTGCTCTCATGTCGTCTAACTAACTACAGGATAGTTTATGCGTAAGTAGATGCCAGCCTTATTTACTATATATCGAGAGAAAAAAAAACAGGAATGCCCTGGACTAGAGCCTAGTAATTGTTTCACCAATTTAGTCAAGGAAGTCTTGGGCCTACAGACAAAGACATACCCGACCCCTACGACAAAGTTAGACATAACCGACTCTGTGTCCAAACCTATGGGCTTCGTCGCCCCACATAAAAATCGGCCTTGTGCTGTATCCTGCCTTGTGGAGGGTGGAGTAAATACCAGAGAAAGTTAGTATCCCAAACCTCGTTTTTTAAATCGTTACCACTCTGCTAACGGAAACTTCATAGTCTGCGAGAAATGTCTTTTTTTCATGTGCCGTGTCCGTTCAGTGATCATGGCTCGCCAAACTTCCCTGTCCTTCGTAGCTCTTGTCTTTTTGTTATTTCTCCTAACACTTGTTCTATCATTCATTTACTTAAGCTCGCTGGGTGGGTTATGCATTGTTTTTCAGTGTCCCTTTTGCTTTTAATTTGACATGTCAGTGTCAGAGTTTCCAAGCCTTCTTTCCTTATTATGAGCCTTAGAAATTTCAACTGTTTTTTCTTGATGCTAATTGTAATTGTCATTTTTGTAAAACTTCATCGTTGCTCACATGTTCAGTCCATGTTATTCTCAGCATCCTTCTGCAGAGCCGCGTTTTTGCTGCTTCAAGATTCTTCTTCATCTGTGAGGTGATTTTTCAGCATTCACTGACATATAGGAGGAATGATAATATATAACAGTTTAGTCGTGCATGGGACGACGGAATATGTAGCGATGATGTTTAATAGTGTTAGGCAATTGACATTTTGATTCTCCGAGAAAACTTTAGACAACTACTGCCTAGTACTCGGCGATTGCCCTATAACTTCTTACAACTTGTGGCGGATAATTGTATTTATAGGGATAATGTATTTTGATATATGTGATCGGGAGTGTTTGAGATATAGTAATATGAAAAACGTGATTTGAAGTTGTGTATAGTAAAAGAAAGGGGTTTCGTGATTTCTTACTCTGGTCACTGACCAACAGGATGAGATGAATTTGAAAATAAAATTGAGGGTGTTATTTAGAAAATAAAAAAAATTCTTTAATAATTTTTGGACAAGATCTTAACTAACAGGTACGAGTGGTTTATTCGAAGTGTACTTTTTTCCGGCGGGCAGCAAAGTGTGAGGTGTGTATACTGCTTTTTACATTTGCTCTTAAAACACTTCATAGATACTGTATCGAAAAATAATCATTTTTCCATATTTTCTTTTCATTTTACTATATCTCAAGCGATCCACACCAAGAATATCAATACATTATTAGATTTTATGAGTTAATAATTTTCCAGTTTTTAAATTCATCCGCTTTAGAGAAACCGAATCAAATATGCCCATATCACGTGATTATATATATATATATATATATATATATATATATAATCTCCAAATAAAAGTATAAAACTTAATATTGCGAGACATATTAAAAAAAAAAAAAAAAAAAGGGTGAAGCAACCGGTTTCGCTCCCCCTCTTCAGGCTTCAACGGGAGATTTAAAATTAACACAGAAAAATGTACAATAAAAGGAATTGTTAAAAAAAAAAATATGCAAAAGGAACTAGAGACAAATGACAGCGAGTCCCAGCAAACACTCACGTTGTTTGCGCAAAGAAGGCTTTTTTTTCACAACTTCTTTTTATTGTCCATTTTTCTGTGTTAATTTTAAATCTCCCGTTAAAGCCTGAAGAGCGGGAGCGAAACCGGTTGCTTCACCCGTTTTTTTTTGTTTTTTTTTTTTTCGAATTATTCTTATAACTTTATTGAAATACGTTTATTGAGCTTTTTTATTTGGAATTATATAATTTACCTTTATATCCTTATTTTTTCTTGATAAAATGTTGTACGAAGCTTTAAAATAAAACAGTTATTTCACATTTAGACTTTTTTCTTAACACAGTTCTGATCTTTATGCTCGCTACTATATATATATATATATATATATATATATATATATGAGGAGGGGGAACATTTATAGCCATCAGAGTAAGAGAACGAATAAGTGGAGGATTTATATCTTTCCTAAGCTTATTTACAATATAATGAACCCAACTGGAATTGGAACTCGGCACACCGATTAACACTCCCGAATCAATATCCATAATATCACTCGTACATCCAATCTTACAGCATCTGGTATTCCTAAGTAGTTACCCATATAGGTACTAACCAGGCTCGGCATTGCTTAACCGGTTTGAAAAAAATCGACACAATTACACGAACGATCACATTTGAAAACGACGTGATATATTTGAAAATGATAGAAACGACTAATAAGTCTTTGATAATAGTTTCTCTAAACCTAAACTGATATTGGATAATTTACATTTAAATATGAATCTGTGACTAGAAAATAATTCAAAATATACAAGAAATAAATTAAATTGATTACCAAATAAACATTTTTTAAAATTTCTAATCTAAAATACTTAATCGATAATAATATATATAAAAAAGAACTCCAGATTATTTCAAATAAAAAATAACCGTACATTTTTGAATGATTTATTTATAATAAATTAACTTTACAATTTACAATTCAAAGTGATTTACTTACAATAAATTAACCTCGCAAATTGGACGCCACATTTAAAAAGGTATAAAGATGTGGAGTGTTTAATATCGATAGCAATATGAAAAAAATATTATTTTTGATTGGATGATTGTTTCTAAGTCATGAATTTAAAGTTAGATAATTGGAGGTTCAAATACAATTTATTGCAAAAAAAATTGTATTTCTTCAACATCACACACACAAAAAAACGACCAATATGTATATCTTAAATTCTAGTAAACACTAAAACACATCAACTTTTCAAGGCTTGCGAACATATCATGTTGAAACACCAGTCCTCGGACGAACACATCGAAGTTAAGCAACATCGAGTCTGGTCAATACTTAAATGGATTAACGCTTAGGAATAACAGGTTCTCTAAATTGGAGTGTGCCGTTGGTGTAATGGATAACGTCTCGGAATTTGAAATCGTAGAGCCGAGTTCTAATTCCTCTTATGTTCAGTTACGTATGAATACCCTTGGGAAAGGTATAAATATATCTCTTTATCCCTAGCTATCGCTTAATTATGTATTGTAACAGAAAATCTCAACAAAAAAACTTAAATATTAAAAAAACAAACAGTTTCTGGTTTTAAATAACAGGAAGAAGGTAAGCCGCCCAAAAAAATCAATCAATCAACATTTTTAAGTTAATTCCTGTTTCAACCAGGTACTAGATATCCATTCACTTACTGGTAAAATCCGGACCGGTAACTCTATTACATTAAGTGTATTAAATAAAACGTTGCAATTATTTACCTGTGAACTGAATGTAAAGTTTTATTTAATTTTATTTTGAAGAAATAATTAACAATTAAATACAGTGAATAATGTTGTTCATATTTTATAAGTACAATGCAAGTGCAAAATTAATTAAGTGTACGACAATAAACTATAGTTAACAGCAATATAAAAGTATAAAATACATTTTTATAGTAAAAAACATTTTACCGGGAAAACATTTTACAATATCTGTCTCTATTTCTGAGATGAAGTATTATAACTATTTATACTATTTACATTGTTCGGACTGTTGGCCTCGTTGTTTCGATATTCACGACATTTGGGCCGTTGTATGTTACGGCCTTCTTCAGATGAATTTTGAACCATTTATTTAGTCTACTGAGGTACATTGTTCTCGTTCCACGTGCTATGCCTTTTTCTGGATAACTTAGTTTCAGTTATTTCCCTTTAGTAACTCAACTCTCTAAGTTTTTGTTCACCTTTGCCGTGGCCAGGTATTCATTGGATTAGTTCACCCAACGCTTTTATCCACTGGCTCATGTGTCCTTGGGGACATTTCTCACAGTAAAAAAGTTACGAGCAATACATTTTTTGTAAAAAAAAAAAATAAAATAAATAATAAATAAATAAATAAATTAAAAAATATCAGCAAAATATATTTTTTTAAAAAGAAATTACTAATGCCCCGAAGGAAATTAAATTTCGGCATTAAATGACCCATAACGATGTTGATATGACGTTAAACAAACAAAAGTTTAAGTATAGAAGTCGCTTTTGCTTACGGTCGTATCACGTTGAATGATCGGTGGTCATCCGATCACCAAAGTTAACCAATCTTGAAATACTTGTTCTGTACTCAGACGGGGATGGCGGCTGAGAAATAATACATGTTGTAAGCTAAGCGATAGGCTTAGAAAGCAGGCGATGGATAAAACCTCATTACTTACTTGAACGGAAGAATACACGGAATGTGGTGGTTTCTTTCTGGATTGATAGGCCTAAAAAGCTGGTTAAACTGAGTCTGTTTTGAAGAGTAACTACTTAAACAACGAGGAAAATATCGTTAAATAAATAATGTATTTCTATCTTTTTTATTTTTTCTTCTTTTATGGTCCATGTTCTTTCTGAATATAAGTGATCACAACACACCACGACTTCTGTTCCCTTGCAGCAGTAAGTTTTGATTAACTCATTGCAATAGCTCCCCGTTCATTTAATGACAACCATTTACATAAGCTCGTTGTTTACTCGCGTTAGTTTCCATTTACCCTTCTTGTGTTTAATATCTCTTGGGAGTATCAAATTCTCCAAGCCTTCTTTATATGTCCCAGAAATTTCAACTGACTCTTTTTAATCCTAAGGAAAAGTATCGTGTCCGTTATAATTTTGCTTAAACATTTCACGTGACAGAACTCTTCCATCCATATTTTATCTTTAATCTCTTGGGAGCGTCTAATTCTCCAAGCCTTCTTTCTTCTTTATATGTCCCAGAAATTCCAACTGACTCTTTTTAATCCTAAGAAAAAGTATCGTTTTCTTTGTAATTTTGATTAAACATTTCACGTAACTGAACTCATCCATTCATATAATTCAGTAGAACATTATCTCCCTTACCTTAGGTCTCCTCTTCATTTCTGACGAAATTGTCTAGGATTCTCTGCAATATTAAAGCATTGATATTTTATAACACTTGTCTACTCCTTATTTTTTAAGACATTTTCCTGTTTCCTAATACTGTACTTAGCTTTCGGAAGTAATTGTTCGCTATTCCCATGTCATCATATCTTATAAAACTTCCCACATATTTAAATTTCTGTATTTGCTCTATTTTCACGTTTTGTCTTCACAGATGTCGACAATTTCGTATTGAACAGCCTCCTAGTAATTGCCGTTTTGAAATTACAGCCGAGAAAGCCTGATGTTTAATGTCGGCTTTCTTTTCTACCCACATTACCGTTTTTTTTTCACATGTCTTATGATCAATTCAGAATTAAATAAAAAAACTAAAAAAAAGCTTAGAGAATGCATTGAGTAACTGCATTATACCTTTTGCCTTGCTGATGATAACAAGTATTATTCATCATTCTTTAAATAAAAGCAAATAACAAGTGACACTAAGTTAAAATGCGTAACGTATATGCATTGATTATTTTGCGCATGCGCCTTTAGTTTGAAAATATGCAGAAAGAATGAGTGTAAAAAATATGTACTGCAATTCTCCATGTTTGCTCTTCCTATCTGAGATTTAATTAGCGTATTTCATAAGTGCAGGAGTGATAAGAACTTTTAGAATAGTTTAGGAAATCAGTTTACGCTGAAAAATAAGAAACCTGGTTGGTGTTTATCCAACAGTCACATTCCTTGCTTTCAAAAATACAGGATGTCTAATTGTAGTTGTTTACATTAACCTATAGAGTTTGGTGAGCGAATTTCATTTTTACTTTACCTTAATATATTTTCTGAAAATATCTTCAACTGAAATGCATTTCCTGAAAGAAAAATGATAAAAAGCATCGAATCCCGGAAGAGAAAAAAAAAGTTAAGTGCTGGGAAAAATTCTTCTTAGAATGATGATTTTCGTGCTGTCAATAAAAAAAAAAGCGAATCCATTGCTGCCAAAAGCCTCTTGGATCACCCAATCAGTCTCTGACTGACTAAAAATAAAACAACTTTTCTTAATTCAAGGAAACTGAAATCATTATGGGGTTAGATTAATGGAAAGAGTGATGGCGGTTCTTCAGCTGCCTTGCTTGCTTTGAAGTGATTAACTGTCTGCTCTTGACTTTGACATATATGAATTTATTCATCAGCTCAATGGATATAAAAAAATGACATACATAGACGTTTGGTTAGCGAAGAAATACGCATATATAATCGTATAAAGGATTCACTCCTTTTCATTTAGGTTCCAAAGTGAACTGATTGATAGATTGGATCAACAAGCTATCGCTTAGCTCTCTAGTACATATATTGACATAGATACTAAGCTGAGGATATATTTCTGTATCCGTCTAATCGTGTCATGGATTGTTTCTCTTGCTGACAACAATACATTCTGTCTTCATGATTGTCAGCAAGTGAAAGTGTCCAAGATGCGAACTACGGCTTGGTGATGTCTACATTAAATAAGTAGAGATGTTTAAATATCTGAGAAGTGTTTAAACACAGGATGGAAAATGTCACACCGAAATCAGAAGGCGTATTGAAATAGCAAAAAATGTCTTCCACATTAAAGACACAGAATATCTTCGTTAGAAACAACGAAAAGAATTCTGAATTATTCGTAATATTAATCTAATTATATGGCAGTACATGCTGGACAATTTAGTCCCGAATGGAAAGAAGGCTTGGGGCATTAGTGATGTGGTACTACACAAATATAATGATATTATCATGGACGGGGCATATAATCAATGAGGAAGTTTGAAAAAGAAGGGAAATACAAGGACAATTATACTTATAATCAGAAAGAAGTTGGCATTTCTGGAACACATAAGGAAGAGAGGGGGTTTGAAAAATATAACTCTCCCAGGCAAGAGGGACAGAGGGAGATAGAATTAGCCACATAACTGTAGTGGAATATTTAAACAACCTGTGTTTTAGGACAAAATGAGAAATAAAAATAATCTTGTCAAAAATTAAAAATGAACCTCAATTATACAAAATAACATTTGGTCACTAAATTAGCGTATTAGCTTCCAACAGGAATAAGATAATTATTGGTCTACGGTAGGTACCCATTATTGGTAATGGTAATATTAGCCGTTTCCCTATAAGGAAACATTCGGCATTCATTGAACGAGCAGCCAGTGCTATTTGAGTTACGCTTTTCTTCACTCCCTGTCCATCGGGTTGGGATCAAAGTGTAGCATCTGTTCTTCTCATCTCTAATTGTAATGGTAATATTAGCCGATTCCCTATAAGAAAACATTCGGCATTCATTGACCGAGCAGCCAGTGCTATTTGAGTTACGCTTTTCATCACTCCCTGAACATCGTGCTGGGATCAAAGTGTAGTATCTGTTCTCCTCATTTCTAATGGCAATAGTAATATTAGCCGTTTCCTCATGTGGAAGCATTCAGCATACACTGATTGGACATTCAGTATTGTTAATTGAAATCTTTTAAAACATTTTTTCAGGAAGATATCATTGTCATCTCCAGTAGCTATTAATGCTCTTTTCACTATTGATGGCAGTGTTTTTCTTTGCCTTTTGTTTAAAGTTTATATTCTCTCTTCGTGTCACATTTGATATCCATTTTAGTTGTTGCTGCTGTTGAATGTCCTCAACTGATGTGGTTTCTGTTATCTGGTACAGTTCTTTGGGATTTTGTTAAGCCAGTCAACGAGTTCGATGAAGGATCGTCTCCACTGAGGCGTATACACTTCACTTATCATCATCATCAGCAGCAGCAGCATCATCATCATCATCCCCCTTGCACTTTTGTAATCAACGAGCCACGACTACTATCGTAACTGCCCGGGTTTCAATTCTCGATAATGGATGCGCACTGCTGATGAGTCCCAAATATAGGACGAAACGGCTGTCCAGTGCTTTCTGCATTCGGTTGAGGTTTTTTCTAGACTCGATTAATAACTTAATTATAATTATCTCAAATCCTCCTAATAATTTCTATCACTTCTATATCCTTGCTTGAACCGATTTCTAATGCTCTGGATCAGCTTGGGGATAGTAGTCGTGAATTAAATTAATTATGATTATCTCAAATCCTCCTAATAATTTATTTTTTTACATACATATACATACATACATACATATATATATATATATATATATATATATATATATATATATATATATATATATATATATACAAATGTTTAGAGGTTTAGAGATACAAAATTTACATACAGTTTTAAAAACTAGGAATTTATTGATTTTAATTTTATTAGTCTCTAAGGCCCTTTCAACCAACATCTCATCAGGAGACAATCGTTGGATCATTAATTAATGAAAATAAAGAGAGAAAAAAAAGTGGGGGAAACGCGCTAAAATAACAAACAAGTGTATATACTTGTAACGAGGGGAGGGGAAATAACGTGTAAATAAATTAGCGAGGGACAGTTAAAATAAAATATCCCTCAACAGATTAAGCGACTTTACAAATTCTTTCTGCCGGCATTGAGAAGGTTTCCTTAATCCTATACAGACTGATTCCAAAATCTTCAAATGATTGTTGGAACCAGCCGTATGAATGATTTTAAACCACTCTTTTTTTATACGACTTCTTTAATGAGCTTAACTCCTTACACAAATGTTTGTCCTTCACTATGGAAGGGGAGAAGGACAATTGTCTGCACTTTTTGGACGTTTTTGTTGAGCATAGTAGAGGGGGTTTTCTTACAAGTATTTATCGCAAACCCACTTTTACCGGCCTCTATTTGAATTGGCGTTCGTTTGCACATACATCAAGGAAAATCAATCTCGTTAAAACCTTGGTGTACAGGGCGCTCAAAATTTGTTCTCCTCCTTGATTGGACCGTGAATTTGAGAACATTAAGTAGATTTTCCTCAGTAATGGCTATCCGGAGGCCCTTATTGACTATATTATTAGTAAGAAGACTAAGAAATTTAATTCCCCTAAAGTCCAGGGGCCTTCTAAATGTCCGGTTTATTTGAAGATTCCCTGGATTGGGGATAGGGGCCAAGGCTTAATTAAGCAGGTTAGCAAGTCGGTTTCGGGTTGTTTCCCATCAGTTGCTTTACGTTGCATTTTTCGAACTAGGTCTGTGTTTCCGTCGTTTCGCAAAGATGAATTTCCCTACATCAAATTGAGTAATTTAATATATGAGTTTAATTGCCAGTGTGCTGCTGGTTATGTGGGGCGTACAACCTTGCATTTGGAAACTAGAATCAATCAGCATGTACCTTCCAAAATATGACTTGGTAAGATAGATAAAATGTGTTATCTTCCCCCCATGAATACGGAATCGGCTATTGCTCAACATTTAGTTGAGAATATAGCCTGTGCCAAGTCCTATAAAAAGAGTGGTTTAAAATTATTCATACAGCCGATTCCAACAATCATTGGAAGATTTTGGAATCAGTCTGTATAGGATTAAGGAAACCTTCTCTCTGCCGGCAGAAAGAATTTGTAAAGTCGCTTAATCTGTTGAGGGATATTTTATTCTGTTGGGAGATATTTAATTTTAACTGTCCCTCGCTAATTTATTTACACGTTATTTCCCCTCCCCTCGTTACAAGTATATACAATTGTTTGTTATTTTAGCGCGTTTCCCCTCCTCTTTTTTTTTGCTCTTTATTTTCATTACTGTTCTTTTCGTTAATTAATGATCCAACGATTGTCTTCTGATGAGATGTTGGTTGAAAGGGCCTTAGAGACTAATAAAATTAAAATCAATAATTTCCTAGTTTTTAAAACTGCATATATATATATATATATATATATATATATATATATATATATAGTTCTTAATTAATATATATATTTTAAAATTTATTTTAATCAACTTACTTTATTTTATTGATCTCAAATATTATTGTTATTATTCTGAAATTGTGATGACTATTATACGATGATTGCTTTCGAAAATGACATGAGTATTAGGCATTACTATATCTGTTTTAATCTGATCATCCCTCTCTTATTCTGCTTTTTACTTGTTCACCCCTTAAAGAAAAAGTTATTTCTAAGTCACCCTATCGGCTCATGTTCAATTCTTCTTTCTTTACTTTTTTTTCTCTCCCTCTCTCTGTGCTCCTACTCATGCCCCTCCCTTCTCTACCCCTTTTTAAACCTTATATTGAAATTTTTCTTTTTCTTTCTTCCTTTCTTAATAATTTGTTTTTTTTTCCTTTTTTTTTTTTTTTTTCCTCTTCCTTTTGTCTCGACAAGTTGATTCCATTTATTAAAAAACTTCGGTCTGAAGAGTTGAATATTTGGATATTCATTAAATAAATTATAACCGAAAGGATTTTGAAGGATCACCTGTACTTACATATATATATATATATATATATATATATATATATATATATATATATATATACATATATGTGTGTGTGTGTGTGTGCGTGCGTATAAGACAGTAGAAATCATGCAAAGCCAAGAAAGTTAAAATTCTCATAGCGTTGACGGGTGCATGCCGTCGCTAACCGGCGAAACGTTTCCTCTTCGATAGAGCTTGCATTCCTCCTTCCTGCCATGTCTAATCTTGCACTTGTACCAGGCCGAGATATTTTGGTTGATTTTATCGCATCGTCGTTACTCTCGAGTAGGATATTAGATTATCGAAATTTTAAATGTCTGTTACTCCAAAACTTTATTTTACGTAGGCGTCTAAAAGACTTTCTGTGAATCCACCGTGATCGAAGAAGATCAAAGCGGACATCACTGAATCTCAGCGAGTAATGAAGAGTCAATGTTTTATGGAACAGTGAAGCTAATATAGAAGATATAAGTTGTAATCTAACCAGTACGGTTAAAGTAGCAGCATTGATCGTAGGCAATGCTAATGAAAATAACAACAAAAGGAATTATTCACACTTAATCTTATTACTGATGAAAAAGAAGAGAAATATATAAATTATATTGAAAACTACTTTCAAACAGGCCAACTAACCCTTAGAGAAAAATCAACGACACGAAATTTTAGAATTGGCCATTCGCCAAAATATCATCAGCAAACAAATAACTGACAATATGTTTTTCTCTTGCTGACATTGAAAAGGCATTTGATTCAGTAGAAAATTCCGCAGTCGTTAACTCATTATATGAGCAGGGGAAATATATAAAATTTATTGTGAATATATATGATAACAGTATTGCAATAATTCGTCTATATAAAAAACGCAGAATTGTAGATTGGAAAAAGAATGAGTAAAGCAGATATGTTTGTTTAGTTTTATTTTCCACAAAAGTATTTACAGCCAACATAGAAATGCTATCAGGAAAGTTAACTGGAAATGAATGGGAAGAAACATAAATAAATATTCGAAGAATTTGCTATTTTACTAATACGCGGATGATCGTGTGAATTACATTCCCAGTATGAATATGGCACAAGACACGTTTTAAAATGTACAGTAATAAAATATCAGTAAAGTTCAATTGTAACTTTCTGAATGGCGGTCATAAAAATAACGGCTGAAGAAATGGAAGAATGTTAGAGATCTTCTAAAGGAAGCTAAAAACAATAAAGACTAAATGGAGCAGGCGATATCATTAAAGAAAGACCGTGGAAATAAAATAAGACAAAGTATAACGAAAAGACCAAAGTATTTCATTGGACAGCAACACAATTTCAAGAAGCCAGCTTATAGACTTAAAATGTAAAGTGAACAATGAATGCATAATGCAGGTCATAATTTACAGATACGAAACATTGAAGTTAGGAAAAATAACTCGAAAAGTTCAGTCTGCGCAAATGATAACGATAATATACACATTGTGTAAAAACAGTTTTTTCAGGAAAATACATATTTCAAGTCCAGTATTTTTTCTCTCTCTTTCTAGTATTTCTGGGGGTTTCTTTCCCAACCTTTTGTTCAAAATAGTGTGGAAAGTCAAACTATTGATTATGTCATTATTTTTCTTTTTAAGTTACATGTTCTAAACATTTTAGTTGTTTCTACCTATGAAAGTCTCAAATGATGTGATTCCGTCTGTTGATACAGTTCATTGTTTGTGATTATGTAGCGCCAGTCCACAAGGTTCTAAGAAGTATGGTCAACGCTAAGTCTTGTAGCTTTCATTCGTTTAGGTCATTTTTAATCCTTGATCTGAGAAATTGGTTGTATACAGCTGACAATTTAGATATTTCGGAACAAATCGGATTCCATGGCTAACATTCATATTTTCAAATAATAGTTTCAGACTATTATTTTTTTAATGGCAGTGTATTTGGCGCAGACCTTCTGAGGCTGACCTTAAGGTCAGATGTTAGACAAAATAAGGATGTGAATTTTGATTGTCCGAGACGAACGTTGGAATGTTAGAGAGATTGAAAGTGTCGAACAATGTGGACGAGTTAAAATCGTGCCTCGAGGCTTGCTCCTCAGTGGAGTGGGATAACGAACTGATTAATTAAAAATGGACACGTTGACGTTTTTAATAAAGTCGCAAAGCGAAATCCCTTTTTTTTAAATTTCTCATTTTAACGCCGAACAAACCAACTAGCAATCACCCGTCCAGGAGAAGACGGCACAACCTATTTTATGTTCAATTTCTTTATACCATAGACTAAGTTTGTTTTATCTGATCTGTACACCGGGGTATTTGAAATGTTTAGTAGTTACTAATTTCATATCATCATCATCATCATCAACAACAAATATTATTATTATTATTATTATTATTATTTCTGGCATCGTTTCTGGAAAGGGTAATTCTGTGTTCTATATCTGGTAATACTTGGTAGAGGATCAACTTAAAGTGCAATGCGATAGAAACATTTTAATTTGGTTTGCTTTGGTTTGTTTTGTTTTAGGGCATATCAGTTTCAATGGGTTGTTTAATGCCGACAAGATTTTTATTGATGGTAATAATTTTCCAAAGATTTATTGCTGGTAATATTCTTTCTTCAAAAATGTATTTTGCTACTAATATATTTTCCTTTAAAAATGTACGACTGGCAATACTTTTTTTCTTCAAAAATATATTGCAGAAAATAATTTTCTTCAAAAATTTATTGCTGCTAATAATTTTTTTGCAAAAATGATTTTCTGGTATTAAAACCTATTTTTACACTTTAATAGTGTTTTGACCCCAATCTGGAGAGGTCAACTATTTGGCCACGGCCGGAAGTCTAACAGATGCCTTTTTTCAAAAAAATGTATTGTTCGAAATATTTTTTTTTACATGTCCTGCTGATATTTTTATTTTTCAAAAATGTATTTCTGGTAATAATTTTTTCCTTAAAAAATCCATTGCTAGTAATCATTTTTTACAAAAGAAATATTGCTGGTATTAAACTCTATTCTTACACTTTCATTTTGCTCTGACCCTAATTTGGGGTAGTCAACTATTTGCCTATAACTGGGACCCTAAATGGTGCAATCACCACGGCTCACAGTGGACTTGGGAACACCAGCAATTAAATGGTGGTTCCACGCTCTTCTAAACTTCCCTATCAGAGGCGCTACTGTCAGACGTAGTTTATCATCTTACCCAGGACGTAGATGTCGTTTATCGTCATACCAAGGACACGAAACAGTTTAGTGTGTATGATAAAAAAAGAACGGTGATAAAAGATATCAGAATAGCGATTACGCAATCTCGATGATGTTTGGTGTCCATAGCAACAAGAAGAGTCAAAGTTTAATTGATTGGCGCCACCTGGAGAGCAGTAAGGAAAAAGACGACAGAAGAAGTGATTAGGTAGAGATGTTTCCTGATAAAAAAAAAAGATTGTATTTGAGAAAGATCTTTGTCACTGGCAATAGCTGATAACGAGCACGATCAAAATGTTTTAGTTATATATGTTAATTCATATTTCACAATGTACAATTATAAAGATTCTAGCAATCTCAATGCGTTATCGTTAAACTGTAATACGAAACTGCTGAATCTGTTCGCAGATTTAGGAAGTTGGAAGAAAATGATAAATATCAGACCTAGCTACCCGACCCCACAGAAAAAAAAAACATCTCTTAGACTTTTAATTCTAGTGATTTCACCCCAGAAAGTATGCCCTAAAATTATCGATTATTATTTTTCGATTAGTTTTTAATTTTTCGAGATAACAGGCTAGTTAAAAAGACAACTTTCTCCGCTTCTAATAATACACGAACATTATTTTCTGACAAAGTAATAATATATTGATTTTGTGCACCTTAAAAAAAGAAAGCTATTATTTCACTTCAAAACACGAATATTACCATTTATACCTCGTTTATACAATCTTCCATAGATATTAACTTTGAATTAAATATTAAGAGGCTGAAAATTTAAAAAAAAAATGAAAATCTGAAATTAAACAGGAAAAGCATGGCGCTGAGTCATTGAATACAACACTTTAAAATAAGCAGATCAATTAAGAAATATTAAAAAACAATAAATTGCTAGAAATTGACTACAAGTCGATAAAATAAAACTAAGATATTTAGCAACTATTTAATTCCTTAATCCTCTCAACTAATCTGTCAAATGTTAAACTAACCAATACGAATTAATAAAATGTCTAATCTATCACATATCTATTTGATTCAATTTTATCGAAAGAAAAATTGATCAATATGAACCAATCTAAGGACCAATAAATTCTTGAAGCTTTGATCCAATTTGCGAAAATAAAGGTTATGTTTGGATTGTTGCCCTCATCGAATTTCGAAACGAACACTTTATTTGATCCACTGGGGTTGATTGTTCTTCAAACTACTGATTAGCATTTTTTCGATTATTAAGACTTAAGACAACTTGTTCATCTTTTAATAATAAAGGAACATTATTTTCTTACAAGCTAATAATACATTAGTTTTATATACTTTTTAAAAAAGAAAGCTATTATTACACTTCAAAAACCGGATGCTACATTCATCACTTCCGGATGTATCAGTTATCTCTCAGTTAACATCTCTGCTGTAGCCAGATATTGACCTTTGGGTTAGGTCATTGGATTCGACCATCGCTTTTAATTATTGGACCATATGTCCTTGAGGATATCAGTCTATGAATCTTTCGGTCATATAGATCTAAAGTTTTATTTTTAAAACTATTTTTTTACCAGAGCTTTTATCACAATTTTGTTTTTATTATTGCTTTTAATATCGACAGAAAATAAAGACGATACGAACCTATTCAAAGAGTAATCAATTTTTTTTAAATCGTCCATTTCGTTACCGTCCTTGGTAAGACATTAAACTACATCGCGTCATGGGTAAGACGATAAACTACATCCGGGTCCTGGGTAAGACGATAAACTACGTCCAGCAGCAAGGCCTCTGATCAGGAGATTTTGAGGAGAGTGGAACCACCTCTTAATTGCTGGTGTTCCCAGGTCCACCCTGACCTGGGGTGGTAGCACCTGTTAGGGTCCCAGCTATCGGCAAATAGTTAACTATTACTAGGAATACCTTTTTGAAAAAAATTATTACCAGTAATACAATTTCGAAGAAAAAATATTACCAGAAACAGATTTTTAACAAAACAAAATATTTCCAGAAATAAAAAAAAATGCTGTCGGCATTAAATGACCCTTTGAGGTTGATATGCCGTAAAACAAAATAAACCAAACCAATCTAAACCAAAGAATATATATTCTATTCATACGGATCTATCCTAAAAATGTCGGCATTAAATAACCCATTGAGGTTAATATGCCTTAAAACAAAATAAACCAAAGTAATCTAAACCAAACAATACATATTCTATTCATACGAATCTATCCTAAAAATGTTATCGGCATTAAATAACCCATTGAGATAGATATTCCGTAAATTAAAATAAACCAAACCATTTCGTTACATCTAACCCATAAGAAGCAATACAATGACCTATCCATCATATACATACCTGATGTAAGCTTGTTAAAGAAAAACTCATCACTAAGAATATAAAGAAATTGCATACTGTTTTGATTAAATTCGTCAAATGATATCTGATCTTTCAGCATCGACCTAATGATCAATCAATCGCTTACTGGCTGGATTAAAGTTCTGGAAAATATAACAGAGCATCAAGAACCAAACTGATCAACCAATCGATCATTTTCATATTTTATTCAAGTAGTAACAAAAAAAAGAAACAATCTATCGAACAATCAATTACTTTGAAATCTGATGAAAATAACACCGAGGAATACCATATCGACAATTCAGGTTCATCGAGATTTCATTCAAATTGTCAAACGTGAAACCAATCAATCTCACGGAGGTTTCATTCAAGACGGCAGAAGTAAACATGATCAAAAAGAACCTACCGATTGCTCGCAGATTTGAAACTTTGTTAAAAGAAAACTGATCAATAAAAACAAATGATCAGTCGATTCTTACCTCTTTGATTCAGTCTGTCTAATGAAGTTCCAATCAACAAACCAATCAATCGCTGTTATGCTTGGCTCAAGTTGTTAAGAGCATAACTAATCAATACAAAATCAACCAAAAGCTCAATCAATCACAGAAGTAGACTCAAGTAAAATCGATCAACAATCTTACAACCAATTAGTTTGTAACACCTTTGATTCACGTTGTTAGAACAAAATTGAACGATACGATCAATCTAAACTACAAATCAGTCGCTTAAATCATTGATTTCAATATTTAAAAATTAACATTGAACCATTAACTGTAATCTAAAGACCAATCAATGACAAAATTAACACTGATCAAAAAATAATCGGAGGAGTAATCAATCAATCACATCTCTTAATCAAGTTTTGCCTTCCATCAGCATATGACTAATGCTACCCTCTAGAAGAGCAATTGTTTACGTTTTCTCGGTATAACGTGTTATCCATTGACATGAAGTGGAACGATTATATTAAATCAATTGCTCGGGTTGCTCTAGGAAAATCAGTTCACTGTATTGTGCGAAATGACGTTTCTCATTTGAATTTATCTTGCACATTACTAAGTCTTCCCGGTTCGTCCGTATATCGAATATTTTGCTGTCACAACTGGTTTACTTCTGTTATATCTGGAGATTCTTGACAAAACCCAAAGAAGAATCTGCAATGTTATCCGAAATATTATTGATCTTGACCTGGCATCTCGGCTTCTGTCAGTTCTCTACCACCATAACTTAACTCTCCTGTGCCTTTTATAGAAATATTTTCATGATAATTCTTCTGATGAACTTTCCTTTTTGCTATCTCGTCTTGGAACTTCAAATTTCATCGCAGAACTAGATTTAAAGTCAGTTCTCGGCATTTTACTAATGAAATTGCTAGTTTGGTTTCGTTTGTTTTACTGCATATCAACCTCAATGGGTTATTTAATGCAGACAAAATTTTTATTGCTGATAATACGTTTTTCTTCAAAAATCTATTTCTGGGAATATTTTTCCTTGAAGGAATCTATAGCTGGTCATAATTTTTTCAAAGAATGTATAGCTTTTTGTATTGCTGGTACTTTTTTTTTTAAAGTATTGCTGATAATAATTTTTCCTTCAAAAATTATTGCTGGTAATATTTTTTTATTACAAAGTATTTTTGGTATTAAAACCTATTTTCACACAGGTTTGGATGTCAACTATTTGCCCATAGCTGGGTGGACTTGGGAACACCAGCAATTAAGAGGTGGTTCCACGCTCCTCAAAACCTCCTGATCAGAGGCCTTGCTGTTGGACGTAGTTTATCGTCTTACTTAGGACGTAGATGTAGTTTATCGTCATACCCTGGACGGGATGAAATTGCTAGCTGTGGCCGTAAGTTCTATGCTGAGAGTTTCTTCTCTTATGTGTCTTGCCTTTGGAAATCTCTTCCGGTTTCTTGATTTCCTGTGAACTACGATCTTCAAAATTTAAATGCAACGTCAATCATCAATTTCTGCATTGAATCCTGTTATTTGAAATATCACTGTTTCTTTCACTCTCAATAACCCCTTATATCTTATTGGTTTTCATCACTTTGATTGGTGTGAAGTGATTAAAAATATGCATATAGGAAAAATCAATATATGCTTCTGGCCTTCATACAAGTTATCAAGAGAAATTAATAAATGTTATCCACTATATGAGAAAATCATTCAGGTATCGCTTTAATTCGAACGGTTCTTTCTGAACTGATCAGTAAAATCCAGTCTAACAAGGATTCAATTATTCTAAGGAGAAGTATCGTTGTGAATAGGAAAGGAACCACGAAGTAAATAATAATATCCATGCAGTGAAAAACGGACAATTATATAAAGTTTATAAGGTCTGAAGAATCTGAATTCTTACAATGGTAGTGAAGCTAAAATATACAGAGTGAAGCTGCTTAGCCTGAATTGACGTTTAACTCTCTCGTGTATGGACAATAAGTTATGAAGGTTTCGCACAGTTCCCTTGTTTATAGCAGTATTTGGAAGGAAAGTGTGTAGAGTATGGTCGCGTCAAAAAACCAGAGTTGCTATCAGTGATCAGCGATTGTGCAGAATTTTTGGCAAGGTACTATATCCCTTAGATAAAAAACCATCATATTCTCCATGTCTCATGCCTTTAGACTTTGTCAACTTCAAAATTCAAAACCCACTTGAAAGGAAAAAGATTTCTAGAGATAAGGGGAAATCAAGAGTATCTGACATGACAGGTACTCGCTGTCCGAAAAATGGGGTTCCAGAAATGTTTCCATTCAGTGGAAACGAGGCTGGATAGAGTGTGTAGTTTCAGAAGGAGACACTCGCTGTCCGAAAAATGAGATTCCAGCAATGTTTACATTCAATGAAACAACGCTGGATAGAGTGTGTAGCTTCAGGAGACAGATACTTGCTGTCCCCGACATGTGGTCCAGACAAGTTTCCATTCAATGGAAACGACGCTGGTAAAGTGTTTAGCTTCAGAAGGAGAGAGATTCTCCCTGTCCCAAAAATGGAATTCGAGTAAAGTTACCATTCAATGCAAAATACGCTGGATAAAGTGTGTAGCTTCAGAAGACAGATGCTCGGTATCCCAAAAATTGGTTTCCAGCAATGTTTCCATTCAATGGAACCGTTGCTGGATAAAGTGTGTTGCTTCAGAATGAGACAGATACTCGATATCTTAAAAATGAAATTTCAGCAATGTTTCCATTCAATGGAAACAACGCTGGATAAAGTGTGTATCTTCAGCAGACAGATACAAAAGAATTGTTCTGACAAGTACAGCCCACACTTTACGAAGGGCTTTATCTATGTAATTTTTTTTTTTTTTTTTTGTCAGTGAAAAGTGTCATGATGCCATTTCTAACCTTAGGTCCCTGGGCGGGACCCGGAAAGAAATGTGTAAACGCCAGAAATCAAAGGAAATAATAATAATAATAATAATAATAATCTGAGGTTGCTTGGTGATAGAACCCACTGAATATAAACTCGGCATGATAGAGTAGGTTAATAACTGCACTGGAAAATATTCAACTTTAACGGAAAGGAAATCCTAAGAAACTGGTAGGGACATAACCCAGACCCAGTAATACAGATAGGGTCTGTATTAATTTTATGAGACTTTACACTACTCAACGACAGAACAATCAAATCTAATCGACCAGACATCGTGATCAAAGACCACAAAAGCAAAAAGTGCTTTCTTCTTGACATGACAATCTGCAGATCGTAATGTATCTTTAGAAATACTCAAAGGAAGATCAAAATATAAGGATCTTGATGTCGAAATCTAAAAAAGCTTTATAGGTGTAAAAATTGTGTGATCTAATTTTTTTTAACAAGAATGATCATTTGAAAATATCATGAAGCCCTTATTTGACCTTATGTCACTGGTGAGGACCTGGGAATAAATGTGTATATAACAGGAATCCAAAGAAATAATCATAAACATAATGACTGAAGTAAGTTTTCCAATATCTTTCAACACTTAAGAGAAAAGAACGATTTAAGAACAGATAAAGAAAAGAAAAAAGATAGAGTTTGACAATATTAAACAATATTTCCACAAAATGTCAAGTTATATGTAAACAATTTTTTCAAGTTTAAAAAAATATATAAATCTACAAAAAATATTATAAGTCTTTGTAGAAACTTTGCTTGTCTAAGATTTATTATTGATGAAGTAACTGCGACACAAGGCTAAAAAAAGTGGTGTCAAGGTTGGTCACATCTAGCAATTTTATACCTAGCTAATCGAATCCACGCTTCATTCCTAGCTTGTCCTGTAATTAAAAACGTCTGTACTGATAATAAGCGCGTAGTGGTGTGATGTTATAGGTACATTTCATGTTTTTGTTTCAATTCCCGTAATATCACTAGCTTTGAATGGGCAAAGTTCTGTGTGGACTGTATTTATCAAGACATTTTTTTTATATTTCTCTCAAGTTGCGATTTCCTGGCATTTTTTTTCAATGTGTTGTTGTGTTCCTTTTTTATCATTCCAAGCGCACCTACTATGACTGGTATTATACTTTTCAATTTCCACATTTTCTATTTCGATTCCAGGTCTTTATCCTTCGATAATATTTTCCAGGTCTCTGTATTTTGAGTAGTTATTATTATTATTATTAAAAGTTAAGAGAAGCGTTTAAAAAAAAAATAAAGAAAAGAAAAAACACAATTTTTGACAATATTAAACAATAATCCAACAAATTGTCTGTCTTCTTCAAGTTATAGTTAAACAAATTTCTCAAGTATAAAAATATATACAACTACAAAAATTATGATAACTCTTTATACAAACGTTGCTTGTCTACAATTTACAAATGATTGAATGCAGTAAGTGTGATACAAGGCAGAAAAATCGAGGGAGATGTGTCAAGGCTGATCGACACTAACAATCCGATATCAGATTCACGATCTATTCATTCATTACAATTTACTTATTCACCATAAGAATATATCCATCACCATTCGCTCCTACATACAACCAAATAGCTCACACACACACACACACAGGTCTCCTACTAAAAACACTCCATGCGTTAAAATTTCAATATTTACAATTGTGTATACAAATATATATATATATATATATATATATATATATATATATATATATATATATATATATATAATTATTGAAATGATTTAGAGGTGATAACTCCGAAAAACTGAAAATGGATGATGTTACTAGGACCCGTCCAATAATCAAATTTTGTCTTCCGAAACAATCAAGAGACTCCCTCACTAATGGAGAAGAGAAGGAAAAAATTATGGTCATCAGAAAATTCAAAAACCTCTACCCATTCGAGATAAAAAAAAAAAAAAGCAGGAAAATACAAATTGGGAGGTTGGTAATCTCGACTTGGATCATTGAGTGAAGCTGGAACCAGTCCTGGAAAGACACATTAATTAGGTACCCTTAGAAGAGGGGAGAGCTTTTCGGGAAACCGTGCCGTTGTGACAGAGGAGTTAAAAAAGAAAATCAAAGTTAGCCCTCGTTCACGCGAACCAGGCTCGCCATAGTTACCCACCTTTTGCAGAAATCTGTCAATACCAAACGTTTTCTAATCTTCATCCTGAGCTGCTGCTCAAAAAATTTGATTAGATCTTGATGAGAATAGCGATCACATCGTAAGTTTTCTTCCACCCGGGTCTTCCAAATCACAATTCTAGGCCTGGCCAGCAGCGATAGAAACTGCATTCATTTCACCCCAGAATACGGGGCGACACATTGTCGCACGTCTATGCGCGATCAATGAGCACGAGGTTATTCGGGAGCGATACAAGACGTCAACTCATTGACATAGTCCCAGATGGTGCGCACGTGCACAAGGCGTGAGAAGCCGTTTACTCTAATACTCTCCAAGCTGAGAAAATTCACTGGACCGAGGAAAGAGGATATCCGACTGATCCCGGGGCCTACGTTGGCAAGTGATGGTAAGGCGAGGGAATGTGGCCCTCACACGCCCCTTCAAGATCGAATCTTGTCAACGCGCGGCGTAGGAAAACCAACCTCGAGACGTGTGGGTGACTTACCAGGTCTGGCTTTCCCATATCCCCACCATGACATTGATGTTGGGTACAGACATCTCTGTCTATGTGATGCTAGCGACCACCCCACAAGAGGGAGGATAGCAAGCGCCCGATAGCCTTCTTTCGGTTCTTACATAGAGTAAGTACATCCAGACGGTAAAGGATTAGATGATAAACATAAGTGGCACTCGTCTCAGCCCTACACTTCACGGACTTCACGCTATCTTCAGCGCCAAATCTGGACCGACGTACCTACGTTTGCCTGTATTTCTGATCAATTTTTCTAACTGGAATCCCGTCCCGAGCCACACTTCGAGAATGTGGACGGGCCCATCAGTCCAGACAAAGGGTCCCGGAAGATTGACCCCATTCCAGGCACCTAACCACAAGCCGGAAGACTTGTTGCGGTTAATCTTGGCTCCAGTGACCTTTTCGCACCATTGAAGTGCCTTCAGCACCATCTCTGTCGCAGCGGGATGATGCGAAAGTAGACACGTCATCGGCGTACACGGAAACCGTGAGACGAGTCTTACCAGGGACTACGATTCCACCTAGGACTGGACTGCATGCCCTGTCCCTCAGCCAGAGAAGAGTTGCTCCAACATCCAAGCGAAACTAGGGGCGACAGCGAGCAACTCTGACGAACCGAACAAGACATCGCAAAAGCGCGAGACTGCTTTCTATTCACCTGCAACACAGCACTTGGGGAGGGATACACTAGGCTAATCCACAGGCAGAATTCGAGTTCGTATTCGGTGGCCTGCAGTACAGCAACCGGTTATTGAAGGTCGACCCTATAAGATGTTTTACACTGATCTAAATTGATCAGCATGGCTTGCTCACCGTCTTTTACACCGTCTAGAATAGTGTGGATCAGTTGCAGGTTGCTCTCAATTGTTCGCGACCCTTCACAGGGTCCCAATAGAATCTCGGTAAATAACTTCAAATGCTTCGACAAGACCCTTGACTATAATATTAAACTTTGTTTAGCAAAGTTATGGACGTGTAATTATTCTAAATCAGTTCAACATCCTTGTCCTTTTTCAACGCTAATCAACTATTAGTAATGGCCGCGGGAAAACGAATGAAACGCCGTCAGCGTGAAGGCATGCAACAGAAACGTGCTTAGTATGATGGTGAACTTACTCCTCTTAGAATTTTCTGTTGGTTAGTTACAAAGAGGAATTAATCAAACAGATTAGTATAAATCTTATGGAACTCTCACGCCATTCTGTTCATTCCTCCGGGTCGAGAAGTTAATAATTTGCTTACGAAACCATCTTCATGTATTTTAAGGATCAACAGGTTGGTAGATTCTTTTAGAATGTGGACCTTAAGATGATTTCGAAATTACAATCGTTTTTAATAAAATGTTCTGCAAGTTCCGTTGATGTCACATTGTTTTGTTTAACATCATACCTGTCTCCATTGAATCTCTTATTTAATTTTTCCGTTCTGTAACACGCATAAATCACGTCATGTTTGGTATATTTGGTGGCGTATATTAAATGGGAATCAGTTCAATTACCAGCCTCTTCAGTAATCGTGATGTTTCTCTTTGAATTTAAGGTAAAATTAACTGGACCTGCACAATGCGCAGAGTGTTACTCTGCTGGGAGTGTTTTCGGGAGCACTACGATCCGAAACTACAATGTTATTTTGAATGTAGAGGCTTGGCTAGCGTTTGTATTTCTTTTGAAAGTTACTACAGGCGGGTTGGGAAAAATTTCAAAAATATTTTTGTGTAATGTTCTCATAGCTGTCATGAATTATTTTCGAAATTCCAGAAAAATTTTGGTGCCGGTTGCTGACTAATGGGATTCTGTCATAATGTTTATTGTCTTTTTCTGAGTTTTGTCCTGGTTCAAAAATAAGGTAATCTTTCTTTTTAGCTATTTCATTCGCAATTTGTTTCAGTCGTGATTCTTGATAGCCGCGCTTAGAACAATTCCGAATTAAATCATTATCATGTTTCGAATAACCTTTTATCTCCGTGCAAATTCACCTAATGCCTAAAAATTGGCATTTGGGGTTTGATTTTATCGTGTGATGATGATGATGATCAAAACGGCGATGTAGATAAAGGTTTGGTGATGTAGGTTTGTAAAATAATTCTCTTATTAGATTATTCCTTGAGAATTCTATTCTCGTGTCTAAAAATTCAACACTAGCTTTGGAGAAACTTTTTATATGTGATCGAAAATTATTCTTTTGTGTACAAGTATCACAAAATTGTAGAAAGTTTTGCAAACTTTTCTGCGTAAGTTCCCAAATGACGAAAATACCATCAATAAATTGCAAAGTTATGTTTTATGTCCGTGTTGTGATTTGAAAGATTCAAGTAATTTTCCTTTGAAATTTGTCATGAAGACATTCGCAAAGTTAACGACCACAGGGTTTCTCTTGGCACATCCTTTGATTTGATGGAGAAGTTTTTTACTAAACTTTATCGTGTTGCGTTCCAAGACGAAACGTATAAGTCTACAGAGAAAGTTTGACGGAATGGTTTTGTTTCCTTTCTTTCTCAAAAGCTTTGTTGCATGATTCAAATCCATCGTTGTGATCAGTATTAGGATAAAGAGACAAGACACCCAGAGTGACCACAAAGAAATCAGGAAAATCATTTTTTTTATTTTAGAAATAAAATCAAATGTTGCCCGGGCATGCATGAGACAAAGACCGTTTTGCTATAGGAGATAAAAACCCTTAAGCCACTCAGAGAATTTTGCTGGACAACATTTATATCCACTACAAATCGGGCGTAGTGGAGGAAATGTATCAAATTTTTTTATACATTTTTGGAAGGCCGTAAAACTTTGGTGTTCTTTGCTCCGAACGTAAAATATTTGACTCTGTTTCATTCATATAACTATTTTCTTTCATTTCAGAAATTATCTTGTCTAGCTTTTTTGTAATAAAAAAAACATTTATCCCTTAAAACTTCTTCACAAACTGAAATAGTCTTCTTTATTGATAATAACATTAGCGCCTCTTTTGTCTGCCATTTTTATGAAAATCGCATCTTCATTGGCGAGGCGAAGAAGAGCTTTACGTTGCGATGTGGTAAGATTCTTCCATGTTTTATTATTATTATTATTATTATTATTATTATTATTATTATTATTAATAATAATAATAATGGATCACCCATCGTTTCCAACGGATAAGTGTCCAGCAGCGTATAGGTTATTCGACGTATATTTATGTAGAATATATCATTTCTGTGCGATAAGAGACTTAGTGGATCCATGAAGATTGACTGATTTTTATTTCCTAAGCGAGCAAAATAAAAACTAGATCAGATATACCTAGATATGGATAGTACAAAAAGAAAAATCTTCCCCGTAGACCCAATAAATATTTTAATTCCAAATCGCTGCTACAGAGATCGACATACACCCGTGGAAAGTCGGAGTGCACGACGGCGGACATCTTGTGATAACAACAATGATGATGACGATATTATTCCGCATGCAAATAATGTAAATAATGATAACTCCTCATCAGACCATAATTATAGGTATGAACCCCCGAGATGTGAGACACCAATGGCAGTGATCGGGGGGAAAAGCTCCATAAAATCTACCTGACATTCCTACAGAGATATAGAGACCTAAAATTAATTCTACCAGGCTTGTCAATCAAAACAATGGCAAGATCCAGGCGAAAATAAAGTGTAGTGGAAAAAACATGATTCTCCATAGCCGCTGGCGGAATGATCAAACAGGGCATGAATTCTGAGAATAGACCACAACATTATTACTCAGACAAATACAGATACCAGAAAATCCTGGATGAGTCTTATATTAAAGAATGTCAAAACGTCATGGCTCGGCAAATAGGGAAAGTAACAGAGATGAAAGAACAGAGTCGAACCAGAAACAAAACCCATCACGGTTCGATAAGAGCAGTTTTAATTATCCGTAATTGGCCGTTCAGTGCCTCTGAGGAGTTGGTGTTAAACAAGGAACTCAAATTCGTGACCACCATCAGACGGGATCCATCCTTAGTCATGATAGCCCCAGTGGAATATGTTGCCCGATTATGAAAAGTTAAACAAGCACGAGAAAACGCCAATTCAACTAAATGAATCATCACTACTAAAGAAAGGTTAGCAATCAAGATGATACAGAGGTACATAGTATCATCATATTGCTAGCTGACAAGTGGAATCCTGCAATGATGATTGAAATATTACAATACCCGGGCAAATTGACAAACCTCTTTTGGGGATGATAGCTAATAACAAGAGGAAAAGGATCAGATCTTAAAGAAATGAGACTATGCTGTCACAGATCCAAAACAAAAACAGGGACTAAATAGCTATAGACAGCTAACTAAACGTTGCAACAAGCTACCACATATATGGTCCCCCAAAATTAGCAAAATCTCATTGAGATCTATAGTCAGCTGCAGGAGATAGGCATGATACTCGCTGAGATGTTTCCTTGTGAATATAGTCAACCACATTGTGGAATTGTTCCGACGGGCTACCATACATAGCAATCGGATGCTGAGTTTGAATGTCGTGAGCCTGTACAACAAATTTCCTATAAATGAGACTATGACAGTAGTTTGAAACGATTGGAATCAGATCACTTACGTAGAATACGTGCTAACACTTCAATGGGTCATCTGATGGAAATGTTTGACGTCCTGTATACTGAAAACTTACTTCCAACTAGGGACTGATATATACCAAGAGGAGGAAACTTTGGCAATGGGATCACCGTTTTCAACAGTGATAGCGAACATAAACATGGGATACTGTGAGGAAATTGCTGAAGGAACGACACGGTTGAAGCCAAAAATTATGGCTGGGACACTTAGATGACCCGTTCATAATCGGTTCTCACAAGAAAACTGTAGAAATATTGCTGGATCATATGAATTCAAAAAGATCATTGATCGAGTTCACAATAGAAGAAGAAAATAATAATCACCTAGATGTACTAATTCGCACATAAAATTGTTTCAAGAAATCACAAAAGAAACCTTTTTTGGATTATACCTTAACTTCAATTCTCACCATCCATAAAATGTTAAGGGATCGCGCAATGCCTACAAGACATTGCAATAGTCATGAGTCGGGCAGCATCAAGCGTACTCTTCAGAATCACAACTACCCTACAAACATAAAATCAGTACCCGCAGGTGGAAATAGAAAGGTCATAGAGGAAGTCCAGAAAATCTTTGCAGGTTTTCTGCCTTATGTCAATGGCTTATTGGAAAAGATTATGTGGTCCATACACAAACCAATATTCAGAAGGAATTTCCTACGAAAGAGAAATCTCTGCCGAGTCAAGTCTCACACGGTGGACACCATGACCAAGAACATGTGTATATTCTATTTCTTGAAGTTGGAGCAATGAATATAAAGGGGAAAGTAACCGCTTCCTAAACGTAAGAATGTAGGAATAAAGAAAATCCGTAATTAGAAGAGAGGCAATATAATCAGGCGGGACTGACCATGGATAGAGCGTAAATGGTAGTCATCAGACAATGTGGAACGAAGAGAAAATACAAGACAAGGAAGAAAACGGGGGTGTTGGATTTCTAAAAGAATCAGCGCATATATGAGGCTACGACGACCTCCTAAGTAAGAGGAGCATAGAAATAAATGCAACTTTGCAGACGCTAATAAACAAATGCAAATTGCAACAGGTTTTCAGCAGCAGCAGTTGTATGAAAGACAATCTTCAGTGTGTGCAGTTGAGCATGACAACCTGTAGCAGCACCCATTACAAAGCAGATTAGGTTTAAGGGTGCAAATTCTTCACACAGAATTGTCCCAAGGAACTATAGCCTACTGGTTTAAAGCGAGCCTTTCGGGAATCTTGCAATAGTAATGTGAAGTCAATCGCTGAACTGGGCCGGGTAGTGTAAAACACTCCGTAGAAAGAAGGCGATAATTGGCTGAACAGTACTAAATAAGAACTACACGGTATATACCTAGACATGGGCAATGGAATGCAAACTCTCTACCCGAGTAGATTAAGTAAAATTCGAAATTTGCTGTAGTTTACCTGGACAGACATATACCTGATAATGGTCGAGAAACACACCGGCCGAAATGATAGATAACAACAAAGATGAGGACAATATGTAAATAATGTAAATAATGATAATCCTTTATCTGAGACAGAAAATACGATTTTAGTGTTGGGGAAGACAATTTTCCAGAAATTAGAGTGTCTTCGGTTTGGAACGGCCTTTTCAATAATGGAGTATGTTCCACAGATTAGAACACAGTTTCGTTCAAAATATATTTAGTTGTAGCCATAAAATTGTGTTCAAAATAATTAAATTTTGGCATTAAATAACCCATAGAGGTTGATATGGCGCTAAAAATCAACCAACCACTCAAGCGATCATGGAACTAGCGATAGGATAAATATAAACTTTTGACGTTTTATTTGTAGGATAGGGACTATATCTTGGAGAAATTCATCTCCCACATGGTTGCGTTCTTGATTTGGTTGTTTTTTTTTCTTTGGTTAGTGGCATATCAACCTGTATGTGTTATTTACTGCCGAAATCTAAATATCTTGTACACAAGAGAGATAAGTTTTCGTCCTATAAATTCTACTAATTAGTAGCGGAGGAGAAGAAAATGGATTCATGCCTTTTCCAGATGAATTTCAGCGTGCGAATATAACTAACCCAACAGGAATTGGCAAACACAGCGCCATCTATCAGAAACTTACTTTAAACTTAATAACTTTCACAGTTACAATAAGTTTGTTTTTGTAATTCACCCCTTGAGGATCTCGGAGCAGATCGAAAGTAATTAGGCAAGAAAAAACTACGACGTCTGCCGTGATGATTTTAATCTTAACATCAAGGAACTGATTAGACAACTAGAAAGAATTATTACAAAAAAAATAGATTTAATATGCCTGTAGTATTCAATGAAACATGTTTGAATGAAAATATACTACGTATATATATATATATATATATATATATATATATATATATATATATAGCATAATGAGAAGCCACGTATACTTTCTTAATATGTATATATATAAAAAAGTTTCAAATTAAAAATTATAATGTTTTTTTTTAAAAGTATTTATATATATATATTTGATATTTCAAATGGTCCTCAATTTTTCAAAAAAAAAATTTGTTTAAAAAATTTAAATTTAATTTTTTTTTTGTAACAAAACAGTTATTTCTGATGAAAAATTGAGGACCATTTGAAATATCAAATATATATATAAATAAATAAATACTTTCATGAAATAAAACATTATAATTTTTAATTTGAAATTTTATATATATATATATATATATATATATATATATATATATATATATATATATATATATACTAAATGCGAGAGTTGCCATTTTATTTTTTTTTTTTTAGTTTGCACATGCGCTTTGCTTGTTTTTGATTTTGTCGACTGCACACAATGGTAGGGTTAGTTGGGCATCGCCTGTGAGAAAAAGTCCACCATGACGCAATTCCCACCCCCAGAAAAGTTGTACCGCTTGGTATTTGCACTGGAATCTCCAATACGAACTTTTCAGAGTGTTTGCGTAAGGACAGTGCTGAGAATTCGGAAATAGTTGGATGAGTCTAATAATGATTATGACGGTACGGCTGCTTGGAAAATAGTTCTGATGAGAAAAGCACTCCCGCATTTGCTGATAAGGGCCTCAGTTTCAACACGGAGACATACAGAAAGTATTTTGAGGAGGTAGTGCTGCCCTGGACCAAGAGGTTGGCTGCTGGAGAGAAAAAAAATGTTTAAATGTTTGTATTAGGCATCCAACTTATTACCATTTGAACATTTTTTCCTTTGTCCATTTTTTAGATAATCCACTTTATTAACCTCAATTTAGCTGTGTTGAACGAGGTTTCAAACCGGTGATCTAGCCCGTTTTTTGAGTTTTACTTTTTATTTCATCATTAGTGGTAATAATAAAATCATTTTTGTCTATTCATGGCAGTTATATATATATATATATATATATATATATATATATATATATATATTGTCTGACGATCCGCGTAGGTGAAATCTAGGTAGGTTAGTCTCTTTAGGTTTATTTACTTTTGCTCTACTTAGTTATTTTACTTTACATTTTTTAAGTTTTTTCTTTGGACTCTGAACTTAGATTCTAGACGATTATTTTCGCCGGAAGTACATTTTCTTAGTTCTTTCATTTTTTTTTACCCTTTTTTTCCCTTGGGTATTGGTTTGTTCATTTACAAGCTAAAACGCCTAAGATTTTGCCGGACGAGTACTACTGCTTACATTTATAAGGTTATATATATATATGTACACGTATGTCTGGGTGTGTGTGTGTGTACATGCCTAAGTGTATGTACCTACTTGTATATGTTTTTTTGTGTGTATTAGTATGTGTTTTTGAACATAGAAATATTTGGTCCTTGCGAAATGAGACAATCGTTATTTTCATCTTCATATATTTATATTTGATTTAATTTTCCCAATTACGAAGCGGCCCTTTATGTAAACACATTTTTATTTTCCTTCGTCCCATCCCTCTCCCCCAACCTTTCCCTTTTTTTTTTTTTTTTTTTTTTTTTCCTTCCTATCCGAATTGTCTGTGGTGTGTATATGTCACCACGAAATGTATCTTTATGTATTAGACATCCGTCGACTTTCTTTCTCTCCTCTTTTTAAATCCACCCCACCCACATCTCCTAAAATTCTCTCTGTTAAGGTTTCATCTCCCTCCTCCTCATACTTACACTTTCTCTAAATTCTGTTTTTGATTTCCGGAGTTGTTTTTTTGTTTTCATTTTGAATTTGTAGGTCTGATGATTTGGATCGTATTTACGATTCCAATGGAATAAATTATGACCATGGAATATTAGTGTTTAAAGCCTTTTTTATTATATCCTTACTCTGTCCTAGACATTGAGTTCTACCTGGATCCTTCCTCTTGGAAAATTTTTTCTGAAAATATACATGTATGGGAATTTTTTAGATATATTTTTCATATGTATGTATATTTTCCACTAATATTATCTATATATATATATATATATATATATATATATATATATATATATATATATATATATATATATATATATATATATAATCTTTTTTATCTTGCAAATGCAGCGGATTCAATACTAGACTGTAAGGTTAGGTTGCAATCTTATTTCGTGAGGAAGTTTCACCTGCATCTTCAACAAGATTTACCTAGAGATAGATAATCTAAGGAGTGAATGTCCAATTGGGTCATTACGCGCTTTAGGTATGAGAATAAATCTGAGACATATGTCGAAACAGTTCAATAATTTTTGATAACCATATGAATTTTCTAACACCCTTCCCCATTTCTGGTACCATAGCTATTAATTTGTCTATTATTCTATAATAGCCTTCCTCCCCACTTCTTAACCAATCGATCAACATTCTTATGATTCATAGCTCCTTCTACCCGGGTTCATTTAACATTGAGCTTTTACACCCGTGTCTACCCATGTCAGCTGACCTTTTCTCAACGTCACTATCCTTCATCTAAAAGGTTTCCTATACTTGCACTCTTACCGTTGCCAAAAGTACGTTAAGGGTCTTCTTCCTTATAGACATTATTAATATTTTTACTCTTGTCTGCAATAGACTTTCCAGATATTCTCTCTCATTTTATCATTTCGTCTATTTCACTCTTATATCTTGCACGAAGAATACTTTATATTTAAGCATTACTCTATCTGCAGCTAAACAATCCTTTTCTACTATATCCTCTGCAGTATCTATCGTTATCTCTTAATACCCGACGTATCTCTCCTCTCCTCCTTTTTCTCCCCTTTTCTTATTTTGTTCTCTTACTTTTTATTCTCTCCGTTTCTTTATCTCCCTTTTGCCTGTTCATTATCTTGACCTTTCTTAACGGAGAAATGTCTCCCTAAATTACTTGGGTGTTTTCACTTCCAGCAAGTTGCCTTAAGATACTTTATTTCATGATAGACACTTTGACAACTTCTCCTACCAATTCGACTTTCGTATGGATTCTTGTTTATATGTTTCCTTTTTCTTAAGGCATTCCTTATTCCGTTTTTTATAATATATTTTTTCTTCATCTCATGAATCCGAACCACTGTAATCCTCTCACGGTACTTCATTAAGTTCCTTTCTGTATATTCTATAGACCACCTCTTTCTGGGAAAAGAAGGTTTGAGACATATTATTCCACTGTGGCAATTTATATCTAGGCTCTATTTTGCACACCTGCAGTATTTTGACTACAATTATATTCGTCCTGTACTAGGCTCAAGAATCATTCGAAGTAGAGGGTTGCAGAGTAAGGGGTACAGTTTATAGAGATATGTGGGGTTAACCATAGAAATGAAGAGGTTAACCCAAGAAAGGAACAAGTTAAGATTGTAGTGATCTGGGAAGCCTCCGCTAGGGAGGCGGCTCCAAAAATCAGCGGTTCGTTAAATGAATCTGTTCGAATGGAACTTACATTTCAACAATGGAATACGAATGGAATATGCCTGGGTTCAAGCTGTGAAGGTTAAAACTGGTGTTACTAAGACTTGTCGTTCGTCTGAACACTTTCCATGGAATTAGCAATAGAAGAGCGAAAGGCTTGCGATGTTTCGTCTTTCAGAAAGAGATTGTAGGGGTGAAAATTAATTAATGACCCAAAAGAGTAGACGTTTTTGGGCTCTATCAAAACGGTAAAGTGAAGGATCGGTAGCTTGAACCTATATATAGCCATCTTCCCAGCATCTTTAGCGATAGATCGTATGTACGAGTCCCAGTTGAAGTCTGGGTTGAGTTTAAGTCCGAATAGAAGCTCAAAGCACGAGGACAGCCTCCCTGGGAAGAGACCCGTTCATCACTATAGGCGAAATTTCGGAGTTTGCTCGCTGATAGTCACCGGTATAAGGTATTAGAAATTCCATTTTCCTACTATCTCTCTCTCTCTCTCTCTCTCTCTCTCTCTCTCTCTCTCTCTCATATCCGTCCAACATATTTGCAGAATAAAACACAGCTGGGCTCTGTCTGTATTGAACATAGAAAAATGTTACTGAGCAGGTGACATTATAGCAGACGGGTGTGTTCGGAAACGAGAATATAGTTTATTTTACAGGGTGTCCTTAAAGAAAAAGAAGTACAATAAAAGAACAGGTTTCAGCAAGACAGAAGGTGGTACTTGACGTTGCGTATACATTTTTAAAGAACACAAGAGTAAGGGAAGCAAGGAACCTGAAGAGGTGTTACAAGCTGTTAGAATAGAATCTACGGTTACATTTAAAAATTTCAACAGTAAAACAATAAAACTTATTTGTCGAAATTCGTAAAATGATTTTTTAGAGTTAAATTCATTCAGTCGAGGTACCAATGAGGAGAACGATTGTCATGAAAATAATTATAAAACTGGCAGATATAAGCCACCGGAATTGGCGGAAAAGAGACTGAAGACGATATGCCAGGTCTCAGGATATTACATACCTTTCTTTAGATATTGTCAAGAATATCGAGATATATATTAGGAGTACTAAACCAGATTATGACAGCGATGATATTCAATGCAAGAATTACTGGTAGATTTATAAATAGGCAAAATGGATTCTCGTAACACAATAGCGTGAACCAACTTTCCTAAGAATAGACCTAGCATTTGTTTTAATTACTAAAATACCATCTCTGAAAAATATTTCATTTTATGAGGGTAGTTTTCTTTATATAATGACACCTTTGTGTACTTTGGGCTTTTCTTTTCAGTGAGTGTTATATAATATTTTGGTATCGTGTAACAACATTACTCTGATGTTATTAGGTCTGATTTGTACATTTTTGTTGTAATGATGTACATGCGCACGAAAAAAAAGAGTTTCGAAAAGAGATAAGTTAACTTACGAGAGTGTGTTGTACCTATGACGCCAATGACAGAAAGATGTGTTTTATTAATGTTATTGGAGATACAACTTTCTAAAGAGTATGAGAATTACAGCCCGGGGTTATTGGTAGTAAGCAAGTAAGCGATTCGAACGTTTTATAGAAAATGATAATGTTAAGATATTTATTGGTATTATTACGTCATTATAAGTTTAATGGCTTTTTTATTCTTGTTTACAGTTTGGTTGTTTCTTGTTATGGAATTTAAATTAGAAATTAATTGTGTATTTATTTAGTGTATATCAGTGTGGTGTAGTATTTCTTTCTAAAACTTACTTCAAGTTAAATTTATTTGCTCGTCGACGACATAGTTTTGGAAATTAATGCTGATAAATATTTGTTTTATTTTACACAGACTTTCTGGAGAATAAACGTAAAACTTCATAAGTGGCAAATGAGAATCAAAATCAAAACAAGAAAACAGAAAAGGAAACATAAAATAGAAGAAAAACAAATCAAAGGCAGACAGCTATTTAAAAAGTTAAAGAGAGTGCTCTATGTCTAAATGAGGAAAACAGAGCAGGTATGCAACCCAGCAACACGGTTCAAAAGAAGTAGACTACTTGAGTTTCACTCTACCGAGATTATCAGCCAACTAGAAAGCAAATGAATAAAGGAGGAAAGGAACATTAATAACTACAGAACATGGGAGTGGAAAGAAAATAATCAAAGAAAACCGTCCGTAGGTAAAACTACCTAGTCTGGTGTATGTTTACATACTGGGTGTAACAGCAAATTTGTTCAAATCGCGTAACACCATAAGTGTCCATCCAACAAAATGTTTAATATCGAAAAAAACTCTAAATTAATTCAGTTTATTTTTCCTAGGTTTTCAAATAAAACGTTTAGCCTTCTTGACGCTATTTATCGTAAAAATCACTGAAAAAACCTTTGTATTATTCAGTTGAAAAGAAAACAGGCTAAAATCGTTTTGTGTCAGACCCACTGTCTTCCCATCTGAGTAATGGTGAGAGGAAAAAGATCATTCCGGCCATCAGTAATGTTACCAACATTCATAATCTCTCTTCCATCTCCAAAGTCCATTCAAGAACCATCAAGAGAATGGCGAATAAGTTTTAACATGAAAGTACAGTAGAGAGGAAATCTGGATCAGGAGGTCACTTCAGGAAGAGGGATAATCATTTCAACTTAGAGCTCGTAAATGAAACGTGTGGGGCACATTGTTAATACAAGACAGAAATTTAGAAGGTTAGAGAGATAAATAAATACGTTGGTAAATGATCCCGGAATAATACATACAGTGGTGGGAAAGAAATATTCGTAAACCATGAATTTCTTTATTTAACATTATTCTATAAAAGAATTCATACAATATTTGTATATCATGACATAATGCTGTAATATGCAAAAAAAACAAAAACAAAAAACAATTCAGAAAAAAATTGTTATATTAATGATATGGAGTCGAAAAAAGTATTCGTACAACATTACAATACCTATTTAATGCTTTGTAGCAAATCCCTTACCCAATTCAACAGCAATTAGTCTTTTTCTGTAAATTTTGATCAATGATTTTACAAGTTTCCGTTTGTATTTCACTCCATTCTTCTTTGCATGGTCCAGGATATTTTTCGGAGCTCATTTATTAACTTGTTTTATGAACGGCGTGTTTGTAGTCTCATAACTATTAAATGGAATGCCTTGTATGCAGTTTTAATTCACGGTCAGCGGACGAATATATTTGTGTGTGTGTGGTACATTGAGAAACCTGTGATGCGATTGGAAGAAAGTATTTGCTACTCACGTTTGGCTTGAAATAACCATTTATTTACACGGTGAACCTTACAACATATATATATGTATATACAAAATCACAGTCCCAAGTTACTGAGTTGTGTGTCACAACCATTAGGACAGGAGAATATATGTGTCCTTATTCTTTGATAGCCATGTTCCAAGTCTGTCGAGTTTTGCGCGTCTCGAATTTGAATGTCGCGTTGATCACGTGACTAGCGTGGTTTGATCAGGGGCAAAAGGGAGTTACTCTGTTTGAAACAGGAAAGAGTTATTTCTCTTAGAATATATTTTTATTCGTCCTAACAACTTGAATTTTTAATAAAGGCCACAAATTCTCTTTTGGATTGAAGTCTGGAGACTGTGATAGCCATTCAAGTGTATTGACATTGTTTTCAATAAGACATTTTCTCGTAGATTTAGCCGTCTGTTGCAAAACCTATTCATTTAGGAGTCCAAGCATTACTACTAACCCAAACAAATTAGAGTTCAAAATATCTTATTTTTGAATTCCTTCTGCCATATCTTATCTCTAAATTAATCGCACCATTAGAAGAAAAAAATCCCCAAATCATGAAATTGCCATCCCCAAGTTTCACCGTTTGAATTGTGTACATCGGTGCAAAGGCAGTGCGGCCTTTTCTCCAAACGTGAATCCTTGAATTACGCCCAAATAGTTCAATTTTTGCTCCATCTGTCCATAAAACACTTTCCCAAAATGATTCACATTTATTCTTCTGCTCACGAACAAATTTTAACCGCACATCCTTATGTTTCTTCAATAGTAATGCAGTTTTTCTTGGAAAACATAATATTAGTTGACTTCATTAAAGTTCATATTGTTCCCTTCGTAATAATAATACATGATCCACACTTAATTCTTCCTGTATATTTCTTCTGAGTAGTCATTTGATTTTCCTGAATTTTGCGTTGAATTCTTAACTGGGAGAAAATCATGCGTAATGCAACAAATCTCGATTTGTTCTCAACATTTTTCACCTTTTAACAAATAGCGGAAAAGATATATTCGAGATATCTGCTATTTTCCTATAGCTTTTACATTCCTCCCAATATTTGATGATCAATTCTTTTGCGAATTTGATATTTCCTTGCCTTTCCAAATGATGATAATTATTATGTATGATTTGTGTTCGGAGATATACTTATATAAGAATTGAATTGCGGAATGTTCTAGATTGTCCTGTTAATAATTCGAGGAATCTAGCAAAATCCCACAAAGAATTATATAAATAAATGTAATTTAACTCTTTTAATACTAATGAGACATTTTGTACGAATATTTTTTTTCACCACGAAATTTTATAAATAACAGATAATTTCATTTATAACAAAGTTTTCTAATTGTTTTTCGCATATTGAAGCGTTATGCAATGGTGTAGAAATATCGTATGGATTTTAAATTTTTTCATAAGTTATAACTATGTTAATTAAATGTTACATGGTGTACGAAAACTTATTTCCCCCACTATATATTTTCGAACTTTATTTCAATCTTTTATGAGCTTCCGATACATATATATATATGTGTGTGTGTGTGTGTAAAATTATATAAAAATTATACAAAAATCATACAAAACATTATATCTGCATATTTTTACCATAATCCTTTCATATTCACGGATATGTTACCGTTATTATTTTAATATTTATTAATCAAGATTTGTAATTTTTTTCTTTATTCTTTTATTTCTCGTATATGGCAGTGAATACTGGAAGATGGTTCGAGAGAAGGATAATGACAATAGCAACGAGGAAAACTGAAAAGCAAATACGATGAAACACTAAAGAAAAAGTAAACAAAAAAGACATAAAATGAAAAACACAAGTGAATTTACTGGGAGAAATAATGAGAAAAGGAGGCCTGGAAAATTCGATGCTCACAGGATATATTAAATGCAAGAAGGACACAGGAAAGAAGCAACTTACACAATGAGCCTGTGGAAAATGATGGCACAACAGGAAGTAGGAATGGTGACAAAATGACAAACATTACTCAGACCTTTTTTTAATCATTTCTCCCCATGCAAATCAATGAGTCTATTAGGATGCAAGAATATAAGAAAAAATACTCTTAAGGTTAGAGGACAATAAAAGAACAGGATTTAAGAAGGCAGAAGATAACGATTGACATTGCATTTCAAATTTTTAAGATCAAATTTAACTAGAAAGCAAGAATCCGGAAGAGGTCTCCTCACATGAGAAGCATGAGAAAAGAAACTGTTAGCATAGTGTCTACGGTTACATCTAGCCAATTCAACTGTAAAATAATGAGATGTTTCTGATAATCTAGTATTGCACTTAAGGTAACATAACGAAAGTTCATAAGAGCAATTACAATGAAAGTATTTATAGAAAAAGCACAGAGAAGCTTCAGCGAGGCGGTGGACAGGGTACTGAAGCTGAGATGCCAGGGTAGGACCAATAATATTGCAAACTTACTATTAAGAGAGGAGTAAATAGTTTATCACCAGCATAGATACCGTGTTGAGAAGAGATGATAAAGCATGAGAAGTTGTGGAGAACAGTGAACGCCAACGTCTTGAACCAACATTGCACATAAAAGATTATTTGACAATGGAATTTCTTTTAATGGTGACCAATAGTTTAAAATGATTCCTATTAGAACAGTTCACAAACGAATTGGAGGAAAAGAAATGAAACATCCCAAAAGACGATTCTTGAAAACGGATTAATTGGTTTGGTTTTTATTGATTTTTCTTGTATAATTTTGACGTAAGATTTACAAATTTGGTTTTACAAATTCAAAGGAAAAACTCAACCACCGTATTTATATAGGTGACTTGAAACTATTTATCAAAACCATAAAAGAAGACGAGATCTTGATTTCAGCAAATAGCTTAGAGTAGAGGAATATGAAATGATAGTTACGTGAAAATGGAAAAATAACCCATAGACGAAACGGAATTACCAAACGAAGAAATTATCAGGAAACTCAAAGGGAAAGAAAACCAAAATTCTATAGGAACTTTATATTAGGATTCAATCAGGCAGAATGAGAAGAGGAAGAAAATCAATCAACAGAGAAAGGATAAAGAAAATACATAGATCGACTGGCCAAAGCCTTATTAATGTTTCTGTCTCAGCCATCAGTCACTCATATGGAATTTTCAATATTCTAAGTGGAGCAATTTCGTCTTTCGCTTTAAGGATTTTGGAATATCTTTTTATTCCCAAATATCATCCTTCTGTTTCTTTAAGCCTTGAAGACCATCAATTAAGTTCGCCTACCATCAGTTTCTTAAGTACCTTGTTTTTTTATTGGTAATTCTCTGTTGTGATTTCGCATCTTGTCAGCAATCTTAACTTTGTTTCTTAAGAGGAATTATAATACCCGTTTCTTTTCAGAGTTAATTTTAAATGTCTCCGCTTCTTCATGCTATAAATACGGAAAACTAAATTCAGAAGCAGAAAAATATATAAAATGTCCAGTCAGTTTCAATTATGCAATATTCGGTATTCTTCTTATATAGTGTAAAAGAAATCTCAAAGACGAAACATCATGAAAAATAAGAAAATAACTGAATCCTTCCTAAATTGGGCAAGCGAAAGATAGACTAGAAAACAACAAACTGTTAGCAATACGTAAAGGCTTGCAATCAATGGTTGACATTCATAGACTATGTGAAATGCAAAGAGGATGGAAGATCGCTCCTCTGCATTGAAAACCGCTTCAACTCCGATAGCAATTTTCATTTTCATTAGATTCCATCCATTATCCGTATTGGTTAATTGTGATTATATACGGTGAATTAAAAGAGTTGAATACCAACTTAGGTTACTTTTAATGCCAATACTTGGAACTGATTCGTCATCATCTGTCTTAATTTCTGGTATGATTATTTACATTCAGAACAATGTCCATAACTCTTCAAATGTCTGTCTATCCGATAAGTATTTAAGGATTTTTCGAACTGAAACCTATATTTCATTTACGAAAGAAAATCCTTCCCGTTTCTCCGTCCTTTCCTGGGGTGGGGGACACCTCATCTTGTTCTTATTTAGTACTGCTCGGTTATTGTTCGCGCCGGTTCTACTGAATATTTAATTCACAATAATTTAATTTATAGGCTAGCCTACTGGATTGAAGCGCCATTTCGTGAAGTGCCGACTTTCCCCAATATTCCCTGTCCTTTGTAGTTCTTAATAAAGTTTGTCTTTTTGTTATCTGTCCTAAACCTGATTCTGACATCCATTTACTCAAGCTCATTACGTAGATTATGCTTTGTGTTCCCCACTTTCTGAATATTCTACTTCTATCTTTCTGTGTCCCTTGGCAATCATGGCTCTCCACAATTTACTGACCTTTATAACTCTTAATAAATTTTGCCGGTTCGTTAAGTTAGAGAAATAGTAATTGTGAGTTCAATTTCTAGGCCGAGTATTAGAAACAATAATTCGGTAGAAACGAGAACAATAAAGGATTAATGTAAAAAAAATTTTTCGAGATAATCCTAAACATCAAGAATGACAAATCTATCCAGCTTAGATTAAATCAATGTTTCAGTTTGAAATTTCCTAAAGATTACACTTGAAGAAGGCCAGAGAGGTTTACGGCATAAACGTCGTGATAATAATAATAATAAGATTAGATTTTAGATTTTGTCACAAAGATTAAGGAACTGGAGCATGATGAAGCTTATAAGTACCTAGGAATTAGCGAAGGAGATGGCATACAACCCCCCCAAATGAAGGAAAAATAAGAAAAAAGAATACTACAGGCGTGTACGTCTGGTACTAAATACTGAGCTAAACTAAAAAAACAGAATATCGGCCATAAACACATTGGCTGTCCCTGTGGTGCAATACAGCTTTAATGTCCTTAACTGGACCATAGCTGAAATTAAGCGAACGGACGCCAAAACGAGAAAGCTTCTCACTTGCTATCGCATTCATCATCCCAAAGCTGATGTTGATCGTCTGTAAGTGCCCAGATCCGAAGGAGGCAGAGGATTAGTCCAATTAGAACTGTCCTACAAAACTACAACAATTGGCCTTCAAAGATACTTGGAAACTACAGAAGACTGGATGATGGTATGCGTCAAGGAACATGAAAGTACTAAGCGTCTTTACTCCGTAATGAAAGAAGCCAACAAATTCAAAATGGAGTTTCAAATGGGCGTAGAGTTGCAAATACAGCACAATACACCGACTGAAACTGCAAAATACCTAAAAAAGACAGCAAAGACGAATGCAACCGACCAGATACAGAAGCGATGGCAAGATAAACCGATCCATGGCCAATACTCTGCCCGTACCAAACAAGCTGACGTAGACAAAACCCGTACCCATCAGTGGCTACGTAGTGCAGGGTTGAAAGCGAAAACTGAAGGTTTTATCCTTGCTGCGCAGGATCAATGCTTGCTAACTAGGAATTATCAAGCACATATACTAAAATATTGTGTTAGCCCAAAATGCTGATTCTGTGATAAATATCCAGAAATGATTGATCATCTTGTATCAGGTTGCACGATGTTGGCACCCACTAAATATAAAACCCGACATGACAGAGTGGGCCAATATCTGCACTGGAAAATCTGCAACTTCTACGGGAAGGAAACTGAAAGAAACTGGTATGAACACCACCCAGACCCGGTTACGGAGATAGGACCTGTTACAATTCTATGGGACTACACAATACACACTGACAGAACAATCAAAGCCAACCGCCCAGATATTGTTATTAAAGACCACAAACAAAAAAAAAACGGTGCCTCCTTATTGATATGGCAGTCCCTGCTGACTGCAATGTATCTTTGAAGATATTCAAAAAGCTGTCAAAATACAAGGACCTTGAAATAGAAATCTCGAAAATGTGGCATATGGGAACATCAACAATCCCTGTTGTAGTTGGAGCCCTAGGACTGGTTGGAAAAGATTGCAGTAGACTAATTGAAGGGATTCCTGGAAGTCCATGCCTCAAGGAGATACAAAAAATTGTTCTGACAAGTACAGCCCACACTTTACGAAGGGCTTTATCTATGTAATTTTTTTTTTTTTTTTTTTTTTTTTTTGTCAGTGGAAAGTGTCATGATGCCATTTCTAACCTTAGGTCCCTGGGCGGGACCCGGAAAGAAATGTGTAAACGCCAGAAATCAAAGAAAATAAAAATAATAATAATAATAATAATAATAATAATAATAATAATAATAATTATTAAATAATAAAATAACGACTTTAAACTGCTGACGAAAATTACCAATAAATTCATGAAAAGTTGTAAACCGGAAAAAAGGTCTGTTGTAAAGAATTAAATAATAAACAATTGTTCATCTTGTATCAGGTTTTTTTTGTTATCGCTGATTTTGAATATATAATTTTTATAATAGAATGGTCCAATATTTTCACTGGAAAATAAACTTTTTTTAAGAAACTGGTATAAACATCACCCATATATTGTTATTAGATATACCTGTATATAATTTTATATATTTTATAATATATTTTCCCAATCAAATCTAATTGCCCAGACATCCCATTTCAAATTGCAACATCTTGCACAGAATATTCTTTCTTATTTATTTTGCAGTTCCTGCAGATAGATAATGTATCTTTGAACTGATTTTCAAAAAATTTCAATTTGCAAGGATCTTGAAATGAAATAAATCTAAAAATAAAGTATATTTAAAAATAATTCCAAGTGGTTTTGAGATCACAGATTTAAAAAGGTTCCGATTGATTTAATGAAAATTCTTGGTAGAATATATAAGAAATTCAAGAAAATTCTTTTTTTTTTCGATATTATAAATTGAATCAAAAATTTATCTATTAAAATATGGCATTTCTTTTTTTTTCTTATTATTTAAAAAAAATGATCAGTGGAAAATTCTGAGGTTTCTGAGCTAGGTCTCAAGTTGGGAAATGTAAATAAGATTTGTTGTATGAATTCTTTTTTTTTTTTAAAAAATCTGTCTACTACTACTAAAACTACCGAAAAAACATAATTTTCCTAATATCAATAATGTTATTTGTTTAATCATTTTTAACTTTTTCTATATATACAAAAATATATTATATAATTTATAATACATAAAACAAAATAATTTTCTGTTTGTGTGGCAAATATTATCTAATCTATATATAATATATATATATAGCTATATATATACTATATATATATATATATATATAAACAATGAAATATTTTCTGGGTGTATTATTATATTCTATATATATATATCGTTGAATAGTTAGTTTAAATCTTTGTTCATTTCTTTTTTTTTTGAAATAATGATTCAAAAAAAAAAAATAAATTTGTCTTCGTGGTTTCAAGCTTAAATGCTATTGAATTAATTTATCGTAAAAAGATGGAAATTTTTCGTACAATTACATCGCCAACGTTCTTCAAAGGACATTTTATAAAAAAATAATGGGTTTATATTATATATAAGTCTATATGCCGATTTTTTTATATTGAATTTTTTTAAAATAAAAAACTATATATTGTTTTTTCAAACAAAAAATCAACAATGAGTTGTGTGTTCCATTTTAATTGCTCCATCAATTCTTGCTTTTTCTTAAATTGATAAAATATAACCACTTTTCATCGCTTTTTCAAAGTTCGTTGAAAAATGTTGTTTATATACATTTTTTCCGTTATTTAAGCCATTTGGTTCAAATAACTGAATGACAACTTTGATATAAACGGGATGATGATAATCTGACAAAAAAAAGGTAGCAAAAAGTTTTGATGGCCGAATATCAAAAGACAATTTTTAAATATTGATATATATATATATATAATGGATATATATCGATATTTATATATATATTAAAATTTTTATGAAGATTTTTTATTTTTGTAAAGAAAAAAAGAGGGGATAATTAAACATTATCTGAATTTTCTTTAATTCATCTGCTATATGACTAAGTTGTCATTTTGGTTGTATAAGAAAATGTTTTTACAATATGGACGAGAACAGCATATAAATTAGAATGAAAAGCTATATATCAAAATATTTATATATATTTTAAAAAAGTCCATCATTAAATTTACATTTTTTTTCAGTTTTCAACACCCATGGACTTTCCACTTTCAAACTTAATTATTGATATTGACACAAAAATGAATTAGACCAAAAAATCGTTATTTTGAAAGCAAAGGCATAAAATTTCATTAATTATGTACTGAAACTGTATAGATTTTTAAAACAATTAAAATGAATATATATATATATATATATATGTGTGTGTATGTGTATAATACATACATACGTAATTTCTATTGTTGTACAATATTTCTAGTTCATACATGCAACTACACCCGAAATTTGCGTTCATGATATTATTGCGTTAAACGCATTTATTTCTTTTCAACATATTTAGGGTCTTAACCCTGTCATACAAACACAATTAATGATATCCATTTACAACGAAAATTGCATATATTTACATTTACCATATATTCTTTTGAATTTATTCTTCTCAAATTTTATTCTGCATACATTCCCTTCATATGAAATCAAACAAAAGTTTAGAAAACATTGAGAACATTCACTTACGGAGACAAACCATTTATTTAGAAAGGAATGCATAACATTATATCTCTCAGACGCAGGTCCTGCAACATACCATGCACGTATAAAATCGAAAACACACCTTTTATTAGAGTGTTTAATTTAAGAATGGTTTTATATTATAAGCATATATATATTCAACAGTATTCATCCTTCTATAAAAGATTAAAAATGCGCAGTTGAACTAATTATATATATATATATATATATATATATATATATATATATATATATATATATATATATATAAAGAACCTGATATCTTAAACATAAAATTTAAAAATTCCTGTTGTTCATCGTACTTTTTGGCTAAAGTTCAGCGTAAATTTTGCCCCTGTATTTGTAGATGCAAATGATTACAAACCATGAAATACGAACTTATATTCTCATAACAAGAAAAGAAGAATCATTGATAATGAATACCAACACAATATTTGTTTACCAACACAGAGCAATCTTTGTAGTAAATCACGCTCTTTAAAATATAAATTATATAAGTATATATATATATTATAATACATCTCTATTGCGTGTTTGTCCTTGGACAGAGTTTTCAATACGGCTTCTCTTTTGAGGGATTTCTGAGACAAGATTTATATGAATCAAGGTGCCCAACCCTTTAACTTTTGATAGCCTGAACCCAAACGCCCTCCTTTACTGTCCAAGAGGGAAACTCGGTGGGGGCGGTCATGAATCTTTTTTTCCCTTGCCGGAACTTTTGTTACTGTTTTGATTTTTTTTATAATTTTAAACCGATGTTGTGTTTCATTCTCGTGGGGAATATAAACACCGTAAATCACGAAAAACCATTTAAAACTAATTATTTGCACCTTCGAAATTAAGAACCTGCCCCATGATCATACTTTCTGTGACGAAAAACTATATCCACCAGCAAACCTCTGATTATCTTTTGAGGAGCGTCAAAAGATAATGTTTAAGAAAAATCGACTTGTGGGATCTCAAATGGAATAATATTTTTGAACTTAGCCATTCTCAAAAACACTATAAAACTGAAAAAATTTTTTAATTTAAAAATACCAGCAATATAGCTTAAAATTTAAAAAAAATACAATTTTTTTTTCAAAAATATTATCAGAAAGATTTGACTCTCGACAAAAAATTTTTATAAATATATTCAATGAAACCTGATCGACAAACTGATTTCTTAAAGATCAGGATATTTTTATTAATTAACTGAATTTATCCTAAAAATCTTGTTGGCATTAAATAATTCATTGATTTTGATGTTAAAACATGATGAACTAAATCAAACCAAACTTGTTCTAAATCTTATAGTTGAATACCTTTAAGAGGTCTTTTTAGCTAATCAATCAAAATATAAATTGAGTCAATTTTAGGGTTAAAAGATCAAGACATCAAGTCTTTTTTTATTTTTCCTTTTACCAGACTACACCAGCTTAATTAAATTTTAGTTTTATGAATTCACAATATATTTTTATATAATTATATATATGTATATACCGCGTTAAATACTAATTTAGGAACATTAAATTGACATTATGTTTAGCGAAAATAATGTTGTTTTAATTACGTATACTTTTCAAGAGAAGAGATCAATTAAAAATTTTTGTGGACGATAACATTTTAAAAGTCACCATTGGAAACATAATAAAATGTCTTATCTTTAAATTGATCGTAAATAAATTTGTGTCGATTCTTTGACAATTCAAAAACTTCAATTTTATCGATTTTATATGTTGAATTTGCTTTCCAAATATTATTAATATGGATTAACTAAGAATTGATTTTATATCACGAAATATATCAATCGGAAATAAAATGTAACGTAAGGTTGTATTGAAAATAATTTACTATAAGAAATCTACTTTTCTAAATATATATTCATATTGACTTGTTCACATTTATCTATCTATCTATTTTCTTTATCTATCTTCTATCTAAGCAAGGCAATAAAGCCACTAAACGCAAGGCGATAATGAAACTAAGGCGCAAGGTGTTACTCAGAATGAAAGAGAATAAATAAGAAGAACAAAATTAACGAGGAAAATATTGACAATAAATTTTTTTCTCAAATAAGAAGATGGTAATTTATGTTGCATTTAAATTTTGAAGATCATATGTGGCTGGAAACCAAGAAACTAGATAATTCAAAGTAAAATGCAGTAGAATTTACGGTTACAATCTAGCTATTTCAACAGTAAAATGATGAAAACTTCTTGCTAACCAACAAAGAGGTCCAGCTCATTAGAACAATTTACATGAAAAATATTTATAGAAAAGACAGAGGAAGAATACGTTCTTCTTTCGATCAAGAATCTATGGGAAATCAGTGACTGAAGTTAGCTCGAAAAGGCACAATAAGTCAAAATCCTGACGGTTAGCATCAGACATGTTGCTGTTAGAGAGAAAATGATCTCTCAGATTAATAATAAAGATCAGTTTCGTTTTAGAAGCCAGAAAATTAACAAGCCATTCCCTGTCCCATTTAACAATAACTTGTAGGTAATTTTTGAGATCAGATGCCAATTTGATCTTATCGAACTGACCAGACTTAATGTCGAGACAATATTTATGTCATCAGCATAGATAGAAAGATGAGAACTGATGACATCAGGAAGGTTGTTTTTGGAAATTAAAAACAAAGTAGATTCAAAGATAGAACTCTGGAAGGGGTGGGGCGGAGCGGAGACTTGCGTTAGTACAAAAGCATCTGAAAGAGTAGCTATACAGGACAACTATCATTTCAAGATTTGATAAGAAAGACTGAATCAGTTGAAAATTCGTCCAGAAATTCCATAAACTTTCAATTTAGGGTAGTTAATATATATATATATATAGAGAGAGAGAGAGAAGAGAGATATCGACAAAAGGTGTGATTTCGTTTACCGACGCGTTTTGCCCTCTGAAGGAATTTAGCAAGGCAAATATAAGGATTTTATTGCGCAACAGTTTTATATTTACCTTGAAAGAATCCTTCAGAAGTTGAAACGCGTCGTCAAAGATAAGTTTTACTCTTGTCTTTATTTATATTATTCCTCTTGTTTTTATTTACATCTGAATTTTTCACACATGCACACACACATATATATGTGTGTGTGTGTGTGCTAAATTATCTCTGTCTTTCCATATCTCAAGCAAAAGCACCTTCAATAAGATAATATATACCTCAGCAATATCTTTCGATATTACCAGCTATTTTTTTGCCCAACTTCACAGATGTCAAAACCTTCTTCTTATACATTCTGTCCTTTAAACGTTTTACTATAAATAGGATGATAATCCATAGAGGTCCAAGTCTTGTATTTTATTTTATGGTCAGAACAATCATCATTATTATTGATATGAAATCGAATCATTTACAAAATTCTATATTCTGTAAATATATAATGCTCAAATATGACACATTCTTATAAATCCATTGATAAGATCACTTTTTCAATGTTTTATTCTTGATATTGCGTTCTTTCTAATTTCCTGATGAGTTCAGCGTGAGCTAATCAAGATCGGAATTAATTTATATTCAGATAAAAAAGCCATCGTTCCTATTTAAAGAGGGAGAGCTGTAAAAATTAAATGTATATTGTGTCCAATACTTTCGAGTGAATGTCCTGATTTCACCGACTCACAAATGTCCAACCGATGTTAGGATTATTATGTATGTATGTTCTGCCTTCTCATCATATTAGTTCAATTATGTACCAATTTAAATGTTAGTTTGACAATGACTGTAGACACAGAACTAAGCAAGAGGCTGGAAATGAGAATAACTAGAAATCAATAACTGCAATTCAATAATTTGATTAGGCGCGTCAATAGACGCAGGTCTGCAATTATAGAGCATCTTTTTCATAACAGTGTTCTGTTTTCCTATCATAAAAAAGGGCTTAGTTCTTTTTTTTTTTTTTTTAGTTCTGTTCTGGGTATAACGATAAACTAGGTCCAGCAGCAAGGCTTCTGCTCAGCCAATTGAAGATTTTGAACGGCATGGAACTACCTCTTAATTTCTGTTGTTCCCAGGTGCCCTTTACCTTGCATTGGTAGCACCTGTTATCGTCTCAAAACTGGGGTCAAAACATTATGAAAGTATAACAAAATGTATAGTAAAAATACCAACAATACCTTTTCATATTAAAAATATTGCCAGCAATATATTTTTGTAAAAAATAAAAATCACCATCAATACATTTTTGTAAAAGAAATTTCTACTGCTCCCGAGAAAATTAAATTTCGATATCAATGACCCATATGCCTCTCTATAAACAAACAAAAATAGTTTTAAGTCAGACAAAAACACTGACAATGCCATCCAGAATGCTTTGTAATGGGGAAATAAAGAATAAAATTACATTAAGTGCTTCAAAAATTCCTTCTTATACATATATAAGATTCTTTTACACAGACACGCATGCGCACAGGATCGCGAAAATAATGCTAAAAGTTGGGATAATTAGTTTCTAATCTTCTCGATGACGGACATAAAATCGTAATTTTCTTAATCATTTTATCCTAAACAAGGCAAGAAAGCCACTAAGATGCAAGGGTTTACTGAATATGAAAGAATATGAGAAAAAGAAAAATAATATGGAGAGCGAACAACAAAAGAACAGCAGTTAAGAAGACAGAAGATAACAATTGATATTGTATTTCAATTTTTGAAGATCAAAGGCATTAAAGCCACTAAGATTCAAGGGGTTACTGAATGTTAGAGAATATGAGAAAAACATTATTAAGGAGAGAAAACAAAAAGGAACAGGAGATAAGACGATAGAATATAACGATTGATACTGCATTTAGATTTTTGAAGATGAGAGTTGACTGGAAATCAAGACGACGGAAGAATGATCAACAAACGAGAAGGGCGGGAGAGGAAACTCTTAACATAGAAGTTACGGTTACATATAGTAATATCAGCTGTAAAATGATGAAACCTTGCCGCCAATCTAGAGATGCGCTTAATTAAACCAGGAATAAAACAGGAATGTTCATCTCACTTCCGGAGGAAATCTATATTTTGAATCTAATGTAATTCCTCCCACAGACGATTATATTTTTTCGCCTTATGTCCGTCAACATAGACAATATTCCTATTAGAAAATATTATTCAATAAACTTTCAGTTACAGTTGTTAATGTGGAAACCTGGCTTTCAACCCATTCAATATTCTTTTTTTAAGTTGACTTCTTGAAACTTTTCTTCATGTCAACGCGTGTGATATTGTTTAAATGCGTCTTATTCAGAGAAAGTAAATAACAGTAGAAAATTGTGTCAGTAAAACATTGCCAATGAAACGTGTCTGAACAGTTGGATTTTGCCGCTTTTAGGCGTATAAAATATGACGTTAAGCTTTGCCCCACTCTTTATTGTAAAATAGTTCGGAATTCAGAAAAAAATGAACGACTACGAACATTTCAACCGCTTATTGATCACTTTGATCGCATTTTAATCTACAGAGAGAAAACGAGGAATTAGTTCTTCACTTTTTTTTGGTTTTGTTTTAATAGATTCACTCTTTAGAATTTAATTTTCATGCGATTTGCCGTACAATTAATTGAAAGACATATACGTTACGACCAGTCGCAAAGTAGTTAAATATTTGTACAGCCAAAACGAATTTAAATTCCAACGATTTCAATGGACGCTTTCTGTTCACAAACTGGAGTTATCAAGTTTTTGAAATCCTGATATGTCGCGATGTGAAGAAAACTGCTTCGTCATATTTTGATATTGCTATAGACACTTCAGGTTATCACTGCTAAAATATTATCTAATTCATATGTACACAGAAATACATTGGAATTGATCAAAACATTATATTTTGCAATATTTTATTTATATGGAGGACATTCTTGATTTAAATTAGTTTTATTTACGCCAAAATATTGAACGATTTCCCTGAGAATATCGAAATGATATATTGAAAGATATGGTTGACTCCAATAACATTTACTATAGATCATTTTCTTGAGCACAAACTAGAAATGGCCTTAGAAAATCAGTGGGATTTAATTGGGTTGAATTGTATGAAAATAACATCAGACTCAGTTTTCAAGTAGTAATATTCTGCTTGGAAAATCCGTAATAAAAAACATAGTAAACGTGTTTACCTCAATGCTATAATTGAATTAGCCACGAAAATGTGATTTCGGATATTATCTGTTGCTGTAAAAAGAAATTCAAGTAACAATTATAACACTGACGACATTGATGGCAAGAGTTTTCTGGAAATGGCATAAAAAAAATGCTAATTGAATTTGAGAAGAAGAGAACTAAATGGCAAGACAATATAAGATCGTAGCACTTAGAAGGTTGTTAGCTTGAAACGATAACAGATAATTGAAGATATTTCTTTCCTCGCTGATTTAATTTCACGAACTTTTCCCAGGGACGAAATTAAAAGAAAGAATCAGAGAAGAGTTCGGTGATAATTTGAAAGAAAACAAAGGAGAAAACGATTTAAGAGGTTTGTCCAGAAAGCTGGATATAATGAATATGTTATGAGAGGCGAAATTATTTATCTTCAATTTGGTTTCTGTTTCTATGACAAAATTATTTTCAAAATCTCCAGAAAGAGATTTTGAATTGAAAAACGTGTAATCTAAGCTCTTCATCCCACGCAATCAAATGAATAGGGAAAAAAAAAATAAAATCGATTTGGTAATGCAAAGGAAGAAAATGATTTAAACAAAATGCCATATATATAAATCGTCGACTCTCCCGTCGAATTCGACGTATGAGAGTCAAACAGATCAGTTTCCAGGAAACCGACAGCCAGACACCGGCACATGAGATTTGATTATAGTGGTGAAGGCTTCGTGCAGGACCATCCACACTTTTTGAAGGGACGAATA
>CAHIKZ030002492.1:280000-282750 GCA_903632075.3 Acanthosepion pharaonis | reverse complement strand
AGAAAATAAGCCTACGAAATAAATATAGAAAATTACAAAAGTATGAAAGATAAAGAGAAGGTCTTCTCTCTCTCTTTACACACACACACACACACATATATATATATATATATATATATATAAACAAAGTGAAAAACTTATAAACGCGTCGCTTTTAAGCTCTTCCATTATGTCTCATCATCACTACGTTTGTTTTGGATACCCTATTATACTCCCCCCCCCCACACACAGACATATATATGTTTATATCTCTATATATATTAACCCCACTCATATATATATATATATATATATATATATATATATATATATATATATACTACAGTTCAAAGTTTGAAATACCCCAGAATTAGCATGCGATGAACTTGGCAGAAAAGTGACAAAATAAAAAAAAAAAGGAAGAGAGTTTTTGAAGTCATTGCAGAAAGAATAGAATCAATTAACAAACTTATTTTTTGAGAATCTTTTGCAACGAATCCCAAAAATTTATGTTGTAGTAGTGAAGGCTAAAGTAGGATATTGTGACGAGATCAAAATTTTATCATAAAATACTTTTTCACTTTTCGACATAATAAAATTTCTAATAAAAGTAAATTCTCATTTTTTTAACCATCTATAATAACTTCCTTTTATTAAAGTACAAAACAACTCCTTTTTGTTCTAATTTGAAAATTTACCAGGATTTCCTGAAACATTTGAACTGTATATTTATATATTATTACACCAAACGTTACTTTATTAAGGCGCTCAAATACACAGGCCGGTAGACGTAATTCACACAGTTTTAAAAAAAAGACATCCATATAAACATGCGTATTCACTAAATAACATTTTTGAAGTAGTATGAAATAATGTCGGATACTAAAATAATTCATTGATTAGTTATATATATATATATATATATATATATATATATATATATATATATATATATGTATTTTTTTTAAGAAATGTTTATACATTCTTTTTTATAGAATGAAAATAAAAAGACATAAAATGTCTTAAAATAATTGTCAGATTTGCCCATTTCATAATGTGTGACGTTATATATATATATATATATATATATATATATATATATATATATATATATATGTATATAGGATATGAAATTGAGTAAACAATTTTTGTTGAATGTTTTCTATGTAGTTAATATTTAAATTTTTTAGTTTGGGATTAATCCATGTATTATATTTTAAATAACAGCAGGTTATGAATTTAACCGTTTTCTTTAAATTTTGTAACATTTTAATAGGCACGTATGTTGGCTTGGAAAAGGAGTAATTCATTTAGGAATGGACATATATGAAACAGTCTGGATCGCAGATTTATATTTTGTCAAGCTTCAATAGGAGAACTCACGTGAATTTTCCGTCTAAGTAAGTTACCTTCGCTTTTAATAAGTGTTCTTTAAATCGAAGTTGTATTTGAATTTTTTTCTATGTATGACTAATGCTATATTGTTAATTATATCCCGTCTATGAGGCAACTTATGACGTAAATTATGAAGACAATTTCATAGTATATGTTTGTAGTTAATAAGTATTAAACTAAAAAAAAATCATGTGGATAATATTCTTATTAGTTTGTTAGCATCAGGACATTTTGAATGAAAGTGTTTTGGATTTTTCTGAAGGTTGCAGTGTATGTACCGTCATTTCTATACCAGATAATTGTTTCTCTTTTGAAAGGGTTTATATTAAGTCTTATATTTTCTTTTTAATCATTTCACCTCAAGCAAGGTAATTAAGCCACTAAGGCGCAAGATGTTACTGAGTCCGAGAGAATCTGAGAAAATCATTAAATAAAAATGGGGCCTCTATTTCAAACACGAAGTACAAGGTAACCAAACAAGTTCTGTCCGTTTTTAAAGGAAAAAAAGAAAACGCTTCACAGTATGTGTAACTTATATTTAGTCTTCGAAGTAATCGCCATCGGCATCCAGCACCTTCTGCCAACGTCTCTCCAGCTGTTCAATGCCCTTGCGGTAGAACTCGGGGGGACGCAAAAAAGAAGTCCGCGAGGGCTTTTGCGCAAGTCTGCTTCATTGGTGAAGGATTTCCCGAAGATGATTATCCATGAAAGAGGTGGTAATCGGATGGCGCAAGGTCAGGTGAATAAGGTGGATGGCACAAAATCTCCCACCCAAGTTGCTGTATGGTATCCCCTGACCACTCGCGCGACATGCAGCCTGGCGTTGTCATGGAGGAAAAGCACTCCTTTGCGATTCACCATTTCTGGCTCCTTCTGGCGCAATGCCTGTTGCACACGTTTCAATTGCTGCGAGTATAGGTCTCCAGAGACCGTTTGGCCCGTTGGTAGCAGTTCATAATGAACCACTTGACGACCTGTCTACCAGACACAAAGTATAATCTTGCGTGGGAGCATAGACGGTCTTGCGGTGTGAGGGACAGCATCCTGAGTAGACAACCAATATCTGGAACGTTTGGGAGTTTCGTACAGAACCCACTTTTCATTACTGGTAAGCACTCGATTGAATAAGGATGCGGTACGGTGGCTGCCACTCGTTGTCCCTTGTGGACCTCCAACAGCGTTTGCGGAACCCACTTGCTCAGTTTGTACGTCTTACCTAGGCGGTTCAGGTGAAGTCTAACTGTTTCATCGGAAACGTCGAACTGTCTTGCAAGTTCACCACACGTTAGACTACTGTCCTCTTCAATGGCCGCCTTCAGGACTCCGTCATTCAAGACCTGTGGTCGTGCACTGCGAGGCTCATCATGGAGAGACAA
>CAHIKZ030002492.1:265000-275000 GCA_903632075.3 Acanthosepion pharaonis | reverse complement strand
ATCACTAATTTCTTTTAAATAATTTTTTAAATATTCTTTTGCTCAATCATTTAATTTATTTTCACTAAATGAATTTTTTTATAGAATTTTAAATATGGACATTAGTTTTTTTGTTTTAGTATTACTTTTTGTATTGTTTTTCAAAAATTTCGATTTCGTGAAAATATGTAAATCAAAAATATTTAAAAAAAAAAAATTTTCAAACATTATATTTCCATTGAAAAATCAGCGTGGTGAAACAACAAATGATTAAATTCTAATTTGAACTCGTAACAGAATTATTCGAAAATATATAAACGTTTAATTTGATTAAAGACACAAAAAAAATTCAATGAATTTTCTTTGCGATTCAATATTATATGTCAACGCTTTAGAAAAATTATCTAAGAATGAGTAAATTTAATATTCATAATTTTATATTAAACTTTCAATATTTAATGCATTAGGATTAAAAATAATTATTTTCTTTTTTACTTTCTTGAAATTTCTTCTCTTAGCATTTATAATTGAATTTTTTTAAAAATTTTGGAAAAAACAACGATTGCATCAACTGCAGAGGAGTAACAAGAAAATGTTTACAGCTATAAATATTTATAATCCAAGAACCAACAAAAAATTAATTATTATTCAAGAAAACGACCGATTAAAATATCACCTTAAAGTCATATAAATTTTTATAGAACCAAATATAACCGAATAAATTTAAAAATTTCTAAATATAAGTAAATGAGATATTTCAAATACATAAATAAAGTCTTTTTCAATTTTTTGCCTATATTTAATGAAAAATTATTACATTATTTTTCAAATAAAAATTTTTTTTTTACCTTTTGTAATGGTATTTTTATATGTTCAATTAAATCTTAAAAACATATATATATATGATGGTTTTTTATATACCCATATAGACACTTTTTATAAATTAACAAATTGGACATCCAAATTAGAACTTATTATCTTTTTTTCCAAAGTTAAGCATAAACTCAAATTGACATTAAAATATATACATAATATTTTAAAAGGATAGAAATATTTGTGAATACATGGCGGTGGTTTTTTGTCACTTTTGTCGTCAAAATGAAGATATCAATATATTTGATAAATTAAAAAAATTTAAAAAAAAAAAATGATTCTAATTTATATATTCATTTTCCTATTCATATGACGCTTATTTTTTTTTTTTAATCCTGAATGTTTAAAATTTTTTCATTTCAAAAGAAAATTTCATATAGGCCTTCTAAAATGATATTTTTACATGCATATTTCATATTTTCCTGTTGTTTTTAAATTTTTATTATTTCTGAAAATATTTTTTAATGTCCTTCTAATTTTTTTCAAAAAAATAAGTTCTTGGAATTATTATTAATATAATTGAACATTATATTATTTCTAGTTTATGATCAAAATATAACCAAATCTTAAAGGAGCACTTCAATTTTCAAAGAAATATAAAAAGCTAAAAATTTTTTATTTTAATCAAATGGAAAAACCAAAGAAACAAGAAAACATTAATGAATTTTTAGGTTTACTAGTTGGCAGTGATATTAATACAATTGGCTGTAGAGATGAAGAAATCGTAAATTTTTAGCAAAACAATGTGGTTTTAGCAAATGATGCTTTCAATATGGACCGATTATTTGAAATACGAGGAAATAAATAAAAAATGGAATTTTAAAAAAAGTCAAATTTAACATCACATAAAACAGTTTAAACTTACTATTTTAAAGTTTTCAAATGATAATCGCGATTTGCAGGTCGGGAACACTAGAATCAAGCAGACGCGGAAGTTTAAATATCTGGGAAGTGTTCTGACAGAGGACAGTAAATGCGACAGAGATCTGTAGACATATTGGGATGGTCAAGGATGCATTCCAAAACTGGGCAGAGTATTGCAAGACAGGAGGTAACAAAGAAAAGAATACTGAGCTGTTACAAGATATCTGTCCTTTTTTATGGCAGCAAATGTTGGACGATTTCCACAAAGATGAAGAAGAAACTCAACGGAGATGTGGTTCTACAGAAGTATGCTAAGGATATCATGGACCAAGCGTGTGACCAACGATGAGCCCTTAGAGAGGATGTAAACAAGGAGGAGGCTTATACTTAACATCAGGAAGAGGCAGCTGAAGTTCCTGGGACACATAATGAGGAAGGAGGGCCTGGAGAATCTGATACTCACGGGGTCGAATAGAGGGAAAAGAGAGACAAGGAAAACAACGCATGACATACCTGGCGGACTTAAGCAAGTGGATGACAGAACGTGGTCTGGGGGAGGAAGCAGAGGGAAGGAACTTGTTGAGAGCTGCAAGGGATAGAGGGAGGTGGAGAGCCATGATCGCCTACGTCCTGAAAGGACATGGCACATAAAAAAAAAAAAAAAAAATTCTGAAATTAATAAATGATTTTAAAATTAATTTTCAGTGTAAAAAAATTTTTTCCAAAATATTATTTGAATATAATAAAAATTGATTTCTATTTATATTCAAGAATTATTTTTTTAAAAATGATATCAAAAAGTAATTATTTTTTTTTTTTTATTTGATTTTTTTTTTTATTTTAAATCTGTATTTTAGTTAATGTTTTTTTTTTGTTGATAAAAAATATTTTATTTTAAATTTCTTTTATTTTTTAAAATTTTTTTTTTTCATTTATGTTTTTCAATCCAAAAAATTTTTTCAAAATTCAAAATAAATTATTGTTTTTTTTTTTTTTTTTTCAAAAATATCTTTTTTGTTTATTAAAAAAATTTTTTTTTGAAATTTATTTTTGAAATAATTCATCATTATTATTTTAATATAAAATATTTTTTTGTTGGAATCAATTTTGAATAAATATGATTCAATGAAATGATTTTTAATCATTTAAAATTTTTAAAAATATAAAATATTTTATTTTTTTGATAGGATAAATTTAAAAAATTTTTATTTATTTTATTTTTTTTAAATAAAAAATAATTTAAAAATTTTTCTTTTTTTTTCCATTTTCAGATAATATTTATTTTTTATTCGTTATTGTTTTTATAATTTATTCATTTAATTTTATATTTTTCATTTTTTTTTTTTTTTTTTTTTTGATTAATTTAATTGAGGCCTTTTGAAAATTTAAATTCCGTTTAAAATTGAAAGTATTAAAACAATAAAATTTAAAATTTTGTTTTTTTAATTTTTTGGAATTCTTAAAAAATATAAAATTTTTTTATATTTAAAAAAAATAAAGATAAAAAAAAAGATTAAAACCAATTTATTTTTAAAAATTTAAAAAGAATTGATTTTTTCTTTATTAATTTTATCATACATGATTATTTTAGAAAAAAATAAAAATTAAATGAAAAGTTGAATATTTTTTTCATATTTTATAAAATTGAGAAAAATTTTTCTTTTACATTTTAATGAATTTTAAAATATAGAAAAAATTTTCTTTTTTTTTTTTTTCTTTTTTTTTCTTGATGTTTTTTTTTTTTTCAAAAATATCCAACTAAAAGAAATTTAAATCTTTTTTAAAAATTTATATTTTTTAATTTAAAAAATAAAAAAATTTAAAAAATTTTTAATTTTATAAATTTTATTTTTTTTTTCATATTTTAACATATATTTTTGATATATTTTTGTTTTATATCATATTTGGATATTTTGATAATATTGATTCCATTCCTTTCAAAATTTTAAATAATATTTCATTTTAAATAGGAGGAATTTCATTTAAAAAATAATTAAGATTTCTTTTAAAATTGAAGGAACATTGCTGAAAATAACATTTTTTTTTTTTAAAAATTTCTTTTTTTTTTCACCAATTTTTTTAAAATATCAAATTATAGAATAAAAAATCAAAATTTAAAATTTTATTTTTAAAAAAATTTTGGAATTTTAAATTTTTTAAAACCATATCTTAAATAATTATTTTTTCAAATTTTTTTTTTTTTATTAATAAAAATTCAAAAAACAAAATGACATTTTTAAAAAAATGATAAAAAACAAAAAAAAACTATTTATCTTTTCTATGAATATATTCTTTTCTATAAAAAAATTCTTTTATTAAGAAATTTTTCTTATTGAATTTTTTTATATTATATTTATATATATATTAAATATATTATAAATGTTCAAAACAGTAATATAAAAGTTTTTTTTTTTTAATGATTTCAAATTTAAAAAATATAAATTTCATTCATTTCGTGAATTCTTTTAAAACAAAAAAAAAAATCTATTTATATATATTTTTTCTTCAATCAAAAAAAAATATTTTTATTTAAATAAAATTATAAAAATAAATAATTTTATATTTTTTATATTTATTTTTATTAATGTTTCAAATTATTAATTCATAAAATTCCTTTAATAAATTTTAATTTATTATTTTTCTTTCTGAAAATATTTTTTCTTTAATATATCTAATGAAAATCTATCTATTTTAAATAATTTATTTCCAAATTTTTATTTAAAAATTTTTTTCAATTTTTTTTTTCATTTTAAAATAAAAATTAATTACAAATATTTTAATACTTCACTAAAATCAATTATTTTTTTTTTATATAAAAATTTTATTTCTTTTTTCTTATTTAAAAATAAAAGATAAAAATGAACAATTATTTTTAATTTTATTTTCTAAAATTAAAATAATTCATTTAAAAAATGAAAGAATTTGATATTTTAATTAATTGATAAAAATATTTTAAATTAATTATATATATTTATATTAAAATTTTTAAATTTCTTTGTTATTTATTTTTTTATTTTATTAACAATTTATTCTAATAAATATAATTTATTTATTATTATATAATTTGAATATTTTTTTTAAATTTTTAAAAAAATTTTGAAAAAAATTGAAAAATTTAAAACGTAAATTTTTTTTTTGAATGTTTTAGATTAAATTTGCATAAAATTTTTTTCGATTTTTTTGTTAATTTTTTTTTTTTATGTAATAGATGTATCAATTTTATATATTAAATCTATTTTATATATATATATGAAAATTTTCCATCAGTATATATAATATATATATATAAATATATATTTATTAAAATATATTTAATATTTATTTTTCATTTTATTTTTTTTTTTTATTGTTTATCTTATTTTAATATAAATATTTTTTTATAAAAAATAATTCTATTATATAATATATTGATTCAAAGAAAAATAGATTTATCATTATTTTTAAAATCATTTTTTTTTTTTTAATAATAATTCATTATTACTATTTTATCTTTTTTTTTTAAAAAATGAATCAATAATATTTTCTTATTTTAAATTTTTAATGATTTTTTGATTTTGCATTAAGGACATAATTTTTTTGGATATTATAAAAAAATGAAATTAAATTAATAATATTAATTTAAAAACAAAAATATAATATTTTAATAAAATCATGATGGTAATATCATTATCTTTTTATTTTAAATTTATTGATTGATTCCTTATATTGTAAAAATTTTAAATTATTATTAATTTATTTTTTATTTATTTTTCAAATATATTCAATATTTTATTATTTTGAAATTTTATATTTGGATTATGTTAACAATTATAAATTTTTTTTTATCTATTTGATTAAATGATTCAATATTATAATTCTATTTATCAAATTTTCGGATATTAACCAATTTTTAATTATATTTTTATATTTTTAATATTATCTTTTTTTCAAATTCATATCTATTTTAAAATATTTTTTATCATTATTCTTTTCTTGTAATATATCTTTTAAAATAAAAATTATAATTTTTTTAAATAAAATATATTTATCTATTTTTTATAAATTTATTTTTTTAAATCAACCAAATATTTTTTTGAATTATTTTTCTTTGTTTTTTTATTCATATTTTAAAATTTTATCAAATTCGATCTTTTTATCTATTATCATTCAATTTTAAAATTTTTTTTTTATGAAAATTTCATTATTTAAAGAAAAAATATATAAATTTCTTTTTTGTATTTATATATAAAATTTATCCGATCTATCTTTTTATTTATTCATCTATCTATCTATATTTTGTTTTCTATATTTATATTTTTCATCTATTTTTTTGTTATTTACATTCATAAAATTTTTATTATTTTTTTTCTTTTTATCTGTATCTATTATTATATTTCTATTTTATCATTATATATTCTTTTCTATTAAATATTTACAGAATTATTAATTCTATATCTATCTATCCATCTATCCTTATTCTATCATTTTCTATCTATCTTAAAATCTATTAAATATAATCTTTATTTTCTATTTCTTTTTTTTCTTTTTCTTTTTTTTTTTTCAATTCTTTCTATCTTCTGAATTTTATTATATTTCGTTTCAATTCTAAAAATCTATCTATCTATCTTTCTATCATCTATCTATTCATATCATTATATCTATATATCTATCTATCTTTCTAAATATCTATTTTCAACAATTTCTATCTATCTTTCTAATCTATCTATTTATTATCTCTCTATCTATTTTCTTTCTATCTACATATCTATCTATCTATCTATATATTTCTATCTATCTATTATCTATTATCTATCTTTCAATTTATCAATCTCTATCTTATCTCTATATATATATCTATCTATCTATTTTATCTATCTTTATCTATTTCTTTTGGAAAATATATCTATCTATCTATCTATCTATCTATCTATCTATCTATATGTCATTCATCTTTTCATTATTCTATCTATTTTCTATAAATATATCTATATATCTATCTATTCATCTATCTATCTATCTATCTATCTAATCATTATATTTCTATATCTATCTATCTATCTATCTATCTATCTATCTATCTATCTATCTATCTCATCTATCTATCTATCTATCTATCTATCTATCTATCTATCTATCTATCTATCTATCTATCTATCTGTCTATCTATCTATCTATCTATCATATCTATCTTCTATCTATCTATCTATCTATCTATCTATCTATCTATCTATCTATCTATCTATCTATCTATCTATCTATATCTCTATCTATCTATATCTATCTATCTATCTATCTATCATATCTATCTATCTATCTATTCATCTCATTCATCTATTCATCTATCTCTATCTATCTATCTATCTATCTATCTATCTATCTATCATTCTATCTATCTATCTATCTATCTATCTATTGTATCTATTTTGGAAATTTATCTATCTATATCTAAGATTTCTATCTATTCATCTATCTATCTATCTATTATCTATCACAATCTATCTATTTATATCTAATATCTTTCAGTCTAACACATCTATCATAATCTATCTATCTATCTATCTATCTATCTATCTATATTATCTATCTATCTATTGTTCTATCTATCTATCTATTCATCTATATATTCATCTATCATATCTATCTATCTATCTATCTATCTATCTATCTATTCTATCTGGTCTATTTATCTATCTATCTATCTATCTATCTATCTATCTATTTATCTATCTATCTATCTATCTATCTGATCTATCTATCTATTATCTATATTTGATTCATCTTTTTCTATCTATCTATAATATCATATTGTCATCTATCTATCTATTTCTTCATTTAAATTTCTTATCTTTCTATCTATTCATCTATCTATCTATTATCTATCTATCTTTCTTCTATTTTCTATCTTCTATTCATCTATTCTATATCTATCTATCTATCTATTGAAAATTTCTATCTATTATCATCTTTCCATATCTTCATCTATCTATTTATCTATCTATCTATAAGTCTATCTATCTATAAAATATCTATCTATCTATCTATCTATTTATTCTATCTATCTATCTATCTCATCTATCTATCCTTCTCTATCTATCTATCTATCTATCTATCTATCTAATATCTATCTTCTATCTGAAATCTATCATTCTATTTATCTATCTATCTATCTATATCTATCTACATTCATTTAGTTCTATATCTATAAATCTATAATAATCTATATCTATCTATTCTATCATCTATCTATCTATTTTTTCTATAAATTATATCTATCTCCCTCTATCTATCTATCTATCTATTTATATATCTATCTATTTTTTTTTTATTTTCATTTATCTATCTATCTATCTATCTTTCTATCATCTATCTATCTATCTTCAATATATTATCTAGATAAAGATCTTTTTCAATTCTATCTATCTTAAATCTATCTTTTATTTTTGTATTATCTATATAAATCTATCCTAAAAATCAATTTTCTGATCTCTATTTTTATCTATCTATAATGGATTTTCTATCTATCTATCTATCTATCTATCTATCTATATATCATTTTGTTTCTAAATATCTATCAAAATCTATCTATTTCTGTCTATCTATTAACTATATATATATATTGTATATATATTTTATATAATATCTATCTATCTATCAGCTATCTATCTATCTATATATCTATCTATTTTCCTATCTATTGATTTCAAAATTAACATCCATTTTAATTCTATATCTAAATCAATTCAAAATATCATTTCTATTATAATCTATCTATTTCTTTATAGATTTATCTTATATCTATCTATCTATCTTATCTATCTATCTATCTATATATCTATCTCTTTCCTATTCATATTTCTGTATATATTAATCATATCTATCTATCTATGATCTTCAATATTACCTTGATTTCAATCTATCTATCTATCTATTTAAGACAATCTATCTATATTCATTAAAATCTATATTAATCTATCTATCATATTTTCTATCTATCTATTTATCTATATATATATTTATCTATCTATCTTTCTATCTATATAAATTTTAAATCTTGAAATATATCTATCTTCTATATCTATCTATCTATATATCTATCTATCAAATCCTTTTTTTCTTTTATATATCTATCTTCAATTTGCTAATTTATAATCTATCTATCTATCTATCTATCTAATTTTCAAATAAATTATCTATCAAAATATATATCTATAAATCTATCTATTTATCTATCTATCTATCTATCTATATTGTTTTCTCATTCTTAGAAAAATATATATATCTAATCTAATTTTTCTGAAAATATCTATCTATCTATTTATATCTATTCAAAATATTTATTTTTACTGGCTATCTATCTATTCATCTATCTAAATAATTAATCTATCTTTCATCTATTCTATCTCCATATTATCATCTATCTATTATCTATCTAATATCCTTTAATCATCATCTGTTCTATCAGATAATTCATCTATCATCAATCTATTTGTATCTATCTTTTTATCTATCATCTATTTATATTTCTAAAATATCTATCTATCTTGCCATATATATATCATATATTTATTTTCTATATATCTATATATATATCTATATATATATATTATCTATCCATATCTATCTAAAGTATCTATGTTCACTATTTTAATTTTATCTTTTTGGCATATCTATCTATCTATTCTCTTTGTCTATCTTCTTTTAAGTCATTTATCTATCTAAAATATTCATCTCATCCAAATATTCATCTATCAAATTTTCTATCTATTTTTTGATAGTTTATCAATGTCTATTTATCTATCTATCTATCTCATCCATTCTATCTATCTGTCTTTCTAAAAATCTATCTATTCTTTTTATTTATTTATCTATCTGTCATATCTATCTATCTATCTATCTATCCATCTATTTCTCTTCTATAAATCTATCTATCTATCTATCTTCTATCAGATCATATCTATTTTATATCTTTATTTATCTGGCACATCTATCTATCTATTTTTCATTCCATTTATCTATCTATCTATCTATCTATCTATCTATTTATCTCTCTGTCTATCTCCATTTATGCACTATCTTGTTCTTTATTTTCTTTTCTATCTATATATCTATCATATATCTATCTATATATATCTATCTATCTATCTATCTATATCTATCTATCATTTTCTATCTATCTATCTATCTATCTATCTATCTAATCTATCTATCTATCTCTAAATCTATTCATCTATATTAATCTATCTATCTATCTATCTATCTATTATAAAATTATCTATTGAATCTATCTATTCTATCTATCTATCTA
>CAHIKZ030002492.1:132500-262500 GCA_903632075.3 Acanthosepion pharaonis | reverse complement strand
TATCTATCTATCTATCTATCTATCTATCTATCTATCTATCTATTATCTATCTATCTATCTATCTACATACGTTCATATCTATCTATCTATCTATCTATTTCACATACCTTTCATTATCTATCTATCTATCTATCATTCATATTTCTTTATCTATCTATCTATCTATCTAAAAGATCTATCATTATCTATCTATCTATCTTCTATCTATTCCATTTTCATTCTATCTATCTATCTATCTATCTATCTATCTATCTATCTATCTATCTCTATCTATCTCAGACTGTTCTATCTATCTATTAATTTGACAGTTTACTATTCATTATCTATCTATATATATATATCTTTCACATCTATTTATCTATCTATCTATTTATCTATCTATCTATCTATCTATCTATCTATCTATCTCATATCTATCTATCTATCTATCTATCTTCTCATAATACGTTTTCATTTCTATCTATCTATCTATCTATTTCACATACCTTTCATTATCTATCTATCTATCTATCTATTTATAAATAGATCATCTATCTATCTCTATCATCTATCTATCTATCTATCTATCTATCTATCTATCTATCTCACTACTAATATCTATCTATTTCACATACCTTTCATTATCTATCTATCTATCTATCTATCTATCTATCTATCTATCTATCTATCTATCTCAGACTGTTCATTATCTATCTATCTATCTATCTCACATACGTTTCATTATCTATCTATCTATCTATCTATTTCACATACCTTTCATTATCTATCTATCTATCTATCTATCTATCTATCTATCTATCTATCTATCTATCTATCTGTCCTATATTGAAGATGTCATGTGTTTGTGCGTATAGAGTGGTAGTGGGGTTGATTCTCATTGGTTAAGAAAGTGTGAATAAATGATAATTATAATTGTTATAATTATTTCATTATAATTATTTTTGGCGCTATAATTAATTTTTATTTATTTATTTTTATGGACACGTCAAAGTGACAGTATCATTAATTTTATATTTATTTACTTTTTGATGGACACGACAATATGTACGTCTGTATGAATAACCGTGGGAACAATTCCGTGTTAAATATATGAGACAATTTGGAGAGCTCTTAATCTGACATGTTTCGCTGATTGAATAACGTCGCCAGAAAAACGGATTCTATTTAAACCAAATGCACATTGGCGAGATAGAAAGGAATTCACGTTAGTCAAATGAGCGCTGTTTAATAGGAGTAGAAGATTGTGTAGCATCAGAATGTAGGTCATTGTATTATTACTTACACAATAGCAGGGAGTGGATGCTACGACATGCATTGAATAAAAAAGTTCATTCTTCTTCTTCTATGTAATATATGCCTTCAGGGAGTGGGGGGGCGTCATGTCACTCCACAATTTTCCCTGTCTTTTTATCCCTTAGTAAACTTTGTTTGCTATATCTCTTAATCCCTGTTCTGCCAACCATTTACACAAGCTCATTAGGTAGGTTATGGTGATTTTTTAACCGTAGCTTAGATGTGGCACAAGGCCGAAAGTATGAGGCACCAAGTGAGGATCGAACTCCCTATTCAGTCGTAACTGAGCTAGCGAGACAAGGTTGTTAGCCAGTAGACCAGATCGAAGTGCCTTTCGTTAGGTAGGTTATGTGGTACTTTCTTGTGTCTCTCTTGACTTCAATATGTTCTGTGCGTGCCAAATTCTCCAAGCTCCCCTTCCTCATATACGCCCTAGAAATTACAACCTTCTGATTGCTAACTGTGTCTTTTTCTGTATCCATTTTCGGTCAAACTTCGTCATTGCACACATGTTCAGTTCATGATATTCTCAGCATCCTTCTGCAGAAACACATTTCTGTTGTCTCATGTCTCTTTTTCATCTGTGGGGATGTTGTCCAGCATTCGTTTTAATACAGCAGAACACTTTTTGAAGATTGAACGATGAGGCGACTCGGAGGTCACATTTAGTTACTTATGGACACCGTCAATCGGAGATTGTCAGAGTAGACTGCATTATTCGACTGGTGTCCACCTGCAAAGTTATCCGTTGTATTTATCAAAACCTGTCACCATAGCGTTCATATTTGGCTGTTGTGCTTGTGCCTGTTATATCATTATCAGGCAGGATGTCATAATGAGTACATTACGCTTCGTATATGCGTAAACTGGCATCACTTTATTGTCGTACCGCTCTTACACTATAATAATAATAAAAGCAATAATAATAATAATAATAATAATAAAAATAAAAATAATAAATTATTAATAATGCCCTGTCGGCAGGGGGAATAGACTACGCCGACTGCACCTCTGCAGAGGGGTAACCCACCCGCAGTGAGTATTACAAGGCCTTTAATCGGGAGATTTGAGGTTTTGAGGAGCGCGGACCACCTCTTAATTGCTGTTTTTCCTAGGTTCATCATAACCAGGAGTGGTAGCACCTCTTAGGGTCCCAGCTATGGGGAAAATAGTCAATACCCAAACAAGGATCAAAACGCTAGGAACGTATAAAAATATATTTTTATAGTGAAAATACAAACAATACATTTTTATAAGAAGATTACCAACAATACCAACAAGAAATTTTAAATATGAATTACCAACAATATATAATATAATAAAATGACCAATAATACGTCTTTATAGCAAAATGACAATCAATTCATTTTATAGTAAAATTGAAAAAAGAACAAAAAAAACAAAAAGCAATTTGCTGTGATTAATCTCATTCCATGTAAGTAGAAACAAACTTTCACTACTTGTTTGATTTTGTCAGATTATTTGGTGAAAAAATGCAGCGAAGTAATTATAATTTAATCATGAGATAATGTCGTTCTCATGAATGAATTATAAAGTTTGATTTTTCATATATTTATATTTCGGTATTAAATAACCCATAGAGGTGTTGATATGCCGACAAACAAATACAACGAAATCAAAAAAATAGGTTTATACAAAAACATAACACCTACGATGGATAATCTACAAACTATATATCTATATATCTATAAGACATACGTTTACAATGAAAGCATAAAATGATGTACAAAATATATGTAGTTGAAGCCATAAAACTGCGTTCAAAATATTTAGATTCCGGCATTAAAAAAAACCCATAGAAGTGTTGATATGCCGTTAAACAAAAACAACGAAATCAAACCTAAAATGTCAATAAAATGTTTCATTCCAGACTCTAAAAAATAGATTGATTGCTGTGAAGCACAATTTTTAGAGTCACCTTTTGCAAATCATTTTTGCGTAATGCCATGTTTCTTCAGGATGTAGGCGATCATGACTCTCCACATTTTCCTATTTTATTATCTGTGATTTATTTTGCATTCTTGGTAACGGTAGCGCAATGGTTACCCGTTGTCTAATGTTTGGAATTCAAAGTAGTTCTTCCCTAAGACTGCTTACTAACCAGAGCTAAACGATTGTAAGATTAACTTTTCCCTACTTCCTTCTGGCCTTGTACCAGACCTGGCAAAACTGAGGAAATATTCTTTTTTAATTTACCATGTCACTTAAGGTCGTAGACGTTAATAACTCTCCACTGATTCGTTTTCTTTATGATCTACGAGTTACCATGGCCTTGGGAAAATTCGTGGTGGATTTACCATTGCCTCCTTTATGGTTATTAGTTCAGACAACTCCTTCTCCTAGGTTGATTGATACCGAAGTTTAGAAATCCTAGTCTACCTTGTTATTTTATCCTGAAATCATGCCTCTGATTGATTTTTTTTATTATCCATAACTTTTTATCAAAGATCGAGGAGACGTTTCCCACCGCTTTCTCCTCATATTTCTTTCTTTCTTACCTGCGAGCTGTTTATGTCTTTCTGGGAAATATATTGCAGTGATTTCCATGCTAATTTCTCTCACATTTTTGAATTCAAAGATACATTTTCTTAAACCGGTTGCCAACCAAGGCTAGAGAACACAGTCTACTTTGCTATTTAACCCATAGCTGTCACTGCGAGTAGAAGTGACGGATTCATATTTTTATTTTATTTCAAGGGCGTTATGCAAGTGAACGCGTCAGACGAACCTGGAATTTTAGGCCGGCTCGCGGATTCAATTTTCTTCGCCAGTACCCATTACACGACACACAGACACTACCAAATTCTTAAGATTCCTAATTTAAACGCACTTATTAGGTATATAAGCAAATTTAATAAAAATGTTGAACGAATGAATAAAAAATATGAATAAATTTTCTCCTCAATGAAAAGAGTTTCGCATCTAACAACGAGACGACGCCACGGAATAAAAGATCGTATCTTCTTGATGTCAAAGTACAATACGAAACAATTATCGATAAAAAAAAAAAGTGTTTGCCCAATAACCGGCTTGGATAGACGAGCAAAATATGCAAGGAAATAAGTGAGATTAGGAATCGGTGCTTTATTCGAGTAAAGAAGGTAAAGAATTTTTTTAAAGATTTTATCAAGAGCCCTCGCGCAGACCCGATAATATGATTAAGTCTTGGAAGATGGTGTGTGCCATTTAAAAGACGACAACATGGAAATATAGAAGTATACAAAACTGGACGTATCGTCTGTTGGTCACAAATTCAAATACAGGCACTACTTAAAAATTACCGATTCACTCGGAACTAACAAAATGGGTTATTTAAAAAAAAAATCTTTGCAAATTAGGATTGCTTATATATTCCTTAGTAGAGACACTTGTCAAAATCGAAAAAAATATTGCTTAATTATCATATTAGAAAGGGGGTCCTGTTTATAATATTGATACAGTGTAAAATCAATCCCTGACTTTCCCAGAGTTAAAGCAACCCGCTGTTCTGTTCACAAAGAGATTTTTTTAAAGTAAGCAACAATGGATTTAATTAAAGAAAAAAGTTTACATGAATCAATCAATATCCGTTTATTCTTCATTTAAATAATATAATTATTACCCCCACCCCACCCCAAATAATTGTGCATGGGGCACCGAAAATTCTTTCAAACAAATTTTCTTAAAAAAGTTAACAAAAGGTTTAAAAATTCAAAAAATAAATAATAACAAAAAATATGCAAATGACAATGATGTAAGCAGTTTCAAACTTGACATTTGCAAATAACAACTAGTTACAATAACTCTGTAAAAGGGCAAAAATCAGATTTATTTTGTATTGATATTATAAAATAAATCCTTAAAAAAATCAATATTTTTGAATTCTGACAGATAGGAAAGCTTGGGGAAAGTCTAAAGAACGCTGATCCGCAAAAATTATTTCCGAAAAAATTTTCTTATTTTTTTACGAATGGGCCGTCTTTTTTTTTTTTTTTTAAATAGCGTCGAAATAACAAGTAAATGTAATTCAGACTGGAAGAAAAATGAAAACAAAATTAGTTTTGAGTCTTACCGAATGTGGACAAACAAACAAACAAACAAACAAACAAAAAAAAAAGGAACAAAAAACAGACTGAAACAAACTGGAAACAATTAAGGGAATTCAATTACTGGATTGTTTTTTTTTTATATATATAAACATCTCATTTATAAGTAACTGAACTCGAATCTGATTAACGTGTGAGCAATTACACTACTGACGTCGGTGTAGCTTAAGAAACTAAAAAAAAAAGGAAGATAATTGCAGTTATATATGATGACAATTTTGTCGACTTAAAATATGATAAAATACAGTGTTAAATATAAAATATAGGAAAATAGAAATTTTCTATAAAAGTAGTACAATAAGTTACTAAAAGCAAACGGTCATAAAAACAAACATTCTGCAAATTTGGACAACATCTTTTATAAAACCATATTTTCAGTAATTACAGATTATCAGTAAATTTATTATTTATTAAAACATAAACCCTTAGAAATCATAATAAGTCTGATCAGTTTGGTAAGGTCAAATTGGGAGCTGATCTCAAGAATAACGTATGCTCTGTTATAACTGGGGCATGTTAATTTTAACGCCTCCAAAACAAAACTTCTCTCTATCAATCATCTGAAAGATCCATTCCTGCCTTCCATTAGCATGGTGGATATTAACTTCCAAGAGAGTGACTCCTTGCGACTTCATGGCTTTCATTCTCGGCTGACATAAAGTGTAAAGATTATATTGAATCCATTGCTAGTTCTGCTACTAGGAAAGATGGTTCACTGTATCGGGCTAGATAATATTTTTCTCCTGAATCTATTTTACATATTTACAAGTTTAACATTCGCCAATTCATCGAATATTGCTGCAACCTATGGTCCGGTGCTTCGGCTGTATATCTAGAGATTCTTGAAAAAATCCAAAGAAGACTCGGTAATGTTATTGGTCCTGACCTGGCATCTCGTTTTCAGTTACTTTCTCGCCGCCGTAAATTAGCTTCCCTTACCTTTTTTTGATAAATACTTGTAATCATTCGGATGAACCCTTCGCTATGTTACCTAGACTTTATGAATTTAAGCGCAGTACTGGATTGGCGGTAAGGTCTCATCAATTTACAGTTGAATTGGCTAGATGTAACCGTAAGTTCCATGCTAACAGTTTCTTTTCCCGCATGGCTTGTTAGTGCAACTCTCTCTCTGGTCGGATTATGTATGTATTTAGTGATTATTGATAAAATACAAAGAATCTGCAATTTTATTGAGCCTAACCTGACATCTCAGCTTCCGTCACTTCCCCACCGCCGTAACGTAGCTTCCCTGTGCCTTTTCTATAAATAATTTCATTGTAATTGTTCTGATAAGGTTTCCTATTTGCTGCGTAGACTTTATGAATTTAAGCGCAATACTAGATTGGCGGTAAGGTCTCATCATTTTACATTTGAATTGGCTAGATGTAACTGTGAGTTCTATGGTAACAGTTTCTTTTCTCGCACGGTTTGTTTGTGCAAATATCTTCTGGCTTTCTCTCCTTCAAGCTTTTCAGCCAAATTTCATCTTCCAAAAGTGAAATGCAATGTCAATCGTTATCTACTGTCTTCTGGATTACTCTTCTACTGTTCTCGCTACTTAATAATATTTCTTTTTTTCTTATTCTTTCACACTCAGTAACCCTTTTTGTCTTAGTAGTTCTATTGCCTTTCTTGGGGTGACATGATTAAATTTATTTTTTTTACATCATGTTTGTTTCTTTGAATAAACAGTTGTTGAATTTTTTGTAAGCAACGCATTTGTAAAACAGCTGTATTCTAATGCCAGTAAATCTCAAGCCACTCCACTCTCGACGTCAGTGTGGCTTAATAAATTAAAAACATATTGCGGTAAAGACTTAAATCCAAGATTCACCTTTAGGTTTTCTCTCAATCAATATATCAAGAAATAAGATTTACCAACAGAGTTACCCAAATATTGGATGACTTGGAGGGGGGGGAGAAAAAAAAAAGAGACACAGAATAAAAATATAACAAACAAATTAAGATTTTTAATATTGCAACCATTGAGTTGTCAATAATACAAATGACTAGAAAGAAATAATAGTCTTCTAAAATTATCAAATAACAAAAAAAATTTAAAAGCAGTTATATATAATTTTGCTGACCTGGAATATAATAAAATATAATGTTAAATATAAAATATAGGGAAATAGAAATAGTACAAATCACTTAAAAACAGTCATAAAAACACACATTCTATAAATTTGGAGAATAATTTGGGAAATCAGATTTCCAGTAATTATCAGTAAATTTATTATTATTAAAACCTAAACCCTTAAAAAAAAAAAAAAAAAAAAAAAATTTCCCTACAATGACAGTTTTTCACATCAGGTCCATTTTGTTGAATACACAATTGTTGGTGTTTGTTTATATGTAACTGTATTCAAATTTCTCAATTATGAGAATATCAACTGTACATTGAAAAAAATTGTAATTATCATTATTCATGTGTGTCAAAGTTGATTGATAGTGGTCATGTAGTATTTTGTTTACAGTAATTTTATGAAGATATATACAGGAATTAGTAATTTTATAAAGATATATAAAGAAATTAGTAATTTTATAAAGAAGTTGCACTACACTTTCTCTTTGAGAAATCTTTTTTTTTTTTTAAACATTAAAAATTTCCTTGGGGCCCAATAAGTATACATATGTAAATTTGATGTCTTTTCATCAAATCTTGTTGCTTTGCTGTATATAGCAGGCAAACAATCGCTTCCCAACACACACACACACACACACACACACACACACACACACACACATATATATATATATATATATAACTGCACATTGAAGTCAATACCTGTGCGATGCATTGTAGGTAGTCTATTGTATTGTTCTAATGTCTATTTTGATGCATCACTGACCTGTATAAATAAATAGTCGAGCAAATATATATGATCTGACGATTGCGTTTAAGCATGAAACAGACAGCCGCCGTTGAGTGTTGACTTCAGTGTCCACTTTTATATACACATACTCTCTATCCTAGATATTAAGCACTTTAACCCTTAAATGTAACATAAATGAAAACTATATTTTATCAAAATTAGTGCCAATTTTCCGTAAACATATCAATAAGTAATATAAATTAGGAATTCGACTATTTCTATAAGTGCAATCGTTTATAATACACAAGCAAGCAACGTTAAAAATAAAAATATCATCTTCCCTGCTGTATTCATATATAGAACCCATTTTAAGCAATATAAGAGTCAGGCTGATAGAAATATATGTACACGTATGCATGCGTGTATGTGTGTGTGTGAGGAAGTATCATTCAAGAACACCCCAACCCACACCTTCTGGAAAAAAACTTCACTACACAATCTCAACACCAAAACGACCACAATTGCGTATGTATACGTACTCGAACACATGGATACATGTCTGCGCCTGGCCCCGCATTGTTCATATATGTATATGGTTGCGTGAACTACAATACATACACCTGCATGTATGTTTGTCTGCGTGCGTGTGGGCCAATCAAATGCGGACACAGAGAAGAATTTACCCCTACTACCACCAAACATAATCAAACAGTAACTAACATAAATAGATTCAAATTTAAAATAAATAAATCAGTTTGTCTCATGAGCGCAAAAGCGTGAAACCCAGGGTTACAAACTTACATCCATACAACTAAGTATTTCATCATATATATATATATATATATAAACTTTCTATTTTTTTTCTACATTTTGATATCACCGCATTGAAAAAACATATTTCTACACAATGGATGTTTTTCATGCCGAAGTTTCTTTAGATACATTTACAGAAGCACTCGTTTGTATGCAACTGTGGTGGTTTAATTTTACACAAGCAAACCTACTATTGATATTTGCGTAGCTAAAGCAGCTAAAAAACAAAATTTAAACAAAAGCAGTTACTAAATCCGTTATTTGATACTGTATTCAAGAATTCTATCAATTCTACTTACAATTTAAAGTCTTTTTTTCGATTTATTACATTCAAACATAAAAGTCTTAAATAACGTGTTTGCTAATGCTTGCTTAGAAGTTAAGCAACAACTGGTCTACTGCGAGCAAAGTTGGTTCACTGGATCGTGCAAGACAATTTTTTTTTAACCAGAATCTGTCTTAGACATGTATAAGCCTATCATTCGTCCATGCATTGAATATTGTTGTCATATCTAGTCTGTTCCTTCTGCTATGTATTTAGAATTTCTTGATAAAATACAATCAATTGGTCTTGACCTGGCGTATCGGCTTCAGTCACTTTCAAAGATTCCCTGTGCATTTTTTATAAATATTTTCACGGTAACCGTTCTGATGAGCCTTCTTCTTTGGTATCTAGACTTTATGACTTTTAGCGCACTGCTAGATTGGCGTCAAGGTCTCAGCCGCTTACAGTTAAAATGGCTTAAATTTGTCTTGCAAATCAAACACCCTCCAGCTCTCAAGTGGAACTCGTATATACGATTCAACGATAAAGATGCTGGAAAAAAAGGTCGGTTCTTTGTAGGATTCTAGAAAGGAACTGGCTTTTACTGCCATGCTTTTTCTTCACAGGAATCAGATCAGACTAAAAATGGAACACAATTAAGCTGAAGCTACCAAATCTTCATTTTCTTGCCTCGGAGAGTTCAAAAGCATTTGCGTGGCATTGAGGGTGAGGAATTGTTTCCAATCCTATAGTCTATTTCCCACGGACAAAATGAAATGTAGCTAGCCTTTCGCTATTCTAGTGCTATTTTCACGAAAGATGTTCGGGCGAACTGTATTCCCTATTTACACCAAGCTAGACTTTTAAAACTTGGACCCGTCATACCACATACACTGTCGACTCAGTCACAATCACTTCATATTACATTGATGAGAAGGAAGTTCCACTGAGGTAGATTCTTCCTCAGAACTGTGGCATTATGGAACTGACTCCCGAGAGGATAGTTTCTCCATCACTACAGTCTTAACTTATTCAAGTCAAGGGTCAAATGTTATCAATCCTACATATCTTCATGAGATACACCTATTGCTTCCTTCCGGTACGCCCTTACAACAATCTCGTTTAGTAATCGTCTGCCTTGAGTGGCTCTTTTGCCTTGTATTTGGTGAAGAACAGTAAAAAAAAAATGAAATTTATATGAATATTGAATAAAGAAAACTACGGAGATCTATAGATCTCTATATTGAAGCAAGAATCCCAAATCAGGATTTGGGAACAATTCTACGAGATGGCGAATTCATCTGTGCTAGCAGAGGACAGTGTGGAAATATCAAAAACAGGAACGTAGCAGGACCTCTTTCGGGAGATAATGATGTTGCGTAACATGAAGTTCAAGTTTTTTCTCATAATAATAGAATACTTAGAAGTAATATTTAATTACAATCTTGAAAAAGGTTGGATATGATTCATTTTCACTTTAAAATGGAGGCATCAGAATAATCCTACACAGTCCAATTTTTGTTAATGTGGATAGCAGTGACTTAAATCGGAATCTTCAGAGCCAAGGGTAAGAAAACGCCGTAAGATAAAAACACAAAACGCCGTAAGATAAAAACACAAAACGCCGTAAGATAAAAACACAAAACGCCGTAAGATAAAAACACAAAACGCCGTAAGATAAAAACACAAAACGCCGTAAGATAAAAACACAAAACGCCGTAAGATAAAAACACAAAACGCCGTAAGATAAAAACACAACTACAGAAGAAGAACAGATACTATACGCAGACGAAAGCCAGGAAGTTACACTTTCCTGGCGTACTTGGATCAATGGCACAATGCTTGAGGCATGTCTGTCGGTAGAACTAAAGTATGTTCTATTGTTCCTAAGGAAGATGCTAGAGACTTGACAAGCTTTCACTCAATCTTGACCAATAAACACTAGATATAAAGTCTGAATGAGTAATTTAAGAAAAAAAAAAGAAACAAAAACGGACATTCAATCGTGTGTGTATGTAATAATTTTATATGTTGGTTGTTTCGTTGGTGTTATTTAGCGGCATACCAGCCTCTCCTGGTTATTTAATGCAGAAATCTAAATATTTTCAACCCAATTTTATATACAGTTAAATGTATCGTTGATAATTATGCTTTAAAAATATGTTAGTAATTTCACTAAAAATATGAATTGTTGTTAATCTTTTTGATAAAACGTATTGCTGGTATTTTTACTATAAAAATGTAGTTTCAAACTTTCATCGTTTTGTTTTTGTTTGGGGATTCACTGTTTGCTAGGACACTAACAGGTTCTACCAGCTCGGATCAGGCTGAACCCGGGATCAACAGCAATTAAGGGGTGGTTCTACGTTGCTCAAAACCTCCAATCTCCTGATCATAGTCCTTGTTGCATGACTAAGTTATATTCGTCACCAGAAGAGGCCATTGAATAAAGATAGCCCATTTGTATCTGACTCTTCTGTTGATTTAGAAGAAAGATAATGCTATGTTATGGCTATTTTCTAAGCGTAGCTTAGATGTGGCACAAGGCCGAAAGTGTGGAGCACCCAGTAAGAATAGAACTTATTCAGTCGTAATTGATCTAGAAAGAAAAGATTAAACCACGTCGATGTGTCGAAAGAAAATTTAGTGTTGCGCTAAACTTGATAAATAAGAAAATTCGTTCATCTATTAGACTCCTCTGATGTAGAAATAGTATTTTGCTGTTATTTTAAAATTATTTTTTTCTTCTTTTTCAGCTTGACGTTAAAAATTGAAGATGCCTGTGTGTTTTATTGCTACAACGCATTTATACCAGATATAATTTGTCAAAGGAACTCATGAATAGAGATTGGTTCGGGAGATAATTAAACTTTTGAAGTAAGATATGTTGAAATATATGCATAAAATAAAAAAAGAAGCTGTTTCACTTAATGTAATTGTTTTCATTTATAATTTTCGAACAAGGCAGAGGATCAACAGTTATCTTTAGTTAACTTTTCGTTTAGTGAAAAATTCAGGAAGAACTGAACATAAACAACTAAAAATTGCTGCACAACAGAATGCATTTGATAAGTACAGAGTAATTATGAGTTACTGTAACGCGCCGTTATCTTCAGAGCAATGATAATAAGCCTGGCACCCAAATAATAATAGTAATAATTATGGGATTGACTTGTTAATTTTAACGCATCCAAAACGAAACTGGTCTCATTTAATCGTCTATGAGAATCATTTTTACCTTCCATCCGTATGGCTGATGCTAACCTCCAGGAGAGTCATTCGTTGCGTCTTCTCGGCCTGACATAAAGCGGAAAGATTATATTGAATGAATTGCTAAGGTCTTCTGCTAGGAAGGTTGGTTCACTGTGTCGTGAAAGACAATGCTTTTTGCCAGACTCTATTTTACATATTTATAAGTCTACCATTCGTAGCTTTGAATATTGAAACATCGTCTGGTCTGCTGTTCCTGCTGTATATTTAGAGATACTTGATAAAATCCAAAGAAGAATCTGCAAAGTTATTAGTCTTGACCTGGTATCTCGGTTTCAGTCCCTTTCCCACGGCCGTAATGTAGATTCCCTATGCCTTTTCGATAAACATGTTCATGGTAATTGCTCTGATGAACTTCTCTCTATGGTGCCTGGACTTTATGGATTTAAGCGTAGTACTAGATCGGCGGCTCGGTCTCACCCTTTTACAGTTGAAATTAGTAGAAATAACCGTAAGTTCTATGCGAACAGTTTCTTCTATCGCACTTCTCGCTTGTGGAACTCTCTTCCGACCTCTTGCTCCCCAGTAAACTTTGATCTCCAATTATTTTAAATGTAATGTCAATCGTTATCTTCTGTTCCTTAATTCCTGTTCTTTTATCGTTTTCTCTCCTTAATAGTGTTTTTATTATTCTCTCAAACTCGGCAAACCCTTGCGTTTTAGTGGTTTTATTGCCTTCTTTAGGGCGAAATGATTAAAAAATTGTGGTTCCGAATAATATTCGTAATAACAATGTCAGTGGCTGAATGCAATAATAATCTAATAGGGGTTGTGGCCGAAAATAAAAATAGTTATAATAATTGTTGTGGCCCCAAATAATATGAGTAATAATAATGTTGGGGGCTGAAAATAATAAAATTCATAATAATGTTTGTACCCTAAAATAATAATAGGAATGTGAACGTGAGCATAACAGTCGGGGACATCATTTACACCCCCACGTGTACAGACTTGTTTAAAGGGGAAAATAAAAGCAGAAAACTTTGATGTTCGATTCATTTAATAATAAGAATGAGATTTAAATAAGGTTCACAAAATATCACAGACAAAGAAGCATAAATATGGTTACACAGAAGACAGCTAAAAAATGACATGAAAACTCTTATCATGAACTAATTATATCAAAGCAAAAATAGAAAAAAAAGCAATTGTCATCTTTAGTAGTAATAATAATAGTAATGACCTCAAATAATAATAATAATGGTGGTTAAAACATTTCTCCGGGAAGTAAAAATAATAAAACTAAGAGAAAGGACATTGCAAAATAGTAAAATAATTCAACGATAATGTAGCGGCAGTTACAAGATACATGAAATGAAGATAAAATACTAGATTAATAATAATAATAATAATCCTAAGGCTGATGTTGATCGTTTTTATGCGTCCAGATCTGAAGGGGGCAGAGGATTAGTTCAACGAGAACTGTCTTACAAAACCATAACAATCGGTTTTAAAAGATACCTAGAAACTACAGAAGATTGGATGATGATCCGTGTTAAAGAACATGAAAGAAATAAGAAACTTCATTCAATAATGGAATTTCTATTACTGAGCCATTATCCATTGCACCAACTGCGCATCAAAGCTTACAGCACCTGGTATTCCCAAGAGTTTATCCATCTAGGTAGTGGCCAGGATTGACGTTGCTTAACTGCGGTGATCGTACGGCAACTGGTGTTTTATGTGGCCATAAGCAAAGATATGTGGATGGAACGATGATATATAGAGATAAAACGAAAAGAATGGAAGCTGAAAGGAAACCAGGAAAGAGATGCAGATGAGATAAAAACACATTGAAAAGCTGTCTTAAGATTTTTACATCTTTACTACCTTCATCTTTTGAAGTGGGTGAAGTTTTATTTAATATTATTTTTCGTTTAGAGCCTGTCACACACATTGTGTCGGAAGGCAGATAGACGCTGCGGTATTAATATATAGATCGTGCCATCATTGTTGACTGCACGTGTAAAACAACAACAATAATAATAATAATAATAATAATAATAATAATAGTAATAATAATAATAATAATAATAATAATAATAATCCTATGTTTGAGACAAACAAAATCGGATTTTCCAGAATAACACAAGAAAAATAACGAGATATTTTGTTCCTGTCAGGTTTTATTTCGTTGATTTTTTTCGGGTGCTTTTATTTATAAAATGTCTATAAAATTCTGATGTGAACGAAACTGCAGACAAGAGAGGAAGCCAAAGAAAACAGAGTGGCTGTAGACACTGAATAAAAAGTGCATTGCCTCAACGGGAAGATAGGCATAATATGCAAATACATGTAGATATTGGTTAAAAGGTTCGTTCGATTTATCAAGGAAAAATAAATAACTTTTTTTTTTTTCAATATTAACTTTTTCGAGTAACATATTTACCGTTTTCATCAAATATCGTCTGCCATCTTTCAGTTAACTTCATAATTGGTGCTTCCTTGGAAACTTTTACCTTTCTTATTTAAGAACTGATTTCAGTGACTTTTGCAGTCTTCCAGGATGTTGAATTTCTTTTTATTAAAAGGATTCATATAAAGCCTAATCCGAAATATCTAGTGAATATGGCAAATAATTAAAAACTTCCCAGATAAATTGCAACAGTTTTTCGATGGTTATCGAATGTGCAAACAGCTGATCATTTCATTCTCCAGGTATATCTGATTATATATTACTAAAGATACATACACTCTAATGCTATACAGATGGTATATTACGCCTTGTCTATTAAATAATTATGGGCGTTTATCATCTCCAGTTAATCTATTTGACATCAGTACATTTTAAAATCAATGCTTAATTTCTCCAGATCGATCTAATTCTTTTCCAACAAAGATATACAGAGTCTAACTTTATTCTGATTACATATTACTGCTTTTCTACATTATTTACATTATATTGGCATAAGAATCTATATCTCTAAAGCCAACTATATGTTTAAGGTACGTAGATGACACCTTCATATTCTGGCCACACTCGGAAGATGTTTAGGTTCTACTGGATCACATGAACTCAATAAGACCTTCGATCCAGTTCACAGTGGAGAAAGAGAGTAACAACACACTCCCATTCCTGGATGTTCTAATATCTCGTACAGAGCATGGGTTCAAGACATTCACCGGACAGTACCCCAAGTTCAACTCCCACCATCCAGACAGCGTAAAGAAAGGGATCGCTCGCTTCAACTAAGAAATATAGACAGGTACTGCTTTTCTCTTTTTCTATTTCTACCTTCAGGTACGGCTTGGTGGTTAGAGCAAAGGTTAGCGATGTAGAAAGCGAAATCGATGAGCCGAGTTTGAATCATAGTTCAATAACCTTCGCTTGAGAACTCAATATATTCCCCTCTACCTAAGGGTTAAATAAAGGCTATCTTGCCTTCGGGTTGCAGCCAGTCTAGGAGAAGAAAGACTCTGAATTAAAAATCAGTTTGAAGTAAAATGGGCTTCGTTCTGTCTTGACTTAGACACACCTCCTACTATTATGGGTACTGTAATGTCTTTATGGGAACAGTACTTGTTTGAATCAATCAATATTTCCTTCTCCAGATAAAACTAATTCCTTGTAACCAAAATTGTTTTTAATCATTTCACCTCAAGCAAGGCAATAAAGCCACAAGAAATTCAAGGGGTTACTGAGTGTGAAAGAATGAGAAAAAGGATTATTAGGAAGAGAGATAACAATAAAAGAACAGGAATTAAGAAGACAGAAGATAATGATTGACATTGGATTAACATTTTTGAAGAACAAAGTTGGTTGGAAAGACAGAAGCCGAAAGAGAGTTCTACAAGCGAGCAGTGCGTGAAGAAAGTAATTAAATAGAACTTATGGTTACATATAACTATTTCAATGATAAAATGATGTGGCATTACCACCAGTTTAGTACTGCACTTAAATTCATAAAGGCGATGTACTATAGGAGAAAATTCCGCAGGAAAGATATACCATGAAAGTATTTATAGCAAAGGTAGAAGAGAGTTACCTTTCAGCGGATGGGGGGGGGGTGGCTGAATGCCAGGTCAGGGCGAATAACATTGCAGATTCTTCTTTGTATCTTATTAAGAATCTCTAAATATGCAGAAGAAGCACCAGATCAGATGTGGCAGCAATATTCAAATCATGAACGAATGATAGACTTATATATAAGATAGATTCAGTCAAGAAAAATTGTCTAACACGACACAGTGAATGAAGTTTCCTAGCAACAGACCAAGCAATTGATTCAATATTATCTTTAGCCCGAGAAGTTGATATGAGTCATTCACCTGAAGGTTAGCATCAGTCATATTGGTGGAAAGCAAAACCTGTTCCCTATGATGATTAAAGGTGAGCAGTTTCTTTTTGGACGGGTTAAATTAAAGATCAAAGTCGACTGGAAAGCAAGAAGCCGGAAGTGAAAAAAAAAACTTTTACGGTTACATCTTGTTATTTCAACCATCATAAAATCCTGTGTTATCCTTGTGGAATAATGTGTGTTCTTTAGAAAAAATACAGAATGAATTTCGTTCATTGATTCTCTTCAATTGATCGGAATTGAAATCATTTTTGTCCAAATCAATGGCATGCTTCTTCCTTTCAATATGTACAGCATACAATGCTTCACCTTTGATGAAGAGCGCCATTTGTTATGTTTCGTGAGGGAATCATTTCGATTGCAAACACCATATTTTGCATTATATGTTCTATTCTATTCCCTTTTATCGTTCATTACAATAAGAAAAGTTTAATGAGTCACTTACGATAGAAAGTTTCTGAATGAGGCGTGTAAAAGAAGATGTTAGGAAGTGAAAGATATTGCTCTGTAATTGAGTTCTCATTTTATTAATTTCCTCCTTGGAATTATCCGTACCAATTAAAACTTATATATATATATATATATATATATATATATAAAATATTAAACTAATATTCCATGGTCATAATTTATTCCATTGGAATCAAATACGATCCAATTCATCAGACCTACAAATTCAAAAAGCTTTTGAATTTGTAGGTCTAATGAATTGATCGTATTTACGATTCCAATGGAATAAATTATGACCATGGAATATTAGTGTTTAAGCATTATATCCTTACTCTCTCCCTGACATTGAGTTCTAACTGGATTCTTCCTCTTGGAATTTTTTTAAAAAAAAATACATGTATGGGTATTTATATATTTTGCATATATATGTATATTTACCACTAATATTATCTATCTATCTATCTATCTATATATATATATATATATGTCACTCTTCGTTAGAATTAAGTGCTCTGGCGGCTGGTTTTTGTAATACGTTAAAAGATTACCTTTCTCTGCAGTGCGCAGGGAAGCATCCATGCGGGAGTCTGTTACAGTTCTTCCTGGTAAAATCACGATGATTGCACCAGTTCTTGTTTGATCACGGAAGTTAAAACTCCTTGAATAGTTCTTCATTTATTATTATTATAATTATTATTATTTGTATCTACTCTATTTTAGTGAGGATCGAGACTACTAGACAAGATCGCAAAACCATTATAATAGAATTGTTCAGATTTCGTCGCACTGTAGATGTATGCACATTGATTCTGACATTGGCTAGTGAGGACTGGAGAACAGCAAAGTTCATAGCAGGATTTGCCTGGGTTTGCCGAATTAGATGTTTACTTTTTGATTATGATGCCTTCGTACCAAAGGCTTTCCATTTATAAGTAATTTGTTGCACAGTCGAGAAGCGCACTCCAAATCATTTTGATAGTTTTTTGTATACTTTTCTTTCATTATAGGTTTCAACCATGGGATTTTTTTTAAAGCTTCAGGAAATTCTTTTGATCTTTGCATATATATTTTTCTAAATTTAATCTCTAACTGGACACTTTTGCATACACAATCAGTTATATTGTTTGACTGCAGTATACACAGCTTGCTAAAAGAAATTAACACGTGTCATTTTGATTTTTACATGTGCACAAAACATGATTTACACAGGCAACCACGTAAAGAGTGTAATTGTAAGGGTTCACGTTATTTTGAAGATCTTAATTTTTAATTAATATCTTTAGTCCAGCTTGATAAAAATATTTGAAAGTTGTAATTCATTTAATAAGTTTTTTCTTAGTGAATATATAATTTAATTAAGCTTTGTTGACTATATATATATATATATATATATATATATATATATATATAAAGAGTGAGAAAAGGTAGTAGAGAGAATGAGAGAGAGAGGAAGAGTTAGAGAATAGCAGATTAAGAGAGACGGCAAGATTACTGAGGGTGGAAGAGTATTCAGTTCTTTCGTTTATTTCTCTCTCTCTCTCTTTTTCCTCTCTATTACGATCTTGTCACCCTTGTCGCTCTCTCCCTTTCTCTTCATCTGTAACTCTTCCTCTTAGCCTTTCACTCTCACCCTTTCTCGATCATGTCGATTTGGTTGAGAGGCTATGATATGTCAGACATCCCTGGTGCCATGCAAGACAGGAATTTCATCTGTCACTGGTGAAGCCACTTGTTAAATTGATAACAGAAGTGCTTTCTCTGAAAAGGTAATAGAAAAGGATGAGGTGGTAATAATTTAGAGGGGGAAGGTGTAAGTACGCGTGTTGTATATGGGGGGGGTCTATACAGGTGAGTGAGTGGAAAAGAAAGAATGATGGTTGAAAAGATTGAAGGAGTTCACCTGTGTATATATGCGAGATATGCGTAAGAAGAGACAAAAGAACAAGAAATAGGTTTACGAGAGAGAGAGAGAGAGAGAGAGAGAGAGAGAGAGAGAGAGAGAGAGAGAGAGAGAGAGGGGGGCAGTCAGCCATAAATTTCTCACACATATGAGACAGTGGTGAAAAGTTCGCAATCTCGGTCCATTTAACGCTTTCCTTTATTTTGTTTTTACAATTTTCACACTATACAAGGCCCAAGAGCCATTCAAGGCAGAGGGTTACTATATGAGGCTGTTGGGAGGGCCATGCCCCATTAGGAGAGGGTTGCTTGGTGATGAAGTTACAAAAATATCAATATTATTTGGAACGCCTTCTTAGTTGGATCGAGAACTATTCAGCAACCCCGCCCCTTGTGCTTCTTCTCTCTCTCTCTCTCTATATATATATATATATATATATATGGACTGGATTAACAATTCCGAACGGGAATTAGAAATCGCCTGTCCATTTAGCAATTCCGAGCTCTTATCCATTACCCCACCCGCACATACAAGTTTGCAACACCCAAGCAGTTACCTATCTTGCTATGGACCAGGCTCGATGTTGCTTATCTTCATTGCTTAACTTCGGTGATCATACGGGAACCTGAAACTTTTGTCTCATTTATTATAATACTAGTGTTGAGATGTTGGTGACTTTAAAATTTAAACTTTAGAATTTAAAACTGGGCCACAAAGTCACAGAATAGCAAATGAACCATGTAGGTCCGAGCGAGAATCATCCTTCTTGAAACCTTGTAGACTACAGAATCACAAAGACGAGCTGTACCAAATAACAGAAACAACATCACTTGAGGACTACCAACTGCGGCAACAACTAAAATGGATAGCACCTGTAAATCGAATAAAAATTAATGAGATAATCAAGATGACGTTTCACACGAACTCAAAAAAAATGTTTTTTTTAATCGTTTCCTCCCGAGCAAGGCGATAATGCCGCTAAGACACAGGCTGTAACGTGGAGTGGAAGAGAATGAGAAAACTTTAGTGGGGAGGATTGAAGAAAGAACAATAAAGGAAAAGTATTTCAGAAGTCAGAAATTGGCGTTTGACGTTGCATTTCAATTTTAGAAGATTGTAATTAGCAGGGAAGCAAGAAATCGGACGGACGTTCAACAGGTGAGAAGTGCGAGAAAAGAAACCAAAGAAAGTCCCCATTAATGCTGGGTAAAGCCATATCAGTTAGCGAACAGAAGTCTATTTCCCTAAAAAATTGTTTCAATAGAAAATAATTTTATAAAGTTAAACAGATGGTGACATTGACTGCTCGGTCAATGACTGCCAAACGTTTCCTGTTAAGGAAACGGCTTATATTACTATTACCATTTTAAAGATGGTGACTGGAACAAGGAATGCGATATTTATGCTCAGAACGTTATCAGAAAGAACAATACAAATACAGAAGGATATGTGTTTTATGGATTACGTAAAGGTGTTCGATAAAGTACGCCATAAAGATCTGTTACGACTCCTCAGCAGCTTTACCATATTTGGGAAGGATATTAGAATAATGAAGAACCAAAACTGGCAACAAAAACTGCATGCAGTATTAACTCCTTCCCTACCCCCACTTGGATGAGATGTGACAGAGGTCTTTTTTAGGTGGGGACCCAGGCGCGTACGCCCAGGACAAGGACAAAAATTGCCCTCAGCCCCCGCAACCGTCGGGGTTGCGCTGGCCTCGGTGCGAGCATCGATCCCTCCCTCTGGTGCAATGGGAGGGCGAGACCTGGGGCAGCTGTTCCCCAGGGCTGGGCACCTCTCAGTATAATTTTCTCGGTTGCCCCTCTGCCCAAAGACAGAGACGCAACTGAGAGATAAGCCATGCGAAATCCCTCCAATTCGGATAGAAAAATGACTTTAGCAGATATAGAAAAATAGAAAGGTGTGTACGACAAGGATGTGCCTTCTCACCGGACTTTTTCAATTTATACAGCCAGATACCTAAAAGTTCTACCAGGATTTATTATAGGCGGTTATAATATTAACATTAGGTATGCAGATGACACAGTGTTGATAGCAGACACAGACAGAAAGCTACAAAAACTTCTACAGAATGTAATGAAGGGTAGCGAGAAGAAAGGGTTAAACATCAACTGTAAGAAGACAGAATGCATGGTTGTTATCAAAAGGATGTGTCCCAAAATGCGAATTGCACATCGGATATACCAAAATCAAATATGTGTGGAAATTTTAATATCTTGGAAGTGTTTTAAAAGAAGACAAAAAGTGTGACACTGAGATCGGAATGCTTAATTGGAATAACCAAGGAAGCATTCCAAAAGCTAAGTATAGTATTAGCAAATAGAACAAACTTCACTAGAAACAAGGAAAAGTGTACTAAACTACTACGTTATATCTGTCCTCTTGTATGGCAATGAGTACTTCGAGGGGAGACTTGAAGCAACAGAAATGTGACTGTACAGAAGGATGCTGAGGATACCGTGGGTCGAACATGTGAGCAACGGCGAAGTTTTAGAGAAAATGGAAACAAAAAGGAAACTTATATTTAACACCAGGAAGAGACATAATGAGGAAAGAATGCTTGGCAAATCTAATACTAACGAGACATATTGAAGGCAAGAGGGACAGAGGAAAACAACGCCTAACATACTTAGTGAGCTTGAGTAAATGGATGGTGGCGCAGGCTTTAGGAAAAATAACAGAAAGACAAACTTTATTATGAGCTACAAAGTTGTGGAGAGCCATGACCGCCTACACCCTCTCGGTACATAAAGAAGAATAAGTGTAATGGTAGACCCCAGACAATGTGACACAGAGTACATCGGGATAGCAACAAAGGCTTTTTCTAAAATTAAGTAAAGTCTTATGGCATTGGAATATTTCATGAGAAGCAAAATATTCAGTGTCCTACCGTATGGACGTATTCAATGAAACGTAATGAGGAAAGACGGCCTAGAAACTTTAACACTCACATGACATGGTGAAAGCAAAAGAAGCAGAGGAATAAAGCGAGTAAAATAAGATGGCAGAACAAAGATGAAACGGGATGGTAATGGATCAAAAGTTAGAGCAAAAAAATGGGGACGCTGTGGAGAGTCATGAACTGAAAGAGAATGATGGTCTATGAGGTTGGCATCTTAATAACTAGGTTGAGTTAGCCATATAAGCAAGCTTAACTATAACCTTAATCACTAACCCTAACTCCAGCTGACCTACTAAGGTAGCCTGGCACAAGGTCACTCATAGAGTTCACACTAAAGAATGTTATACAAGCGTCTATTCTGCAAGTGTAGCTTTTTAAGCATTACGCCAAGTGAAGGGTCTCATAAAAATTCTAGTTTAATCTAGTTCAGTAGAAAGAAAAAGCAGAGACAGAAGAGAGAGAAAAAGAAAGAAAGAAAGAAAGAAAAAAAAAGAGTGGAAAGAATGCAGAGGAAACGAGAATGAGAGAGAGAGAGAGAGAGAGAGAGAGAGAGAGAGATGAATGGAGAGGGAGATGAAGGGAGTGAGAAAGTGTGTATGGGTGTGTGAGTATGAGAAAGAGAAGAAAGCCACAAGTGTAGAAAAAAGAAGGCGAAAAGAAAAAATACAGTGAGAACAAGAACAAGAAAGGGCGAGAGAAAGAGAAAGGAAAGTCTAAAGAGAGAGGAAGAAGGAAAGACAAAAGAGAAAAAAAAGACAGGCGAAGTGAAACGAGATAAAGAGATAGAAAGGGTAGCGCTCGAAAAGAGAGAGAGTATGACAAAAGCATAAAAAAGAGAAAAACAGGGAATGAGCAAAAAAGAGGGGGAGGATGAAATAGAAAGAAAAGTTCAAATAGAGAAAAGGATAAGGAGAAAGAGAGGATGAAAGAAAGGAAAAAGAGAGTAGGAGTGATAAAATAGCAGAAGGGTGAAAGAGAATTCGAAGGACAAAAACAAAGAAAGAAAGATAGAAAAAAGAAAGAAAGGAAGAAACAGAACATGACTGTCATTAAGATAGCAAGAACATAAATGACATTACGAATGAATGAAAAGAAAGAAAGAAAGAAAGAAAGAAAGTAGGATTGGTAACAATTGCAGACAAATCGAAAGGCAAAAACAAAGAAAGAAAGAAAGAAAGACAGAAAGAAAAAGAGAGTAGGATTGATAACAACTGGAGAAGGGTGAAGACAAAGCAAATAGAAACAAAGAATGAAAGAAAAAAGAAAGAAAGAAAGAAAGAAAGGAAAAGAGAGTAGGATTGATAACAATTTCATAAAAGTGAAAGAGAAATCGAAGGACAGAAACAAAGAAAGAAAGAAGAAAGAAAAAAGAAGGAAAGGAAGAAAAAGAACATGACTGCCATTAAGATAGCAAGAACATGATGATGATTAAAAAAGAAAGAAAGAAAGAAAGAAAGAAGGAAAGAAAGAAGGGAAGCAAAAGAGAGTAGGATTGATAACAATTGGAAAAGGGTGAAAGACAAATCGAAGAGCAAGAATAAAGAAAGAAAGAAAGAAAGAAAGAAAGAAAGAAAGGAAAAGAGAGTAGCATTGATAGCAACTCCAGAAGGGTGAAAGAGAAATCGATAGACAAAAAGAAAGAAAGAAAGAATAAAGAAAGAAAGAAAAAAGAAAAAGAGAAAAGAAAGGAAGAAACAGAACATGACTGCCATTAAGATAGCAAGAACAAGGGTGAAAGAAAAATCGAAAGAAAAAAAAGAAAGAAAGGAAGGAAAAGAGAATAGGATTGATAACAATTGTAGAAGTGTGAAAGTAAAATTGCGGAGCAAAAAGAAAGAAAGAAAGAAAGAAAGAAAGAAAGAAAGAAAGAAAAGCAGAACAGGATTGATAACAATTCCAGAAGTGTGAAAGAGAAATCGAAGAGCAAAAACAAAGATATCGAAGCATAAAAAGAAAGAAATAAAGAAATGAACTAAAGAAAAAAGAGTATGAGTGGTAACAATAGCAGAAGGGGGGAAGAGATATTAAAGGGAAAAAATAATGAAAACAAGCAAGGGTGGATGAAAGGAAGGAAAAAGTGTGATAACATTCATAGAATGCTGAAAAAAATGGAAAGAATGAAAAGAAGAAAAAAGAGAGTAGGGGTGATAACCATAGCGTAAGGATGAAAGAGAAATCATAGGAAAAGAAAAAAGAAGGAAAGAAAGAGAGAAAGTGAGAAAGAAAGAAATGGTGTAAATAGAGAGAAGGTGTAATAAAAATACTAGAAGCATGAAAGAGAAACGAGGGATAAAATGAAAGAAGAAAAAGAAGGAAAGAAGGAAGAAAGGAAGGAAGAAAAAAGTGAGTAGGCGTGATAAGAATAGCAGAAGGGTTAAAGAGAAATCGAAAGATAAAAAGAAAGAAAAAGGCAGAAACAAAGAAATAAAAAGTAAGAAAAAAAGAGTGTTGGAGTGATAACAATAGTAGAAGGGTGAAAGAGAAATCGAAGGATAAAAGAAAAGAAAGAAAGAATGAAAGGAAAGAAAGAAAAAGAGAGTAGGAACGATAAGAAGAGCAGAAGGTTGAAACAGAAATCGAAGGCTAAAAAGAAAGAAAGAAAGAAAGAAAGAAAGAAAGAAAGGGAGGAAGTGAAAGGAATGTAGGAATGATAACAATAGCAGAAGTGGGGAAGAGAAATCGAAAGAAAAAAAAGAAAAAAGAAAGGAAGGAAGAAAGGATTAAGGGAGGAATGAAGGAAGGAAAAGAGAGTATGTGCAATAACAATAGTAGAGGTTGAAAGAGAAATCGAAAGAAAAAAAGAAAGAAAGAGAGTAGGAGTGTTAACAATAGCTGAAAGATGAAAGAGAAATCGTAGGATAAGAAGAAAGAAAGAAAGAAATAGAGAGTAGGAGTGATAAAAATAGCAGAAGAGTGAAAGATAAATTGAAGGATAAAATGAAAGAACGGAAGAAATAAAGAAAAAAGAAAGGAAGGAAATAAAAAGAGAGTAGGATTGATAACAATAGCAGAAGGGTGAAGGAGAAATCGAAGGATAAAATGAAAGATAGAAAGAAGAAAAGAAAGAAGGAAAAAGAGAGTAGGAATGGTAACAATAGCAGAAGAGTGAAAGAGAAATCGATGTATAAAAAGAAAGAAAAAAAGAAGAAAAGAAGGAAAGATAAAATGACTAGGAATCATAACAATAGCAGAACGTTGAAAGAGAAATCGAAGGATAAAAAGGGAGAAAGAAAGAAACACTGAAAGAAAGAAAGAAGGAAAAAATAGAGTAAAAGAGAAAGCGAGAAGAAGCGATGGATAGAAAAAGAGAAAGAAAAATCGTAAAGAGAAATGCCGAGGGGAAGAGAGAAAGAGAGAAGAAAGTGTAGAAGGAAGAAAGACTGTATGAGAAAGAGAAAAAGATAGTAAAAGGATTATAGAAGAGTGAAAAAAGAGAATAGAGAATGAGAAAGTTAATGAGAGAGAACGAGGAAGAAGATGAAGAAATACGATGCCAGAAATTAAAAAAAATAGAAGAGGTGGAGGAGGAAGAAGAGATAGATAGAGAGAGGTGGACGAAAAAGAGAAGGACGGGTAAAAGAAAGAATGAAAAAGAGCAAAGCAGAAACAGAGAGAGGAAGAAAGTAAAAGAAAGTTAGAAAGAGTGATGATGATGAGTAGAGAGGTAAGTCGAAAGAGGGAGTAGAAGAGAGTTTGACATTTAGATGACACTTCTAGAAGTAAGATTTGAGGGGACATAGAGATCGGAGCGGGGAAAGCTTGTTAGATGGATGGACTGACAGACAGTAGACGGAACACATATATCAAGCTGTACGACCGCCACATTGATTTATCTCGCTAGAACGCTATTATTCACGTGACCCTGCCAAATATGGACCCGTTCTTGCAATCTCTTCAACCACGACTTTGCTCCCGTCTCCACTTTCTCTTTCTTCTTCATTTTTCCTTCTACACCACCTCTTGCCACTTGTTCGCTCTGGTAAACAGAGTCGACAACAAAAATGATCACAAATGACGCGCCTTGACAGCAAGCCTCGTTCTCGATCGACGTTTCTTCTGCTTGCCGATTCCATCATTACAGTATGGCGGCGGATTCCGTCGTTGTCACTGTGACAATCGATGGAGAATCATTTCGTTTCATTTTCCATCTTGTTTCTAGGCATTCAATCTAGTTGCCTGATGGAGGCATCTCGATTTATTTACTTTCACTATTTTGAATGTCGATGACAATGAAAATACCCGTTACTATTGTTTTGAACAAGGTTCGTTGGCATTTTCATTAGTTCTCTCGACTTTCCTCGTCTGACAGTTGTAGCGAGATAAATGCGAAGATAGACAGACCAATACTAAGTCGCCTCAAATCTCCAGAATACTTAGTACTGTAACAAACACCCACGTGAAACGACAGAGATGTTCTACCGACGAATGCTAATAATATGTAAGCAATGAAGATGTTTAAAGACGCAGAGAAACTATAAGAACACATATTTACAATCAGAAAGAAAGACATAGTCAAGTCAAAAGAAGCAGAGGAAGGCAGCGACTAAAATAAGGAATTATTTTAGATGGAAGAACAGACACAAAATGGGATGGTAAAGTATAAAAAGTTAGAGCAGAAAACGAGGACGCTGTGGAGAGTAATGATATAAAATAAAAGGATGCTCTATATGGTTGGCTTCCTAACAGCGACTTCGAGGTGCCCAGATAAGTAAGCCTAACTCTTAACTCTAACTCCGAACGCTAACCTCTAACCCTAACTCCAGCTGCTGTTGCAAGTGCTTCGAAACGTAACGAGGAAAGAAGACCTAGAGAATTTAACACACACATGACATAGTGAAGGCAAGATAATCATATGTAGACAACGAGTGACATAACGATGACAGGACAGTGACCAAACGAAATGGGAAAATATCAAATGTTATAGCAAAAAAATAAAAATGCAGGATAACGTGGAGAGCCATGATCTAGAAGAGAATGATGGTCTTATTATTATTTATCTTTTTCTGTTCCTAGGAACGTTAGTTCTCTTTGCCGTGCTAAACAGTTTTTCTCGCCAGAATGCATCTTACATTTTAGCTTCAGTTATTGTCCTTCCGCCGTAACGTAGATTCCCTCTGCCTTTTCTCTAAACACTTTGATGATAATTGTTTTGATGAACTTTCCTCTACGGTACCTAGACTTTATGAATTTAAAAGAACTAGAGTGGCGGAAAGCTCTCATATTTTACTGTTGAAATTGCTAGTTGCAACCGTAAGTTCTATGGTAACAGTTTCTTCTATCGTACTTCTCTCTTGTGAAGGGATACTACAGTACAGTGAAGCGTGCCTGTCGTGTTCGCTGCGTGTCTAACATGTACTATTCCGAATCTCCTGAGGCCGGCGCATAAGTCTTATCCGCAGCACACCCAATATATTCGTCGCTGTGGAAATGGAAAAAGAAACCGTCAAGCAGGAAGACGAACGAACGTCTTTATTTTTTTAATTTTTTTATTTTCATGTTTTCCATCATTTTACTTCCTAGTCAACTTTGATCTTCACAAATTTAAATGCAGTGCCAATCGTTATTTTGTCTTCATAAATAATGTTCTTTTATTGTTCTCTACCCTTAATAATGATTTTTTCTCATATTCTCTAACACCCTTGCGTCTTAGTGGCTTTATTCTCTTGTTTGGGGGTGAAATGATTAAATAGGAAAAATCTGTATAATTCTCAATTTTATTTTATTTTCTCACGGGCAGCCTATGTCAATAACTGTCTATATCTCTAAGATGAGGTATTATGATTACTTACATTATTTACAAGGACACATGGCTCAGTGGATAAAGACGTTGGTTAGATCCAGACCCAAATAGTTTTGAGTTCAATACCAGGCCACAGCAGCGGTGAATCAAAACCTGGAGAGTTGAGTTAAAGGGAAATAACTGAGATATCCGGAAGAGCCATGGCACGTGGAACTAGAACAATCTACCCCAATGGACGAAATAAAGGGTTCGAATCGAAATTCCAATCACCGGAAGGAGGCCGGAGCGTGCAACGGTCAAAACTTTGGGAATATGGCGATGAAGATGAGAACAACAGTCTGAATAATGTAAATAATGAAACTATGCCAATAAGTATCTGTCTATATTTCTGAGATGAGGTATTATGTACACTATTTATATCATTCGGACTATTGTCCTCATCTTTGTCGCCATATTTATTACAACGTTTCGGCCTTTCAGTATCTGTCTATATTTCTGAGATGAGGTATTATGTACACTATTTATATCATTCGGACTATTGTCCTCATCTTTGTCGCCATATTTATTATAACGTTTCGGCCGTTGTAGACTCCGGCCTTCTTCTGGTAGTTGGAATGGCGAACTGAACCCTTTATTTCGCTCACTGGTTAGATGCAGTGACAGGACCCAAAGTGTGTGAGTTCAATACCCGGTTAAGGCAGTGGAGAACTTGGAGAGGGAATTAACAGGAGATAACTGATAAGTGACATCCATTAAACATGGCACTTGGAACTAGAACAGTCTACTACAGTGAGCGAAATAAAGGGTTAAGTTCGACATTCCAGCCACCCGAAGAAGGCCGGAGCGTACAACGGCCGAAACGTTGTAATAAATATGGCGACAAAGATGAGGACAGTAGTCCGAATAATGTAAATAGTGTATGTCAATAAGGTAATAGATTCGATTTTTACTGAAAACAACTATATCCAGACGCCAATGTACAATGCCTCTGTTTGAATCTTCATGTTTCATAAAGTCATTACTTTTTCATCATTGATGATCTTCTGTCCTCTGATTATACCATTTATCTCCACGCTCACATCCAAATGTTTGACAACATTTCCAATGTAAAAGAGCAGTAACTTGAAATAGTTTCATCTGTTTCATCGCACAGTCTGCACTCTGGTGAATGACTTCTCAGGTCACCAATTTTCTGATCGTCCTAATCACCTGGTCCGGAGCTGGTATTAACAATCCCATTGTTTCTCTTTTTAGATAACCTTTTCTCAACCAATTAAAAGATTTTTCATCTCGTTGTTATTCCTCAGGATCATCACCATCATCATGATCATCATCTATTCATTAAGCGCATTTCGCGCCGCTGTGATTACCACTCTTCATCTTGTAATTGGGGTTCGTGGTGATAAAATAAGACAAAATAGTTCAATGACTTGCCAGTTCCTTTCGCACCGGGGTTGTTGAGTTTATCCCGTCCCACCTTTAAGAAGTTTCTTTACTCTCTGGCAAAGCCATTGATCTCAGAGATACAGCTCCTACCTAGGCTGGCGACTGGCCGATGGCCGCTTGGTACAAGTAGGTCAGGGAAACGCGTTCCTCATTTTCCGATCAGGTTGGGAAAACCTTCCGATTACCCTCACACAGTTTAACCGGTAAGTCGATGTTGTTGACAGGGTTTTGGCCGTCGCAGTGCCTTTGCGACTTCTTGGACACATGTGTGAGCGCTGGATGTAGGCCGTTGACCCGTACAGTTCCGCATCCCAATTCACCGGAGTAAAGCAGGGTTCACCGCTTAATTACAAAGGTATTACCATTGACGATACACCCCATACATGCCTATTATTATTATTATTATTATTATTATTAACAAAAGACGTTTGAGCTTATTCTTTTGTTCGATAATCGCATGCCGGGTCATAACCTTTGACCTAGGGCAAGCCAAGGATGTGATTTTTTTTGTTTTTTTCACGTAGTTAAACAAAACACAGCTATTAACAAACAACTTAAATGAACAAAGATCTTCACGGGATTCGGGGTGTGCTTGCTAGAACTGTTTTGCGATTTCCTGGAGTGATGGTGAACAAATGATTTCGCTGATTTGTTCTTGAGTTTCTTTCTTTATCAGACCCAAAGCTCCAACCAAAACTGGAACAGTTTTAGCCTTTAAGCACCACATTCTATTTTTCTATTTCCATTTCCAGATTTTTTCTTACTTATTTTTCCAAAAACATATATTGCATTGTAAGAATATTTTTTTTGCGAGTGAATATTGAATTTTTTGAGGGTAACAATATTTGTTGCTAACTATAAGTTCTACTATTTAACTCATAGCTAGGGAGAGGACATAGATTCCCGCATTTCCGAATATTTACGCGTAACTGAATGTAAGTACCTGACTAGAATTTAAAAATAGCAATATATTTATGTGTTCTCCATATGCGGGAAAATTGTTCAAAATTCACAGCCATAGAGCAATAGTTAATTTTCCAATATATACATATTACAGATATAGATTAAAGATTTACTGAGTATATATATATATATATATATATATATATATATATATATATATATAGTATAATACATTAATCACTTCTTCCACCTATACCAACGTAATAGTTAGGATCATAACAGACGCCTCTTTGTACCCTCTCGTACTAACTATAAACCTACCCTCAACGCCGTTTGCTGATAGAATGAGTCACCGTATAACGTCTGACAAATTTAGTTCTCGTGATTATTGGCGGCTCTGTAAGAGTGCATTAAACAAGTGTAAACCCTCAATCCCTTCAATCTTCTATCACTTTGAAGTATTGTCATATATTGTTTGTGAAGCAGAATGCTTTGCCCGAAATTTCTCTTCCAACTCCACTCTCGAATCATCCGGAACGTAATTTCTACTCTGTGACATGCATATAACTCCAAACTCGATCCCTACAAAGCAAGCGGACTTCACCGTATCCTTATAGTTATTAATAGCATATGTACTACTGAAGTTGTTTTTGTTCTCGCTAAACTCTACAGCAAATATCTATTTATTATTTATTACTTTCCAGTTTGTTAGAAATCCTCTATTGTACTTCCTGTCTTTAAGAACTCTGCTGAACTTTCTGACCCCTCGAATAACCCTTCTATTAGTCGTTTACCGTTTTTTTTTTGACATTGTACTAGATCCTCTAATCAACTCTGAATTGGTTAGGCATCTAACTTCACACAGCCTTCTTTCAGATAAGCAATATAGATTTCGTTCCTCTAGGTCAACCGCCGATGTTTTAACGGTTGTTAATGACTTTGTCTATTAAGCTTTAGATAAAAAAATCAGCGAGGCTCAGGATGTGGCTTTAGATATCTCGGAGGCATTTGAATGATAACCTTCTTCGCAGGTTGAATGCCTGTAGTGTGTCTGGTCAAATATTTAACTTGATCCAATCTTTCTTAACAAATCGTGCAATGAAAACTGTATTGAACCGCCTCTCTTCTAGATTCTATCACATATATTAATGTTCCTCCAGGGCTTTATCATTGTTATATAGGAATAAAGTGTCGCTGTCGACACTTGAGTTTGAACATAGATCACCAGTGAGCGATCCCATTATTGATTTAAGTAGACCACGTGACCATAGAGGAAACATATATATATATATATATGGGAGGTAGCGTGACGCCTAATTGATCGTTATTTCTACTCTTTCCTCTATTACTATTCTCTATACTGTTCACTATACTATTTCTCTATACGGATTATTACTCGGTGATTACTATTCGAGCGAGTATTATCGAGCAAGCCCTATTAGTGTTGTAGTAATATGTGTTGTGACGAAAGAAATGGCTTACTGTACTAGAGTCTCTAATCAACTCTTACGCTAGTGATCGAAACGAGCACGGATGTGTCTTGCGTGCAAAGTGCTGGAAAGAAAATATGGCCGCTCTTGGGTGCTCAATTTATGAGTGCTTATCTCGTCTCTACGAGACGGGATTTGCACATATGCAAATTCTGGCCTGCTTGAGGAGATATAAAATGCGAAATGCTAAGAGCGACGGGGGCATGTTTTTTTTTTTTTGGTGGGGGCGGATTACATTTGCTAGTCTGACAAGTGGATTGACAGGGAAAAAGAAAGTGAAAGAGACGCGACTGACTTTGTCAACTGAAAAGTGTCCAGTGTGTGGTGGCGAAGAAATAGAGTCCCGGAATCTATTTCCTTTAGGCAGGCGAGGAAGAAGAAGAAGAGTCAGTCTGCCGGCGAACGCCGCACTTGATTTTTTTTTACCCACCCTCATTTATTTTTTCCTACAATTAGTGGGAGTGATATTCGAAAGCGTCTGACACCAGTATTGTTCAACGGCGTTACTATAGTTGTATCTGCGATTACAAAGCCTCTACTACAACGATCATTACGAAAGACAAAACGAGTATTTGTTGGCATTACAACAGTGACAACGGGTGTTCATTGACATCACAAAAGTCATTGAACCTAAACTGTTTCTCGTCTTCATCAACGGCATTCCCGAAGTCACCAGTTCCCAGCTCGCTACACTACAGTTTACTGCTGTCATAAGTGTAAGTCCTTGAGCTCTGATAAAGCAAGACTAACGATTGAATTCGAAAATTACCTCCAATAAGTTGTTAAATGAGACAGAAAACTGGTATATTTTAACGTCCTAAAAACGACATTGATATCTTTTAGTCATCACGGAAAACTATTTTTACCTTCCATTAGCATATCTGATGCTCACCCCAGGAGAGCAACTCATTGCGTTTTCTTGGGCTCACGTTTCCTACTTACATGAAGTGGCACAATTATATTGCATCAAATGATATGTCGTGCCATACATTTTTATAAAAATCTTGCACGTTTATAAATCTACCATTCACCTGTGCATTGGATATTGCTGCCATATTTGTTCTTCAAAAATCTAAATACAATAGTGAATTCTCCCTGTTCTTTTATTGTTTTTTCTCCTCACGTCTTTCTGTTTTCTTTCACTGTCAATCGCTGTTCGAACCCCGAACAACCAGTCACAACGAACGGATTTCCCCTCGAGGAGGCACCGTACTTTAAAAACTATTGGGTCTCAAACTCACCCGTGACCACTAGTGGAACTCGTATTTACGATCCATTGCTAAGGATGCAGGTAAAATAGTCGGCTCCCTGTACCGCTTCAGTAAGTATCTGACACCTCAAGCCATCCTCTACCTTTACAAGAGCCAGATCAGGCTGATAGAGTCCAAAAGGGACTCCGAGCCCTTGTGGGTGAAGAATAATTCTCCACCCTCCAACCTCTCTCTTACAGGCGGGATGTGGCGAGCATCACACTGCTTCACGTCAAGGACACATGCCAGTTATATAGCAACCCCCACACATTCCCTCTGTATTCCATTGGTGTTATGTTCCACTCGAACAGCTACTTCCCGCGAATCATTTCTCTGTGGAACCGACTCCCAAGAGGATGTTTTCCCAATCAATACAATCTCAACCTGTTCAAGTCTAGGGTTAACCGCTATCTTCCCCTCCAATCCGCATAAATTGCCTTCTAATGTAACGCTCTACGTCGATTAACCCCCGGGTCTTGTACAGGCTGAACCTTACTGTAAAAAAAAACAAAAAAAAAAAAAAAAAAAAAAAAAACAAAAAAAGCGTCTTAGTGGCATTATCGCATTGTTGTTGTGAAATGATAAAAAAATACTTAACATATGGTACAATAAAAGCAGTTATTCTTCGAAAGAAAAAAGTATATTATGCGAGCGATATTTTAACTTGAAAATCGAGTTATTTTATAATAAATACATCTGTGAAAAGGCATTCATTAACTTTACCAGAAATTCTGTATGTATTTATGAGGGGGAAGTTTTTTTCTTTGTATACTGTAGAGAAAACAACTGGTTATATTAAAACTGAGACCGACACACCCACTTTCGTCTGGTTCCGAGTGAGAGAGAGAGAGAGAATGAATTCAGGTGACGGTCTCCAGGGAGGAAAGAAAGGTGAGGAACGTGAAACGAACAATGGAATAAGGAAGAAAATCATTAAGAATTTAAGAAGGAACAGACAAGGTGGGGGGTGGTGAAGGAGAAATGTTTGAAAAATGGAGCTGGAAGAAGGTAGACGAAAAAGAAGAATATACGAGCGGTTGACTGTCTGGCAAAAATTCTGCCTAGAAAGCGAAAGTCATACACACACATACACACACACACACACACACACACATACACACACACACACATTCTTCTTCGACATATGCTGTATCCCTCTCAGAACATTGGCGATTGTGGCTCTCCACAATTTCCTGTCCTTTGTAACATTTTAATATATTTTGACATTTTGTTATCTCTACTAAGCCTTGTTCTGCAATCCATTTTCATAAGGCCGTTCTATTTTTTCCATGTGCCTTTCCTGTTCAGGATATGGGCGATCATGGCTCTCCACAATTTCCAGTCCTTTGTATGTCTTTGTAAATTCTGTCTTTTTGTTATCTCTTCTAAGCGCTTCCTGCATTAGATATTCACACGTTCGTTCTATTTCTTCAATGTTCCTTATCACTTCAGGATATTAGTGATCATGGCTCTCCGCAATTTCCTTTCCATTGTAGTTCTTTCCATAAATGTTGTCCCTTTGTTATCTCTACTAAGCCCTGTTCTGCCATCCATTTGCACAAGTTCGTTTTTCTTCTATGGACCCTGTCTATTCAGGACGTGGGCGATCATGGCTCTCCGCAATTTCTTATCCTTTTTATCTCTTGGAAAATTTTCTGTTTTCACTGTCTCTCCTAATCCCCGTTCTGCCAACCATTTACATAAGTTCGTTAGGTAGGTTATGCGCTGTTTTCTTTTGTTTTCCTTGTCTTCCCTCAGTCCAGTGAGTGTCATATTTTCTAAGCACGCTTTCTTTATTATATGCCCTAAGATTTTCGATTGACTCTTGCTGATGTTAATTATAATTGTACTTTTTGTTTCGTTTTTCTCTCAAACTTCGTAATTTCTGAGATGTTCAGTCCAAGGTATTCTCAGCATGCTTCTGTAGAACCACATTTCTGTTTTCTCAAGACACTTCTTTATCTGTGAGGATATTATCCAGCAGCCACTGCTGTAAAGGAGAGCCGATGATACATAAGAGTTACACACTCTTATTTTTTTGTTTGTAACGAGATTCTTCTGTTTCATAGTTGCTTAGTTTTTGGAAGGCATCTTTCGCTACAAATACACCTTCGTAGTTTGGTGTCACACTTTCCCTCTTTTGTTAAAACACATCGTAGATATTTAAATTTTTTGTACTCGCTTGATTTTGGCACTTCTAATTTCTAAATCGCGTGTTATGCCCTTCTTTGTTCAACAACTATAAACATATCACATATATAAAGCTGAAAGTTTCTCTGTATGTATTCGCACGAAAACCATAAAATAATTATAATACTGGGTAACAAATTTTGACTTTTTTGAGTTTGGTCAGTAAGTATTGTTGCTTTTGTCTATAAAGCAAAGGAAATGACTATTATGTCCTTCAAAATTTGCATTTGTGACCTGTACATCGATATTTTGAAACAAACCTATTATCGATTACGTTCAAGCAAGATTTAGCGCTGAGTTGCTGAGAAGAATTTTCTAGAAGTTTTAAGAACATTGAGAAGTTTCTAAAAGCTTAATGAATTTCTGGAACATTATGGCAAACAAGGATCGTATGGAAAAAATGGGATGGAAGACTATATTTGAGGGCTTATTCCTGAAAGTAATTCAAAGTATAGGCGTGAATCACGGCAGTTCGGGATTCCCTCGGGGATCACAAGGCTGAAAACAAATTGGAGCTTGTTAAGACCTCGGTAAAAAAAAATACGGCAAAATTGGGCTGGAGAATGTCCCTCAAAGTTCATATCCTTAACGCTCATTTGGTTGCAGAATGTTCTTTAGTTCATATCCTTGACGATCATATGGCTGCAGAATGTTCCTCAAAGTCCGTATCCTTGACGCTCACTTGGCTGCAGAATGTCCCACAAAGTCATTGACGGTCATTTGGCTGCAGTATATACGAGAAAGTCTATATCATTGACGCTCATTTGGTTGCAGAATGTCACTCAAAGTCCATATACTTGACGTTTATTTGGCGGCAGAATGTCCCTGAAAGTCCATATAATTACGCTCATTTGGTTACAGAATGTTTTTCAAAGTCAATATGCTTGATCTCATTTGATTGCAGAATGTCCCTCAAAGACCATATCCTTGACGCTGATTTGGTTGCAGAATGTCCCTCAATGTCCATATCCTTGACGCTCATTTGGTTACAGAATGTTCCTCAAAGTATATATGAGTGATCTCATTTAATTGCAGAATGTGACTCAAAGACCATATCCTTGGCGCTCATTTGGCTGCAGAATGTCCCACAAAGTCCACATCCTTGACGCTCAATTGGCTGCAGAATGTCCCTCAAAGTCCATATCATTGAAGCTAAATTGACTGCAGAATGTCCCACAAAATCCACATCCTTGACGCTCAATTGGCCGCAGAATGTCCCACAAAGTCCGCATTCTTGACGCTCAATTGGCTTCAGAATGTCCCTCAAAGTCCATATCCTTGACGTTCATTTGGATGCAGAATATAACTCAACGTCCATATCCTTGACGCTTATTTTGTTGCAGAAGGTCCCTCAACGTCCATATAAATTGACGCTAATTTGTTTGCAGAATGTCCTTCAAAGACCATATCCGTAACGCTCATTTGGTTGTAAAATGTCCTTTAGTTCATATCCTTGACGCTCATTTGGCTGCAGAATGTCACCCAACGTCCATATCCTTGACGCCTATATGGTTGCACAATGAACCTCAAAAATCAATATATCTTGACGCTCACTTGGCTGCAGAATTTTTTTCAAAGTCCATATCCTTGACGCTCAATTGTTTGAAGAATGTCCCTCAAAGTCCATATCCGTGTCGCACATTTAGTTGCATAATGTCACTCAAAGTCCACAACCTTGACGCTCACTTGGCTGCAGAATGTCCTTCAGTTCATATCCTTGACGCTCATTTGGCTGCAGAATGTTCCTCAAAGTCTATATCCTTGACGCTAATTTGTTTGCAGAATGACCCTCAAAGTCCATATCCTTGACGCTCATTTAGTTGCATAATGTCACTCAAAGTCCACATCTTAACGCTCAATTGGCTGCAAAATGTCCTTTAGTTCATATCCTTGCCGCTCAATTGGCTGCAGAATGTCCATTAGTTCATATCCTTGACGCTCACTTGGCTGCAGAATGTTCCGCAAAGTCCATATCCTTGACGCTAATTTGTTTGCAGAATGTCCCTCAAAGTCAATATCCTTGACGCATATTTAGTCACTCAAAGTCCACATACTTGACGCTCACTTGGCTGCAGAATGTCCTTTAGTTCATATCCTTGACGCTCACTTGGCTGCAGAATGTTCCGCAAAGTCCATATCTTTGACGCACATTTGATTGCAGAATGTCCCAAAAAGTCCATATCCTAGACGCACATTTGATTGCAGAATGTCCCACAAAGTCCATATCTTTGACGCACATTTGATTGCAGAATGTCCCTCAAAGTCCATATCTTTGACGCACATTTAGTTGCATAATGTCACTCAAAGTCCACATTCTTGACGCTCAATTGGCTGCAGAATGCCCATTAGTTCATATCCTTGACGTTCACTTGGCTGCAGAATGTTCCGCAAAGTCCAGATCCTAGACGCACATTTGATTGCAGAATGTCCCTTAAAGTCCATATACTTGACGCTAATTTGGTGGCAGAATGTCCCTCAAAGTCCATATCCTTGACGCATATTTAGTCACAGAATGTCCACATCCTTGACGCTCAATTGGATGCAGAATGTCCTTTAGTTCATATCCTGGACGCTCATTTGGCTGCAGAATGTTCCGCAAAGTCCATATCCTTGACTCTAATTTGTTTGCAGAATGTCCCTCAAAGTCCATATACTTTGACGCCCTCAAGTCATTTGATTGCAGAATGTCCTCAAATTCCATATCCTTGACGCTCATTTGGTTGCAGAATGTCCTCAAAGTCCATATCATTGACGCTCATTTGACATTGTCCTCAAAGTCCATATCCTTGACGCATTTGTTGGCATGTCACTCAAAGGCCATATCTTTGACGCACATTTAGTTGCATAATGTCCTCAAAGTCCATATCAATTTGCACTATTGCATATCATTTGGTTGCAAAATATCCTTTTGACGCTAATTTGAGAATGTCCCTCAAAGTCAATATCTTGACGCTCATTTGGCTGCAGAATGTCCCCAAAGTCCATATCTTTGACGTTCAGAATGTCCTCAAAGTCAATCATTGACGCTCACTTGGCTGCAGAATGTCCCTTGACGCTCAAAGCAGAATGTCCAAAGTCCATATCCTTGACGCTCATTTGGTTGCAGAATGTCCCTCAAAGTCAATATCCTTGACGCTCATTTGGTTTTGCCAGAATGTCCCTCAAAGTCCATATCTTTGACGCACATTTAGTTGCATAATGTCACTCAAAGTCAACATTCTTGACGCTCTCCCCAATGGCTGCAGAATGTCCATTAAAGTTCATATCCTTGACGCTCATTGACTGCAGAATGTCCACCAAAGTCCATATCCTTGACGCTAATTTGTTTGCAGAATGTCCATATCCTTGACAAATGTCCATATCCTTGACGCTCATTTGGTTGCAGAATGTCCCTCAAAAGTCCATATCCTTGACGCTCATTTGGTTGCAGAATGTCCCTCAAATATCCATATCCTTGACGCTCATTTGGTTGCAGAATGTCCCTCAAAGAATGTCCTCAAAAGTCCACATCCTTGACGCTCATTTGGCTGCAGAATGTCCCTCAAAGTCCATATCCTTGACGCTCATTTGGTGCAGAATGTCCCTCAAAGTCCATATCCTTGACGCTCATTTGGTTGCAGAATGTCCCTCAAAGTCCATATCCTTGACGCTCATTTGGTTGCAGAATGTCCCTCAAAGTCCATATCCTTGACGCTCATTTGTTCCCCTCAAAGTGACGCTCATTTGGTTGCAGAATGTCCCTCAAAGTCCATATCCTTGACGCTCATTTGGTTGCAGAATGTCCCTCAAAGTCCATATCCTTGACGCTCATTTGGTTGCAGAATGTCCCTCAAAGTCCATCCTCGCTCATTTGACGCTGTCCAAAGTCCATTCCTGACGCTCATTTGTTTGCAGAATGTCCCTCAAAGTCCATATCCTTGACGCTCATTTGGTTTGTCAGAATGTCCCTCAAAGTCCAAAGTCCATATCCTTGACGCTCATTTGGTTGCAGAATGTCCCTCAAAGTCCATATCCTTGACGCTCATTTTGGTTGCAGAATGTCCCTCAAAGTCCATATCCTTGACGCTCATTTGGTTTTGCAGAATGTCCCTCAAAGTCAATCCTTGACGCCTTTGGTTGCAAAGTCCATATCCTTGACGCTCATTTGTTTGCAGAATGTCACTCAAAGTCCATATCCTTGACGCTCAGAATGTCCAAAGTCATATCCTTGACGCTCACTTGACTGCAGAATGTCCCTCAAAGTCCATATCCTTGACGCTCATTTGGTTTGCAGAATGTCCCTCAAAGTCCATATCCTTGACGCTCATTTGGTTGCAGAATGTCCCTCAAAGTCCATATCCTTGACGCTCATTTGGTTTGCAGAATGTCCCTCAAAGTCCATATTGACGCTCATTTGTTTGCTAATTTGGTCCATGCAGAATGTCCTCAAAGTCCATATCCTTGACGCTCATTTGGTTGCAGAATGTCCCCTCAAAGTCCATCCTCGCTCACTTGACGAATGTCCCTCAAAGTCCATATCCTTGACGCTTTGCAGAATGCAGAATGTCCCTCAAAGTCCATATCCTTGACGCTCATTTGGTTGCAGAATGTCCTCAAAGTCCATATCCTTGACGCTCATTTGGTTGCAGAATGTCCTCAAAGTCCATATCCTTGACCTCATTTGGTTGCAGAATGTCCCAAAGTCCATATCCTTGACGCTCATTTGGTTGCAGAATGTCCCTCAAAGTCCATATCCTTGACGCTCATTTGGTTGCAGAATGTCCCTCAAAGTCCATATCCTTGACGCTCATTTGACTGTTGAATGTCCCTCAAAGTCCATATCCTTGACGCTAATTTGTTTGCAGAATGTCCCTCAAAGTCCATATCCATTTGTTGCTCATTTTGCGCTTGCAGAATGTCCCTATCAAAGTCCATATCCCCGACGCTTTGACGCTCATTTGGTTGTTTACAGAATGTCCCTCAAAGTCCATATCCTTGACGCTCATTTGGTTGCAGAATGTCCCTCAAGTCCATATCCCACGCTCATTTGGTTGCAGAATGTCCCTCAAAGTCCATATCCTTGACGCTCATTTGGTTGCAGAATGTCCCTCAAATTTGTCCATATCCTTGACGCTCATTTGGCTTGCAGAATGTCCCTCAAAGTCCATATCCTTGACGCTCATTTGGTTGCAGAATGTCCCTCAAAGTCCATATCCTTGACGCTCATTTGGTTGCAGAATGTCCTCAAAAGTCCATATCCTTGACGCTCATTTGCCATTTAATTGCAATGTCCCTCAAAGTCCATATCCTTGACGCTCCAATGTTCCTCAAAGTCCATATCCTTGACGCTAATTTGTTTTACAGAATGTCCCTCAAAGTCCATATCCTTGACGCTCATTTGACTGCAGAATGTCCCTCAAAGTCCATATCCTTGACGCTAATTTGTTTTGAATGTCCCTCAAAGTCCATATCCTTGACGCTCATTTGTTTTAGTTCAGAATGTCCCTCAAAGTCCATATCCTTGACGCTCACTTGACTGCAGAATGTTCCGCAAAGTCCATATCCTTGACGCTAATTTGTTTGCAGAATGTCCCTCAAAGTCCATATCCTTGACGCTCACTTGACTGCAGAATGTCCCTCAAAGTCCATATCCTTGACGCTAATTTGTTTGCAGAATGTCCCTCAAAGTCCATATCCTTGACGCTCATTTGGTTGCAGAATGTCCCTCAAAGTCCATATCCTTGACGCTCACTTGACTGCAGAATGTTCCGCAAAGTCCATATCCTTGACGCTAATTTGTTTGCAGAATGTCCTCAAAGTCCATATCCTTGACGCTCATTTGACTGCAGAATGTCCTCAAAGTCCATATCCTTGACGCTAATTTGTTTGCAGAATGTCCTCAAAGTCCATATCCTTGACGCTCATTTGGTTTTGCAGAATGTCCCTCAAAGTCCATATCCTTGACGCTCACTTGACTGCAGAATGTTCCTCAAAGTCCATATCCTTGACGCTAATTTGTTTGCAATGTCCCTTGGTTCAAGATATCTCACGCACATTTATGTCCCTCAAAGTCCATATCCTTGACGCTCATTTGGTTTGCAGAATGTCCCTCAAAGTCCATATCCTTTGACGCACATTTGTTTGCAGAATGTCCCTCAAAGTCCATATCCTTGACGCACATTTGGTTGCAGAATGTCCCTCAAAGTCCATATCCTTGACGCTCATTTGACTGCAGAATGTCCTCAAAGTCCATATCCTTGACGCTCATTTGGTTTGCAGAATGTCCCTCAAAGTCCATATCCTGGACGCTCATTTGGTTGCCTCAGAATGTCCCCTCAAAGTCCATATCCTTGACGCACATTTAGTTTGCATAATGTCCTCAAAGTCCATATCCTTGACGCTCATTTGGTTGCAGAATGTCTAAGTTCATATCCTTGACGCTCAAGAATGTCCCTCAAAGTCCATATCCTTGACGCTCATTTGGTTTGCAGAATGTCCCTCAAAGTCCATATCCTTGACGCTCATTTGGTTGCAGAATGTCCCTCAAAGTCCATATCCTTGACGCACATTTAATTTATTAAGTTCATATCCTTGAATGTCCCTCAAAGTCCATATCCTTGACGCTCATTTGGTTTGTTCAGAATGTCCCTCAAAGTCCATATCCTTGACGCTCATTTGACTTGCATGTCCCTCAAAGTCCATATCCTTGACGTCTTGGCTGCAGAATGTCCCTCAAAGTCCATATCCTTGACGCTCATTTGGTTGCAGAAAGTCCATATCCCGCTCCATTTAAATTGCAAATGTCCATATCCTTGACGCTCATTTAACTGCAGAATGTCCCTCAAAGTCCATATCCTTGACGCTCATTTGGTGCAGAATGTCCCTCAAAGTCCATATCCTTGACGCTCATTTGGTTGCAGAATGTCCCTCAAAGTCCATATCCTTGACGCTCATTTGTTTGCAGAATGTCCTCAAAAGTCCATATCGCTCATTTGGTTGCAGAATGTCCCTCAAAGTCCATTTTGACGCTCACTTGGTTGCAGAATGTCCCTCAAAGTCCATATCCTTGACGCTCATTTGGTTGCAGAATGTCCCTCAAAGTCCATATCCTTGACGCTCATTTGACTGCAGAATGTCCCCTCAAAGTCCATATCCTTGACGCTAATTTGGCTGCAGAATGTCCCTCAAAGTCCATATCCTGACGCTCATTTGGTTGCAGAATGTCCCTCAAAGTCCATATCCTTGACGCATTTGTTTGCAGAATGTCCCTCAAAAGTCCATATCCTTGACGCTCATTTGTTTGCAGAATGTCCCTCAAAGTCCATATCCTTGACGCTAATTTGTTTTGCAGAATGTCCCTCAAAGTCCATATCCTTGACGCTCATTTGGTTTGCAGAATGTCCCTCAAAGTCCATATCCTTGACGCTCATTTGGTTGCAGAATGTCCCTCAAAGTCCATATGTCCTCTGCAGAATGTCCATATCCTTGACGCTCCCGCGGCTGCAGAATGTCCCTCAAAGTCCATATCCTTGACGCTCATTTGGTTGCAGAATGTCCCTCAAAGTCCATATCCTTGACGCTAATTTGTTTGCAGAATGTCCCTCAAAGTCCATATCCTTGACGCTCATTTAATTGCAGAAATGTCCCTCAAAGTCCATATCCTTGACGCTCATTTGGTTGCAGAATGTCCTCAAAGTCCATATCCTGACGCTCATTTGGTTGCAGAATGTCCCTCAAAGTCCATATCCTTGACGCACATTTAGCTGCAGAATTTGGTCCATTCCTTGACCCATTTGAATGTCCCTCAAGTCCATATCCTTGACGCTCATTTGGTTTGCAGAATGTCCCTCAAAGTCCATATCCTTGACGCTCATTTAGTTAAGAATGTCAGAATGTCCGCTCATTTGTGCAGAATATCCTCATATCCATATCCTGACGCTCATTTGGTTGCAGAATGTCCTCAAAGTCCATATCCTAATTTGACGCTCATTATCCTTGACGCTCACTTGACTGCAGAATGTCCCTCAAAAGTCCATATCCTTGACGCACATTTAATTGCAGAATGTCCTCAAAGTCCTCAAAAATGTCCTCAAAGTCCATATCCTTGACGCTCATTTGGTTGCAGAATGTCCCTCAAAGTCCATATCCTGACGCTCATTTGTTTGCAGAATGTCCCTCAAAGTCCATATCCTTGACGCTCCTTGTCAGAATGTCCTCAAAGTCCATATCCTTGACGCTCAATTTGACGCTTGCAGAATGTCCTCAAAGTCCATATCCTTGACGCTCATTTGGTTGCAGAATGTCCCCAAAGTCCATATCCTTGACGCTCATTTGTTTGCAGAATGTCCCTCAAAGTCCATATCCTTGACGCACATTTGGTTGCAGAATGTCCCTCAAAGTCCATATCCTTGACGCACATTTAATTGCAGAATGTCCCTCAAAGTCCATATCCTTGACGCTCATTTGACTTGTCCTCAAAGGTCCTTCGCGCTAATTTAATTGCAGAATGTCCCTCAAAGTCCATATCCTTGACGCTCATTTGGTTGCAGAATGTCCCTCAAAGTCCATATCCTTGACGACGCGCTCAAAGTCCATATTGACTGCAGAATGTCCCTCAAAGTCCATATCCTTGACGACTAATTTGTTTGCAGAATGTCCCTCAAAGTCCATATCCTTGACGACGCTCCCTTTGACGCTGCAGAATGTCCCTCAAAGTCCATATCCTTGACGCTAATTTGTTTGCAGAATGTCCCTCAAAGTCCATATCCTTGCGCTCATTTTGACGCTCATTTGGTTTGCAGAATGTCCCTCAAAGTCCATATCCTTGACGCTCATTTACTTGACTGCAGAATGTTCTCCAAAGTCCATATCCTTGACGCTATTTTGTTTGCAGAATGTCCCTCAAAGTCCATATCCTTGACGCTCATTTGGTTGCAGAATGTCCTCAAAGTCCATATCCTTGACGCTAATTTGTTTTGCAGAATGTCCCTCAAAGTCCATATCCTTGACGCTCATTTGGTTGCAGAATGTCCCTCAAAGTCCATATCCCTTGACGCTCATTTGACTGCAGAATGTCCCTCAAAGTCCATATCCTGACGCTCATTTGTTTGCAGAATGTCCCTCAAAGTCCATATCCTTGACGCTCATTTAATTGCAGAATGTCCCTCAATTTGCTGCAGTCCATATCCTCCATGACGCTCATTTGTTGCAGAATGTCCCTCAAAGTCCATATCCTTGACGCACATTTGGTTTGCAGAATGTCCCTCAAAGTCCATATCCTTGACGCTCATTTTGGAATTCCTCAAAGAATGTCCTCAAAGTCCATATCCTTGACGCTCATTTGTTTGCAGAATGTCCCTCAAAGTCCATATCCTTGACGCTCATTTGGTTGCAGAATGTCCCTCAAAGTCCATATCCTTGACGCTCATTTGGTTGCAGAATGTCCCTCAAAGTCCATATCCTTGACGCTCATTTGGTTGCAGAATGTCCCTCAAAGTCCATATCCTTGACGCTCATTTGGTTGCAGAATGTCCCTCAAAGTCCATATCCTTGACGCACATTTAATTGCAGAATGTCCCTCAAAGTCCATATCCTTGACGCTCATTTGGTTGCAGAATGTCCCTCAAAGTCCATATCCTTGACGCTCATTTGGTTGCAGAATGTCCCTCAAAGTCCATATCCTTGACGCACATTTGATTTGCAGAATGTCCCTCAAAGTCCATATCCTTGACGCTCATTTGGTTTGCAGAATGTCCCTCAAAGTCCATATCCTTGACGCTAATTTGTTTGCAGAATGTCCCTCAAAGTCCATATCCTTGACGCTCATTTATTTTGCAGAATGTCCCTCAAAGTCCATATCCTTGACGCACACGCTTATTTGTTGCAGAATGTCCCTCCAAGTCCATATCCTTGACGCACATTTGGTTTGAGAATGTCCTCAAAGTCCATATCCTTGACGCTAATTTGTTTTCCAAAGTCCATATCCTTGACGCACATTTAATTGCAGAATGTCCTCAAAGTCCATATCCTTGACGCTTTGTTTGCAGAATGTCCCTCAAAGTCCATATCCTTGACGCTCATTTGGTTGCAGAATGTCCCTCAAAGTCCATATCCTTGACGCACATTTAATTGCAGAATGTCCCTCAAAGTCCATATCCTTGACGCTCATTTGGTTGCAGAATGTCCCTCAAAGTCCATATCCTTGACGCTCATTTGGTTGCAGAATGTCCCTCAAAGTCCATATCCTTGACGCTCATTTGGTTGCAGAATGTCCCTCAAAGTCCATATCCTTGACGCACATTTGGTTGCAGAATGTCCCTCAAAGTCCATATCCTTGACGCTAATTTGTTTGCAGAATGTCCCTCAAAGTCCATATCCTTGACGCATTTTGTTTGCAGAATGTCCCTCAAAGTCCATATCCTTGACGCTCATTTGGTTTGCAGAATGTCCCTCAAAAGTCCATATCCTTGACGCACATTTAATTGCAGAATGTCCTCAAAGTCCATATCCTTGACGCTCATTTGGTTGCAGAATGTCCCTCAAAGTCCATATCCTTGACGCTCATTTGGTTTGCAGAATGTCCCTCAAAGTCCATATCCTTGACGCTCATTTAATTGCAGAATGTCCCTCAAAGTCCATATCCTTGACGCTCATTTGGTTGCAGAATGTCCCTCAAAGTCCATATCCTTGACGCTCATTTGGTTTGCCCTCAGAATGTCCCTTTAAAGTCCATATCCATATCCTGACGCTCATTTAATTTGCAGAATGTCCCTCAAAGTCCATATCCTTGACGCTCATTTGGTTTGCAGAATGTCCCTCAAAGTCCATATCCTTGACGCACATTTAATTGCAGAATGTCCCTCAAAGTCCATATCCTTGACGCTCATTTGGTTTGCCTCAGGAATGTCCCCTCAAAGTCCATATCCTTGACGCATTTAATTGCAGAATGTCCTCAAAGTCCATCCTTGACGCTCCCTTTGGTTGCAGAATGTCCCTCAAAGTCCATATCCTTGACGCTAATTTGTTTTGCAGAATGTCCCTCAAAAGTCCATATCCTTGACGCTCATTTGGTTGCAGAATGTCCCTCAAAGTCCATATCCTTGACGCTCATTTGGTTGCAGAATGTCCCTCAAAGTCCATATCCTTGACGCTCATTTGGTTGCAGAATGTCCCTCAAAGTCCATATCCTTGACGCTCATTTTGCAGAATTGTCCATATATCCTTGAATGTCCCTCAAAGTCCATATCCTTGACGCTCATTTTGTTTGCAGAATGTCCCTCAAAGTCCATATCCTTGACGCACATTTAATTGCAGAATGTCCCTCAAAAGTCCATATCCTTGACGCTTTTGGTTGCAGAATGTCCCTCAAAGTCCATATCCTTGACGCATTTAGTTTGCAGAATGTCCCTCAAAGTCCATATCCTTGACGCTCATTTGGTTTTAGGAATGTCCCTCAAAGTCCATATCCTTGACGCACATTTTGCAGAATGTCCTCAAAGTCCATATCATCCTTGACGCTCATTTGGTCCCCTCAAAGTCCATATCCTTGACGCTCATTTGTTTGCAGAATGTCCCTCAAAGTCCATATCCTTGACGCACATTTAATTGCAGAATGTCCCTCAAAGTCCATATCCTTGACGCTAATTTGGTTGCAGAATGTCCCTCAAAGTCCATATCCTTGACGCTCATTTGGTTTGCAGAATGTCCCTCAAAGTCCATATCCTTGACGCACATTTGGTTTGCAGAATGTCCCAAAGTCCACATGCTTGACCTCAATTGGCTGCAGAACGTCTATTAGTTCATATCCTTGCCAGAATGTCCTCAAAGTCCATATCCTTGACGCTCATTTGGTTGCAGAATGTCCCTCAAAGTCCATATCCTTGACGCTCATTTGGTTGCAGAATGTCCCTCAAAGTCCATCCTTGACGCACATTTAATTGCAGAATGTCCCTCAAAGTCCATATCCTTGACGCTCATTTGGTTTGTGAATGTCCCTCAAAGTCCATATCCTTGACGCACATTTAATTGCAGAATGTCCCTCAAAGTCCATATCCTTGACGCTCACTTGGTTGCAGAATGTCCCTCAAAGTCCATATCCTTGACGCTAATTTGTTTTGCAGAATGTCCCTCAAAGTCCATATCCTTGACGCACATTTCAATGCAGAATGTCCCAATTGGCTCAAAATGTCCATATCCTTGACGCTCATTTGGTTGCAGAATGTCCTCAAAGAATCCATATCCTTGACGCTAATTTGTTTGCAGAATGTCCCTCAAAGTCCATATCCTTGACGCACATTTAATTTGCAGAATGTCCCTCAAAGTCCATATCCTGACGCTCATTTGGTTGCAGAATGTCCCTCAAAGTCCATATCCTTGACGCTCATTTGACTGCAGGAATGTCCTCAAAGTCCATATCCTTGACGCTCATTTGTTTGCAGAATGTCCCTCAAAGTCCATATCCTTGACGCTCATTTGGTTGCAGAATGTCCCTCAAAGTCCATATCCTTGACGCTCATTTGTTTGCAGAATGTCCCTCAAAGTCCATATCCTTGACGCTCATTTGGTTTGCAGAATGTCCCTCAAATTCCATATCCTTGACGCTCATTTGACTGCAGAATGTCCTCAAAGTCCATATCCTTGACGCTCATTTGGTTTGCAGAATGTCCCTCAAAGTCCATATCCTTGACGCTCCTTGGCTGCAGAATGTCCCTCAAAGTCCATATCCTTGACGCTCATTTGTTTGCAGAATGTCCCTCAAAGTCCATATCCTTGACGCTCATTTGGTTGCAGAATGTCCCTCAAAGTCCATATACTTGACGCTCATTTGGTTTGCAGAATGTCCCTCAAAGTCCATATCCTTTTGGTTGCAGAATGTCCCTCAAAGTCCATTGTTTGCAGAATGTCCCTCAAAGTCCATATCCTTGACGCTCATTTGGTTGTCCCTCAAAGAATGTCCTTAATTGCAAATGTCCATATCCTTGACGCTCATTTGGTTGCAGAATGTCCCTCAAAGTCCATATCCTTGACGCTAATTTGCTTGCAGAATGTCCTCAAAGTCCATATCCTTGACGCTCATTTGGTTGCAGAATGTCCCTCAAAGTCCACTATCCTTGACGCATTTATTGCAGAATGTCCTCACGCACATTGACGGCACATTTTGTTTGCTGCAGAATGTCCCTCAAAGTCCATATCCTTGACGCTCATTTGGCTTGCAGAATGTCCCTCAAAGTCCATATCCTTGACGCTCATTTGTTTGCAGAATGTCCCTCAAAGTCCATATCCTTGACGCTCATTTGGTTTGCAGAATGTCCCTCAAAGTCCATATCCTTGACGCACATTTAACTGCAGAATGTCCCTCGTAAAGTCCATATCCTTGACGCTCATTTAATTTGCAGAATGTCCCTCAAAGTCCATATCCTTGACGCTCATTTGGTTTGCAGAATGTCCCTCAAAGTCCATATCCTTGACGCACATTTGCTGCAGAATGTCCCTCAAAGTCCATATCCTTGACGCTCATTTGGTTTGCAGAATGTCCTCAAAGTCCCATATCCTTCCTCAAATTCCTTCCTTTAATTTGCAGAATGTCCCTCAAAGTCCATATCCTTGACGCTCATTTGGTTGCAGAATGTCCCTCAAAGTCCATATCCTTGACGCTAATTTAATTTGCAGAATGTCCCTCAAAGTCCATATCCTTCTGACGCTTTGACGCAGAATGTCCCTCAAAGTCCATATCCTTGACGCTCATTTGGATCAAAGCATATCTTTAACGAATGTCCCTCAAAGTCCATATCCTTGACGCTCATTTGGTTTGCAGAATGTCCCTCAATCCTTGACGCACATTTACGTTGAATAATCCCTCCATATCCTTGACGCTCATTTGTTTGCAGAATGTCCCTCAAAGTCCATATATCCTTGACGCTCATTTGGTTGCAGAATGTCCTCAAAGTCCACCTTGACGCTCATTTAGACGTCTCAAGTCCCGCATTTGACGCTTTAATTTGCAGAATGTCCTCAAAGTCATATACTTGACGCTCATTTGGCTGCAGAATGTCCTCAAAGTCCATATCCTTGACGCTCATTTGGTTGCAGAATGTCCCTCAAAGTCCATATCCTTGACGCTCATTTGGTTGCAGAATGTCCCTCAAAGTCCATATCCTTGACGCACATTTAATTGCAGAATGTCCCTCAAAGTCCATATCCTTGACGCTCATTTGGTTGCAGAATGTCCCTCAAAGTCCATATCCTTGACGCACATTTAATTGTCCAGAATGTCCCTCAAAAAGTCCATATCCTTGACGCTCATTTGTTTGCAGAATGTCCCTCAAAGTCCATATCCTTGACGCACATTTGTTTGCAGAATGTCCTCAAAGTCCATATCCTTGACGCTCATTTGGTTTGCAGAATGTCCCTCAAAGTCCATATCCTTGACGCACATTTGGTTGCAGAATGTCCTCAAAAGTCCATATCCTGACGCTCCCATTTGGTTGCAGAATGTCCCCAAAGTCCATATCCTTGACGCTCATTGCTCAAATGTCCATATCCCACTTGAGAATGTCCCTCAAAGTCCATATCCTTGACGCACATTTGTCCTCCTCAAAGTCCATATCTTTGACGCTCATTTGCTGCAGAATGTCCTCAAAGTTCATATCCTTGACGCTCATTTGGTTGCAGAATGTCCCTCAAAGTCCATATCCTTGACGCTCATTTGGTTTAGAATGTCCCTCAAAGTCCATATCCTTGACGCTCATTTGGTTGCATAATGCCTCTAAAAGAATGTCCCTCAAATGTCCATATCCTTGACGCTCATTTGGTTGCAGAATGTCCCTCAAAGTCCATATCCTTGACGCTCATTTTAATTGCAGAATGTCCTCAAAGTCCATATCCTTGACGCTCATTTGGTTGCAGAATGTCCTCAAAGTCCATATCCTTGACGCTCCTTTGCTTGCAGAATGTCCCTCAAAGTCCATATCCTTGACGCTAATTTGTTTTGCAGAATGTCCTCAAAGTCCATATCCTTGACGCTCATTTGGTTTCCCAGTCCAATGTCCCAGAATCCCTCAAAGTCCATATCCTTGACGCTTCATTTGTTTGCAGAATGTCCTCAAAGTCCATATGCTTGACATCAATTGGTTTTGTCCTCAGAATGTCGCATTTAATTTGCATATCCTCAAGTCCATATCCTTCCGACACACGCTTTGGTTGCAGAATGTCCCTCAAAGTCCATATCCTTGACGCTCATTTGGTTGCAGAATGTCCCTCAAAGTCCATATCCTTGACGCTCATTTGGTTTGAAGAATGTCCTCAAAGTCCATATCCTTGACGCTCATTTTGGTTGCAGAATGTCCTCAAAGTCCATATCCTTGACGCTAATTTGTTTTGCAGAATGTCCCTCAAAGTCCATATCCTTGACGCTCATTTGGTTTGCAGAATGTCCCTCAAAGTCCATATCCTTGACGCTCATTTGTTTGCAGAATGTCCCTCAATGTCCATATCCTTGACGCTAATTTTTTTTTGCAGAATGTCCCTCAAAGTCCATATCCTTGACGCTCATTTGGTTGCAGAATGTCCCTCAAAGTCCATATCCTTGACGCTCATTTGATTGCAGAATGTCCCCAAAGTCCATATCCTTGACGCTCATTTGGTTGCAGAATGTCCCTCAAAGTCCATATCCTTGACGCTCACTTGACTGCAGAATGTCCCTCAAAGTCCATATCCTTGACGCTAATTTGTTTGCAGAATGTCCCTCAAAGTCCATATCCTTGACGCTCATTTGGTTGCAGAATGTCCCTCAAAGTCCATATCCTTGACGCTCATTTGGCTTTGCAGAATGTCCCAGAATGTCAAAGTCCATATACTTGACGCTAATTTGTTTGCAGAATGTCCCTCAAAGTCCATATCCTTGACGCTCATTTGGTGCAGAATGTCCCTCAAAGTCCATATCCTTGACGCTACATTTAATTGCAGAATGTCCCTCAAAGATATCCTGTCCCTCAAGTCCATATCCTTGACGCTCATTTGGTTGCAGAATGTCCCTCAAAGTCCATATCCTTGACGCACATTTGGTTGCAGAATGTCCCTCAAAGTCCCATATCCTTGACGCTCATTTGGCTTGCAGAATGTCCCTCAAAGTCCATATCCTTGACGCTCATTTGGTTGCAGAATGTCCCTCAAAGTCCATATCCTTGACGCTCATTTGGTTGCAGAATGTCCCTCAAAGTCCCATATCCTTGACGCTCATTTAATTTGCAGAATGTCCCTCAAGTCCATATCCTTGACGCTCATTTGGTTGCAGAATGTCCCTCAAAGTCCATATCCTTGACGCTCATTGGTTTGCAGAATGTCCTCAAAGTCCATATCCTTGGCGCTCATTTGGTTGCAGAATGTCCCTCAAAGTCCATATCCTTGACGCTCATTTGGCTGCCTCAGAATGTCCTCAAGTCCATATCCTTGACGCTAATTTGTTTGCAGAATGTCCCTCAAAAGTCCATATCCTTGACGCTCATTTGGTTTGCAGAATGTCCCTCAAAGTCCATATCCTTGACGCACATTTGGTTTGCATAATGTCCCTCGAATTCACATCCTTGACGCTCAATTGGCTGCAGAATGTCCCTCAGTCCATATCCTTGACGCTCATTTGGTTGCAGAATGTCCCTCAAAAGTCCATATCCTTGACGCTCATTTGTTTGCAGAATGTCCCTCAAGTCCATATCCTTGACGCACATTTAATTGCATAATGTCCCTCAAAGTCCATATCCTTGACGCTCAATTGGCTGCAGAATGTCCCTCAAAAGTCCATATCCTTGACGCTCATTTGGTTTGCAGAATGTCCTCAAAGTCCATATCCTTGACGCACATTTGGTTACAGAATGTCCCTCAAAGTCCATATCCTTGACGCTCATTTTAGCTGCAGAATGTCCTCAAAGTCCATATCCTTGACGCTAATTTAATTGCAGAATGTCCTCAAAGTCCATATCCTTGACGCTCATTTTGGTTTGCAGAATGTCCCTCAAAGTCCATATCCTTGACATAATGTCACATTTAATTTTGCGAATGTCCCTCAAAGTTCATATCCTTGACGCTCACTTGGCTGCAGAATGTCCCTCAAAGTCCATATCCTTGACGCTCATTTGTTTGCAGAATGTCCCTCAAAGTCCATATCCCTTGACGCTCATTTGGTTTGCAGAATGTCCCTCAAAGTCCATATCCTTGACGCATTTATTTTAATAATGTCACTCAAAGTCCAATGTCCAATGGCTGCAAAATGTCCATATTCATATACTTGACGCTCACTTGGGTTGCAGAATGTCCCTCAAAGTCCATATCCTTGACGCTCATTTGGTTGCAAATGTCCCTCAAAGTCCATATCCTTGACGCTCATTTTGGTTGCAGAATGTCCCTCAAAGTCCATATCCTTGACGCTCATTTAATTTGCAGAATGTCCCTCAAAGTCCATATCCTTGACGCATTTTGTTGCAGAATGTCCCTCAAAAGTCCATATCCTTGACGCACATTTAATTGCAGAATGTCCCTCAAAGTCCATATCCTTGACGCTCATGCACAAAGTTTGGTAATTTGTTTGCAGAATGTCCCTCATATCTTGAAGCAGTCCATATCCTTGACGCTCATTTGTTTGCAGAATGTCCCTCAAAGTCCATATCCTTGACGCTCATTTTAGTTTGCATAATGTCCCTCAAAGTCCATATCCTTGACGCACATTTGGCTGCAGAATGTCCCCAAAGTTCATATCTTGACGCTCATATGTCCCTCATGTCCATATCCTTGACGCTCATTTGGTTGCAGAATGTCCCTCAAAGTCCATATCCTTGACGCTCATTTGGTTGCAGAATGTCCCTCAAAGTCCATATCCTTGACGCTCATTTGGTTGCAGAATGTCCCTCAAAAGTCCATATCCTTGACGCTCGTTTGGTTGCAGAATGTCCCTCAAAGTCCATATCCTTGACGCTCATTTAATTTGCCCCTCAAAGTCCATATCCTTGACGCCTTTAGTTGCATAATGTCACTCAAAGTCCACATCCGCTTGACGCTCAATTGGCTTGCAGAATGTCTATTAGTTCATATCCTTGACGCTCACTTGGCTGCCAGAATGTCCCTCAAAGTCCATATCCTTGACGCTCATTTGGTTGCAGGAATGTCCCTCAAGTCCATATCCTTGACGCTCATTTGGTTTGCAGAATGTCCCCTCAAAGTCCATATCCTTGACGCACATTTAATTTGCAGAATGTCCCTCAAGTCCATATCCTTGACGCTCATTTGGTTGCAAAATGTCCCTCAAAGTCCATATGCTTGACGCACATTTAGTTGAATGTCCCTCAAAGTCCATATCCTTGACGCTCACTTGGCTTGCAGGAATGTCCCTCAAAGTCCATATCTTTAACGCTCATTTGTTTGCAGAATGTCCCTCAAAGTCCATATCCTTGACGCTCATTTGGTTGCAGAATGTCCCTCAAAGTCCATATCCTTGACGCACATTTAGTTGCATAATGTCACTCAAAGTCCACATGCTTGACGCTCAATTGGCTGCAGAATGTCTATTAGTTCATATCCTTGACGCTCACTTGGCTGCAGAATGTCCCTCAAAGTCCATATCCTTGACGCTCATTTGGTTGCAGAATGTCCCTCAAAGTCCATATCCTTGACGCTCATTTGTTTTTCAGAATGTCCCTCAAAGTCCATATCAGGTTTTATTTGCAGAATGTCCCTCAAGTCCATATCCTTGACGCTCATTTGGTTGCAGAATGTCCCTCAAAGTCCATATCCTTGACGCTAATTTGTTTTTGCCCTCAAAGTCCATATCCCTCATTTGTTTGCAGAATGTCCAAAGTCCATATCCTTGACGCATTTAGTTGCAGAATGTCCTCAAAGTCCATATCCTTGACGCTCATTTGGTGCAGAATGTCCCTCAAAGTCCATATCCTTGACGCTCATTTGGTTGCAAGATGTCCCTCAAAAGTCCATATCCTTGACGCTCATTTGTTTTTAGAATGTCCCTCAAAGTCCATATCCTTGACGCTCATTTGGTTTGCATATGTCCTCAAAGTCCATATCCTTGACGCTCATTTGTTTTGGGAATGTCCCTCAAAGTCCATATCCTTGACGCTCACTTTAATTTGCAGAATGTCCTCAAAGTCCATATCCTTGACGCTCATTTGGCTGCAGAATGTCCCTCAAAGTCCATATCCTTGACGCTAATTTGTTTTGCAGAATGTCCCTCAAAGTCATATCCTTGACGCACATTTGGTTGCAGAATGTCCCTCAAAGTCCTATCCTTGACGCACATTTAATTTGCAGAATGTCCCTCAAAAGTCCATATCCTTGACACTCATTTGGCTGCAGAATGTCCCTCAAAGTCCATATCCTTGACGCTAATTTGTTTGCAGAATGTCCCTCAAAGTCCATATCCTTGACGCACATTTAATTTGCAGTGTCCCTCAAAGTCCATATCCTTCTGACTCCTTGGCTGCCAGAATGTCCCTCAAAGTCCATATCCTTGACGCTCATTTGTTTGCAGAATGTCCCTCAAAGTCCATATCCTTGACGCTCATTTGGTTTGCAGAATGTCCCTCAAAGTCCATATCCTTGACGTTTGGTGCATAATGTCATATTCCTTGACGCTCAATTTGCAGAATGTCTATTGGTTCATATACTTGACGCTCCCTGCAAAATGTCCCGCCTTGACGCTCATTTGGTTGCAGAATATCCCATATCATGACGCTCATTTGGTTGCAGAATGTCCCTCAAAGTCCATATCCTTGACGCTCATTTTAATTGCAGAATGTCCCTGGTTATCCTTGACGCTTTTAATTTGCAGAATGTCCCTCAAAGTCCATATCCTTGACGCACATTTAATTGCAGAATGTCCCTCAAAGTCCATATCCTTGACGCTCCTTGGCTGCAGAATGTCCCTCAAAGTCCATATCCTTGACCTTTTTGTTTGTTTGCAGAATGTCCCTCAAAGTCCATATCCTTGACGCTCATTTGGTTACCCGAATGTCCCTCAAAGTCCATATCCTTGACGCACATTTAGTTGCATAATGTCACTCAAAGTCCATATCCTTGACGCTCAATTGTTTTGCTGTCCTCAGAATGTCTTTAATTGCAGAATTCATATACTTGACGCTCACTTGGCTGCAGAATGTCCCTCAAAGTCCATATCTTTGACGCTCATTTGTTTGCCAGAATGTCCCTCAAAGTCCATATCCTTGACGCTCATTTGGTTGCAGAATGTCCCTCAAAGTCCATATCCTTGACGCACATTTAATTGCAGAATGTCCCTCAAAGTCCATATCCTTGACGCTCAATTGGTTTGCAGAATGTCCACTCAAAAGTCCATATCCTTGACGCACATTTGGCTAATTTGGAATGTCCTCAAAGTCCATATCCTTGACGCTCACTTGGTTGCAGAATGTCCCTCAAAGTCCATATCCTTGACGCTCATTTGTTTGCAATGTCCCCTCAAAGTCCATATCCTTGACGCACATTTTGTTCCCTCAGTCCATATCTTGACGCTCATGTCCCTCAAAGTCCATATACTTGACGCATTTAATTGCAGAATGTCCCTCAAGTCCATCCTTGACGCTCATTTGGTTGCAGAATGTCCCTCAAAGTCCATATCCTTGACGCTAATTTGTTTGCAGAATGTCCCTCAAGTCCATATCCTTGACGCTCATTTGGTTGCAGAATGTCCCTCAAAGTCCATATCCTTGACGCACATTTAATTGCAGAATGTCCCTCAAAGTCCATATCCATGACGCACATTTGGTTGCAGAATGTCCTCAAGTCCATATCCTTGACGCTCATTTTGGTTGCAGAATGTCCTCAAAGTCCATATCATGACGCTCATTTGGTTGCAAAACGTCCCTCAAAGTCCATATCCTTGACGCTCATTTGGTTGCAGAATGTCCCTCAAGTCCATATCCTTGACGCACATTTAGTTGCGGAATGTCACTCAAAAGTCCACATGACGCTCAGTGGCTGCAGAATTTATTAGTTTGGCAGAATGTCCTCAAAAGTCCATATCCTTGACGCTCATTTGGTTGCAGAATGTCCCTCAAAGTCCATATCCTTGACGCTCATGTGGTTTGCAGAATGTCCCTCAAGTCCATATCCTTGACGCAATTTAATTTGCAGAATGTCCTCTCAAAGTCCATATCCTTGACGCTCATTTGGTTGCAAAATGTCCCTCAAAGTCCATATGCTTGACGCACATTTAGTTGCATAATGTCACTCAAAGTCCATATCCTTGACGCTCACTTGGCTTGCAGAATGTCCCTCAAAGTCCATATCTTTAACGCTAATTTGTTTGCAGAATGTCCCTCAAAGTCCATATCCTTGACGCTCATTTGGTTGCAGAATGTCCCTCAAAGTCCATATCCTTGACGCATTTAGTTGCAGAATGTCCCTCAAAGTCCACATCCTTGACGCTCAATTGGCTTGCAGAATGTCCCTATTAGTTCATATCCTTGACGCTCACTTGGCTGCAGAATGTCCCTCAAAGTCCATATCCTTGACGCTCATTTGGTTGCAGAATGTCCCTCAAGTCCATATCCTTGACGCTCATTTGTTTTCAGAATGTCCTCAAAGTCCATATCCTTGACGCACATTGGTTGCATAATGTCCCTCAAGTCCATATCCTTGACGCTCATTTGCTGCAGAATGTCTCAGTCCATATCCTTGACGCTAATTTGTTGCAGAATGTCCCTCAAAGTCCATATCCTTGACGCTCATTTTTGCATGTCCCTCAAAGTCCATCATGACGCTCATTTGGTTGCAGAATGTCCTCAAAGTCCATATCCTTGACGCTTCATTTGGTTGCAGAATGTCCCTCAAAGTCCATATCCTTGACGCTCCATTTCCCTCAAAGTCCATATCCTTGACGCTTTTGCAGAATGTCCCTCAAAGTCCATATCCTTGACGCTCATTTAATTTGCAGAATGTCCCTCAAAGTCCATATCCTTGACGCTCATTTGGTTGCAGAATGTCCCATTTAGTGCAGAATGTCCATATCCTTGACGCTCAATTTGTTTTGCAGAATGTCCTCAAAGTCCATATCGTGACGCTCATTTGGTTTGCAGAATGTCCCTCAAAGTCCATATCCTTGACGCTCACTTGGCTGCAGAATGTCCTCAAGTCCATATCCTTGACGCTAATTTGTTTGCAGAATGTCCCTCAAAGTCCATATCCTTGACGCTCATTTGGTTGCAGAATGTCCCTCAAAGTTCCTTATCCTTGACGCACATTTAATTGCAGAATGTCCCTCGAGTCCATATCCTTGACTCACTTAATTGCAGAATGTCCCTCAAAGTCCATATCCTTGACGCTAATTTGTTTGGGGAATGTCCCTCAAAGTCCATATCCTTGACGCTCATTTGTTTGCCGAATGTCCTCAAAGTCCATATCCTTGACGCTCCACACTAAAGTGGCACTATTGGCTGCATAATGTCCCTCAAAGTCCACATCCTTGACGCTAATTTGTTTTGAATGTCCCTCAAAGTCCGCCTCATGCTCATCCCTCAAAGTCCATATCCTTGACGCTCATTTAATTGCAGAATGTCCCTCAAAGTCCATATCCTTGACGCTCATTTGGTTTGCAGAATGTCCTCAAAGTCCATATCCTTGACGCACATTTAATTGCAGAATGTCTCAAAGTCCATATCCTTGACGCTCATTTGGTTGCAGAATGTCCCTCAAAGTCCATATCCTTGACGCTAATTTTGTTTGCAGAATGTCCTCTCAAAGTCCATATCCTTGACGCTCATTTGGTTTACAGAATGTCCCTCAAAGTCCATATCCTTGACGCACATTTAAAAATTTACATGTCCACTCAAAGTCCATATCCTCAATGGCTGCTGTCTATTTTCATATCATGACGCTTTGGCTGCAGGAATGTCCCAAGTCCATATCCTTGACGCTCCACTGGAATGTTCCGCAAATCCATATCTTGACGCTAATTTGTTTTTTATCCTTGAATGTCCCTCAAAGTCCATATCCTTGACGCTCACTTGGCTTGCAGAATGTCCCTCAAAGTCCATATCCTTGACGCTAATTTTTTTGCAGAATGTCCCTCAAAGTCCATATCCTTGACGCTCATTTGGTTTGCAGAATGTCCTTCCAAGTCCATATCCTTGACGCACATTTGGTTTGGTAATGTCCCTCAAAAGTCCATATCCTTGACAATTTGTTTGCAGAATGTCCCTCAATTAGTCCATATCCTTGACGCTCACTTGGCTTTGCAGAATGTCCCTCAAAGAATGTCCCTCAAAGTCCATATCCTTGACGCTCATTTGGTTGCAGAATGTCCCTCAGTCCATATCCTTGTCCATTTAGTTTGCATAATGTCGTCTAATTTGTCTTTAGTTCATATCGCCAACGCTCCTTGGCTGGAAATGTCCCTCAAAGTCCATATCCTTGACGCTCATTTGTTTTGCTGTCCCTCAAAGTCCATATCGCAGTTTGCGAATGTCCCTCAAAGTCCATATCCTTGACGCTAATTTGTTTGCAGAATGTCCCTCAAAGTCCATATCCCTTGACGCTCATTTGGTTTGCAGAATGTCCCCCAAAGTCCATATCCTTGATGCTCATTTGGTTGCAGAATGTCCAAAGTCCATATCATTTGGTTGCAGAATGTCCCTCAAATCCATTTTCCTTGACGCTAATTTGTTTGCAGAATGTCCTCAAAGTCCATATCCTTGACGCTCATTTGGTTGCAGAATGTCCCTCAAAGTCCATATCCTTGACGCACATTTGATTGCAGAATGTCCCTCAAAGTCCATATCCTTGACGCTCACTTGTTTGCAGATGTCCCTCGAAGTCCATATCGTCCCTGCAGAATGTCCTCAAAGTCCATATCCTTGACGCTAATTTGTTTGCAGAATGGCCTCAGTCCATATCCTTGACCATTTGGTTGCGAATGTCCCTCAGTCCATATCCTTGACGCTCACTTGACGCAGAATGTTCCTCATCCATTCCTTGACCCTTCTAATTTGTTTGCAGAATGTCCCTCAAAGTCCATATCCTTGACGCTCATTTGGTTGCAGAATGTCCCTCAAAGTTCATATCCTTGACGCACATTTAATTGCAGAATGTCCCATGGCTTTTATTTAATTGCAAAGTCCATATCCACGCCCTGACGCTCACTTGGCTGCAGAATGTCCCTCAAAGTCCATATCCTTGACGCTAATTTGTTTTTGCAGAATGTCCCTCAAAGTCCATATCCTTGACGCTCATTTGGTTTGCAGAATGTCCCTCAAAAGTCCATATCCTTGACGCTCATTTGGTTGCAGAATGTCCTCAAAGTCCATATCATGACGCTCACTTGGCCAGAATGTCCTCAAAGTTCATATCCTTGACGCTCATTTGGTTGCAGAATGTCCCCTCAAAGTCCCATATCCTTGACGCTCATTTGGTTGCAGAATGTCCCTCAGTCCATATCCTTGACGCTCATTTTTGGTTGCAGAATGTCCCTCAAAGTCCATATCCTTGACGCCTAATTTAATTTCCGCAGAATGTCCCTCAAAGTCCATATCCTTGACGCTAATTTGTTTAATTGTCAGAATGTCCCTCAAAGTCCATATCCTTGACGCACATTTAGCTGCATAATGTCCCTCAAAGTCCATATCCTTGACGCTAATTTGTTTGCAGAATGTCCCTCAATTTCATATCGCCGACTCATTTGGTTGCAGAATGTCCCTCAAAGTCCATATCCTTGACGCATTTAACTTGCGGAATGTTCCCTCAAATCCATATCCCTTGACGCTCATTTGGCTGCAGAATGTCCCTCCATATCCTTGACGTCCATATCAGAATGTCCTGACGCTAATTTTGTTTGCAGAATGTCCCTCAAGTCCATATCCTTGACGCTCATTTGGTTGCAGAATGTCCCTCAAAGTCCATATCCTTGACGCACATCCCTTATTTGGTTGCAGAATGTCCTCAAAGTCCATATCCTTGACGCTCTTGGCATTTCCATATCCTTGACGCTAATTTGTTTTGCAGAATGTCCTCAAAGTCCATATCCTTGACGCTCATTTGGTTGCAGATGTCCCTCAAAGTCCATATCCTTGACGCACATTTAGTTGCATAATGTCCCTCAAAGTCCACATCATTGACGCTCAATTGGCTGCAGAATGTCCCTCAAAGTCATATCTTGACGCTAATTTGGCTGCAGAATGTCCTCAAAGTCCATATCCTTGACGCTACTTGGTTTGCAGAATGTCCCTCAAAGTCCATATCCTTGACGCACATTTGTTTTGCAGAATGTCCCTCAAAGTCCATATCCTTGACGCTCCTTGGCTGCAGAATGTCCTCAAAGTCCATATCCTTGACGCTCATTTGGTTTTGCAGAATGTCCCTCAAAGTCCATATCCTTGACATCATTTGGTTGGAATGTCCCTCAAGTCCATATCCTTGACAACTCCATTTTGGTTGCAGAATGTCCCTCAATGTCCATATCCTTGACGCTTTTTGTTTGCAGAATGTCCCTCAAAGTCCATATCCTTGACGCTCATTTGGTTTGCAGAATGTCCCTCAAATATCCTTGACACTCCATATCCGCAAAAGTCCATATCCTTAGACGCACATTTTGTTTGCAGAATGTCCCTCAAAAGTCCTTATCCTTGACGCTCACTTGGCTGCAGAATGTCCTCAAAGTCCATATCCTTGACGCTAATTTGTTGCAGAATGTCCCTCAAGTCCATATCCTTGACGCTCATTTGGTTTTGCAGAATGTCCCTCAAAGTCCATATATCATGACGCTCCTTGACTGCAAGAATGTCCCTCAAAGTCCATATCCTTGACGCTAATTTGTTTGCAGAATGTCCCTCAAGTCCATATCCTTGACGCTCATTTGGTTTGCAGAATGTCCTCAAAGTCCATATCCTTGACGCTCCTTGGTTTGCAGAATGTCCCTCAAAGTCCATATCCTTGACGCTCATTTGGTTGCATTCCCTCAAAGTTTCCATGACGCTCATTTGGTTTGAATGTCCCTCAAAGTCCATATCCTTGACGCTCATTTGGTTGCAGAATGTCCCTCAAAGTCCATATCCTTGACGCTCATTTGTTTGCAGAATGTCCCTCAAAGTCCATATCCTTGACGCTCATTTGGTTGCAGAATGTCCCTCAAAGTCCATATCCTTGACGCACATTTAATTTGCATAATGTCACTCAAGTCCATATGCTTGACACGCTCAATTCACGGCTGTTCATATCCTTGACGCTCACTTGGCTGCAAATGTCCTCAAAGGGTCCATATCCTTGACGCTCGCCTGTTTGCAGAATGTCCCTCAAAGTCCATATCCTTGACGCTAATTTGGTTGCAGAATGTCCCTCAAAGTCCATATCCTTGACGCACATTTAATTGCAGAATGTCCCTCAAAGTCCATATCCTCAAGAATCCTTGACGCTAATTTGTTTTACAGAATGTCCCTCAAGTCCATATCCTTGACTATTAGTTCATATTTGGTTTGGCAGAATGTCCTCAAAAGTCCATATCCTTGACGCTCATTGGTTGCAGAATGTCCCTCAAAAGTCCATTTCTTGACGCTCATTTGTTTGCAGAATGTCCCTTAAGTCCATATCTTAACTCCTTGGCTGCATTTAATTGCAGAATGTCCCTCAAAGTCCATATCCTTGACGCTCATTTGGTTGCAGAATGTCCTCAAAGTCCGTCCTTGACGCTTAATTTGTTTGCAGAATGTCCCTCAAGTCCATATCCTTGACGCACATTTGTTTGCAGAATGTCCCTCAAAGTCCATATCCTTGACGCTAATTTAATTGCAGAATGTCCCTCAAAGTCCATATCCTTGACGCTCATTTGGTTGCAGAATGTCCCTCAAAGTCCATATCATGACGCTCATTTGGCTGCAGAATGTCCCTCAAAGTCCATATCCTTGACGCTCATTTGTTTGCAGAATGTCCCTCAAAGTCCATATCCTTGACGCTCATTTGGTTTGCAGAATGTCCCTCAAAGTCCTTGACGCTCATTTGTTTGCATAATGTCCTCACAGTTTTATCGCTTGCACATTTAATTGTCCCTCAAAGTTCATATAAAGTCCATCCTTGACGCTCACATTTGGTTGCAGAATGTCCCTCAAAGTTTGGTTTGCCATCCTTGACGCTCATTTGGTTGTCCATATCCTTGAATGTCCCTCAAAGTCCATATCCTTGACGCTCATTTGGTTGCAGAATGTCCCTCAAAGTCCATATCCCTTGACGCCCTCATTTCCTTGGTTGGCTGCAGAATGTCCCTCAAAATTTGTCCATATCCTTGACGCCTTGACGCTCATTTGGTTGCAGAATGTCCCTCAAAGTCCATATCCTTGACGCTCATTTGGTTTCAAGCCAGAAATGTCCATATCAAGTCCATATCCTCAAAGTCGCACATTTAATTTGGTTGCAGAATGTCCTCAAAGTCCATATCCTTGACGCTCTTGGTTGCAGAATGTCCCTCAAAGTCCATATCCTTGACGCTAATTTGGTTGCAGAATGTCCTCAAAGTCCATATCCTTGACGCACATTTAATTTGCAGAATGTCCCTCAAAGTCCATATCCTTGACGCTAATTTGTTTGCAGAATGTCCCTCAAAGTCCATATCCTTGACGCTAATTTGTTTTGAATGTCCCTCAAAGTCCATATCCTTGACGCTCATTTGGTTGCAGAATGTCCCTCAAAGTCCATATCCTTGACGCACATTTGGTTGCATAATGTCCTCAAAAGTCCACATCCTTGACGCTCATTTGGCTTAGAATGTCAATGTCCCTCAGTCCATATCCTTGAAAGCTCCTTTGGCTGCAGAATGTCCCGCAAAGTCCATATCCTTGACGCTCATTTGGTTGCAGAATGTCCCTCAAAGTCCATATCCTTGACGCTCGCTGCATTTGTCCCTTGTCCATATCCTTGACAAAGAATGTCCTCAGTCCATATCCTTGACGCTCATTTGGTTGCAGAATGTCCTCAAGTTCATATCCTTGATGCTCACTTGGCTGCAGAATGTCCCTCAAAGTCCATATCCTTGACGCTCATTTGGTTGTCCTCAAAGTCCATATCCTTGACGCACATTTGGTTGAAGAATGTCCCTCAAAGTCCATATCCTTGACGCACATTTAATTTGCAGAATGTCCCTCAAAGTCCATATCCTTGACGCTCATTTGGTTGCAAAATGTCCCTCAAAGTCCATATCCTAATTTGACGCTAATTTCAAAGTCCATTGCCGAATGTCCTCAAAGTCCATATCATTAACATCATGGTACATTTGGTTGCAGAATGTCCTCAAAGTCCATATCCTTTACGCACATTTAGTTTGCAGAATGTCCTCAAAGTCCATATCCTTGACGCTCAATTGGCTGCAGAATGTCCCTTAAAGTCCATATGTTGACGCTCTTAGTTTGCAGAATGTCCCTCAAAGTCCATATCCTTGACGCAATTTGGCTGCAGAATGTCTATCAAAGTCCATATCCTTGACGCACACTTTGGTTGCCCTCACTCAAGTCCATATCCTTGACGCTCATTTGGTTGCAGAATGTCCCTCAAGTCCATATCCTTGACGCTCATTTGTTTTCAGAATGTCCCTCAAAGTCCATATCCTTGACGCTCATTTGGTTGCAGAATGTCCCTCAAAGTCCATATCCTTGACGCTCATTTGGTTTGCAGAATGTCCCCTCAAAATCCATATCCTTGACGCTCATTTGTTTGCAGAATGTCCCTCAAAGTCCATATCCTTGACGCTCATTGTTTGCAGAATGTCCCTCAAGTCCATATCCTTGACGCTAATTTTGGTTTGCAGAATGTCCCTCAAAGTCCATATCCTTGACGCACATTTGGTTTGCAGAATGTCCTCAAAGTCCATATCCTTGACGCACATTTAGTTTGAATGTCCCTCAAAGTCCATATCCTTGACGCTCCATTTGTTTTGCAGAATGTCCCTCAAAATTCCATATCCTTGACGCTCATTTGGTTTGCAGAATGTCCCTCAAATTCCATATCCTTGACGCTCATTTGTTTGCAGAATGTCCCTCAAAGTCCATATCCTTGACGCACATTTTGGTTGCAGAATGTCCCTCAAAGTCCATATCCTTGACGCTCATTTGGTTTGCAGAATGTCCCTCAAAGTCCATATCCTTGACGCTAATTTGTTTTGCAGAATGTCCCTCAAAGTCCATATCCTTGACGCTCATTTGGTTTGCAGAATGTCCCTCAAAGTCCATATCCTTGACGCACATTTAATTGCATAATGTCCTCAAAGATCCACATCACTGCAGAATGGTTCCTTAGCTCAATTGGCTGCAGAATGTCCCTCAAGGTCCATATCCTTGACGCTAATTTGGTTTGCAGAATATCCTCAAATTCCATATCCTTGAATTGGTTTGCAAGGATCCCCTCAAAGTCCATATCCTTGACGCTCATTGGTTTGTCCTCAAAAGAATGTCCCTCAAAGTCCATATCCTTGACGCTCATGTGGTTGCAGAATGTCCCCTCAAAGTCCATCCATCCTTGACGCTCATTTGTTTTGGAATGTCCCTCAAAGTCCATATCCTTGACGCTCCCTTAGTTGCAAATGTCCCTCAAAGTCCATATCCTTGACTTGCAGAATGTCTCAAAGTCACTTATCCTTGACGCTCATTTGGCTGAATGTCCTCAAAGTCCATATCCTTGACGCTCATTTGGCTGCAGAATGTCCCTCAAAGTCCATATCTTTAACGCTAATTTGTTTTGCAGAATGTCCTCAAAGGTCCATATCCTTGACGCTCATTTGGTTTGCAGAATGTCCCTCAAAGTCCATATCCTTGACGCTCGTTTGGTTGCAGAATGTCCTCAAAGTCCATATTGACGCTCATTTAATTTGCCAGGGAATGTCCCTCAAAGTCCATATCCTTGACGCTCATTTGGCTGCAGAATGTCCCTCAAAGTCCATCTCCTTGACGCTAATTTGGTTGCAGAATGTCCTCAAAGTCCATATCCTTGACGCTCATTTGGTTGCAGAATGTCCCTCAAAAGGTCCATATCCTTGACGCTCATTTAATTGCATAGAATGTCCCTCAAAGTCCATATCCTTGACTGCAGAATCTATTGACGCTCACTTGCCAGATGTCCTCAAAGTCCATATCCTTGACGCTCCATTTGTTTTGCAGAATGTTCCGCAAAAGTCATATCCTTGACGCTAATTTGTTTGCAGAATGTCCCTCAAAGTCCATATCATGACGCACATTTACTTGCAAATGTCCCTCAAAGTCATATCCTTGACGCTCTATTTGTTTGCAGAATGTCCCTCAAGGTCCATATCCTTGACACGCTCATTTGGTTGCAGGAATAACCCTCAAAGTCCATATCCTTGATGCTCATTTGTTTGAGAATGTCCTCAAAGTCCATATCCTTGACTTCATTTGTTTGCAGAATGTCCCTCAAAGTCCATATCCTTGACGCACATTTGGTTTGCAGAATGTCCCCTCAAAGTCCATATCCTTGACGCATTTAATTGCAGAATGTCCCTCAAAATTCCATATCCTTGACGCTCATTTGGTTTGTAGAATGTCCCTCAAGTCCATATCCTTGACGCTATTTGTTTTGCAGAATGTCCGTCAAGAGTCCATATCCTTGACGGTGCAGAATGTCCTCAAAGTTATCCTTAGTGCTCATTTGGTTGCAGAATGTCCCTCAAAGTCCATATCAGCGACGCATTTTAATTGCAGAATGTCCCTCAAGTCCATATCCTTGACGCTCACTTGGCTGCAGAATGTCCTCAAAATCCATATCCTTGACGCTAATTTGTTTGCAGAATGTCCCTCAAAGTCCATATCCCTTGACGCACATTTTGGATTGCAGGATGTCCTCAAAGGATCCATATCCCTTGACGCACATTTGGCTGCATAATGTCAGAGTCCCTCAAAGGTCCATATCCTTGACGCTCAATTGTTTGCAGAATGTCCCTCCAAGTCCATATCCTTGACGCTCATTTGGCTGCAAATGTCCTCAAAGTCCATATCCTTGACGCACATTTGGATTTAGAATGTCCTCAAAGTCCACATCCTTGACGCTCATTTGGTTGCGAATGTCTATTAAAGTCCTTATCCTTGACACTCACTTTAATTTGCAGAATGTCCTCAAAGTCCATATCCCTTGACGCTCATTTAATTTGCAGAATCCCTCAAAGTCCTATCCTTGACGCCATTTGGTTGCGGTCTCCTCCAAGTCCATATCTTGACGCACATTTAATTGCAGAATGTCCCTCAAAAGTCCATATCCTTGACGCTCATTTAGTTTGAGAATGTCCCTCAAAGTCCATCCTTGACGCACATTTAATTTGCCCAGAATGTCCCTCAAAGTCCATATCCTTGACGCTCACTTGGCTGCAGAATGTCCCTCAAAGTCCATATCCTTGACGCTAATTTGTTTGCAGAATGTCCTCAAAGTCCATATCCTTGACGCTCATTTTTGGTTTTGCGAATGTCCCTCAAAGTCCATATCCTTGACGCACATTTATTTGCATAATGTCCCTCAAAGTCCACATCCTTGACGCAGCTCAATTGGCTGCAGAATGTCTATTAGTTCTCCATATCCTTCGGCGCTAATTTGTTTGGAGAATGTCCCTCCAAAGTCCATATCCTTGACGCTCATTTGGTTTAGAATGTCCCGCAAAGTCCATATCGCTTGACTTTTAATTTAGTTTGCAGAATGTCCTCAAAAGTCCATCATTGACAAATTGGCTGCAGAATGTCTATTAAAATTCATATCCTTGACGCTCAATTTGTTGCAGAATGTCCCTCAAAGTCCATCCTTGACGCTCATTTGGTTTGCAGAATGTCCCTCAAAGTCCCATATCCTTGACGCTCATTTGGTTGCAGAATGTCCCTCAAAGTCCATATCCTTGACGCTAATTTGTTTGCATAATGTCCTCAAAGTCCCATCCTTGACGCACATTTGGTTTGAAGAATGTCCTCCAAAGTTCATATCATGACTCACTTGGCTTGCAGAATGTCCTCAAAGTCCATATCCTTGACGCTCCCTTGGTTGCAGAATGTTCCTCAAATCCATATCCTTGACGCTGAATTTGTTTGCAGGAATGTCCCTCAAAGTCCATATCTTGACACACATTTAATTGCAGAATGTCCCTCAAGTCCATATCATGATGCGCTAATTTGTTTTGGGAGAATGTCCCTCAAAGTCCATATCCTTGACGCTCATTTTAATTGCAGAATGTCCCTCAAGTCCATATCCCTTGACGCTCCCTTGGCTGAATGTCCCTCCATATCCATATCCCTCAAAGTCCATATCCTTTGTTTCGACTGCATGTCCCTCAAAAGTCCATATCCTTGACGCTACATTTGTTTGCAGAATGTCCCTCAAAGTCCATATCATGACGCTCATTTGGTTGCATATGTCCCTCCAAAGTCCATATCCTTGACGCATTTGGTTGCAGAATGTCCTCAATCCATATCCTTGACGCTCATTTGGTTTGCAGAATGTCCCTCAAAGTCCATATCCTTGACGCTCATTTGGTTTGCAGAATGTCCCTCAAAGTCCATATCCTTGACGCTCATTTTGGTTTGCAGGAATGTCCCTCAAAGTCCATATCCTTGACGCATTTAATTGTCCTCCAAAGTCCAATGTCCTTGGCAAAAGTCCATATCCTTGACGCTCACTTGGCTGGAATTTAATTGCAGAATGTCCTCATATCCTTGAGCACCATATCCATATCGACGCTCATTTTGGTTTACAGAATGTCCCTCAAAGTCCATATCCTTGACGCTAATTTAATTGCAGAATGTCCCTCAAAGTCCATATCCTTGACGCTCATTTGGTTTGAATGTCCCTCAAAGTCCATATCCTTGACGCACATTTGTTTTGCAGAATGTCCCTCAAAGTCCATGACGCACATTTGGTTGCAGAATGTCCCCTCATCCTTGACGCACATTGGTACGAATGTCCCCTCAAAGTCCATATCCTTGACGCTCCATTTGTTTGCAGAATGTCCCTCAAAAGTCCATATCCTTGACGCTAATTTGTTTGCAGGAATGTCCCTCTCAAGTCCATATCCTTGACGCACATTTGGTTGCAGAATGTCCCTCAAAATTATATCCTTGACGCTCCTTTAGCTTGCAGAATCAAAGTCCATATCCTTGACCAATTTGTTTGCAGTCCCCTCAGTCCACTTCTTGACGCTCATTTGGTTGCAGAATGTCCCTCAAAAGTTCATATCCTTGACATCATTTAGTTTGCATAATGTCCCTCAAAGTCCATGTGACTTGACGCTCATTTGGTTTGCATAATGTCCCTTACGAATGTCCATATCCATTGACGCTAATTTGGTTGCAGAATGTTCCTCAATTCCATATCCTTGACGCATTTTGGTTGCAGAATGTCCCTCAAAGTCCATATCCTTGACGCTCATTTGGTTGCAGAATGTCACTCAGTCCCTTATCCTTGACATCAATTGGCAGAATGTCTGTTAGTTCATATCCTTGACGCTCACTTGGCTGCAGAATGTCCTCAAAGTCCATATCCTTGACGCTCCTTTGGTTTACAGAATGTCCCTCAAATCCATATCCTTGACGCACATTTTAATTGCGAATGTCCTCAAAAGTCCATATCCTTGACGCTCATTTGACTGCAGAATGTCCCTCAAAGTCCATATCCTTGACGCTAATTTGGTTGCAGAATGTCCCTCAAAGTCCCATATCCCTTGACGCTCATTTTGTTTGCAGAATGTCCCTCAAAGTCCATATCCTTGACGCCTTTTGGTTGCAGAATGTTCCTCAAAGTCCATATCCTTGACGCTAATTTAATTGCTAGATGTCCCGCAAAGTCCATATCCTTGACGCTCTCATTTGTTGCAGAATGTCCCTCAAAAGTCCATATCCTTGACGCTAATTTGGTTGCAGAATGTCCCCTCAAAGTCCATATCCTTGACGCTCATTTGGTTTGCAGAATGTCCCTCAAGTCCATATCCTTGACGCTCATTTGGTTGCAGAATGTCCTCAAAGTCCATATCCTTGACGCACCTTTAGTTGCATAATGTCACTCAAAGTCCATGAATGTCAATTGGCTGCAGAATGTCTATTAGTTCATATCCTTGACACTCATTTGGTTTGCAGAATGTCCCTCAGAGTCCAATCATGTCATTTGGTTTGCCCCTCAAGTATCCTTGACGCTCATTTGGTTTGCAGAATGTCCCTCAAAGTCCATATCCTTGACGCACATTTAATTGCATAATGTCCCTCAAAGTCCATATCCTTGACGCTCGTTTGGTTGCAATTCAAAGTCCCTTATCCTTGACGCATGCAGAATGTCCCTCAAAGTTCATATCCTTGACGCTCCTTGGCTGCAGAATGTCCCTCAAGTCCATATCCTTGACGCTAATTTGTTTTGCAGAATGTCCCTCAAAGTCCATATCCGCCGAAGAAGCGCTCATTTAATTTGCAGAATGTCCTCAAGTCCATATCCTTGACGCTCATTTGGTTGCATAATGTCAGAATGTCCCTCAAAGTCCATCCTATGACGCACATTTTGCTGCAGAATGTCCTCAAAGTCCCATATCCTTGACGCTCATTTTGTTTGCAGAATGTCCCTCAAAGTCCATATCCTTGACGCTCGTTGTTTGGAATTCCTGTCCATGCAGAATGTCCTTCAAAGTCCATATCCTTGACGCTCATTTGGTTTTAGAATGTCCCTCAAAGTCCATATCCTTGACGCATTTAATTTGCAGAATGTCCCTCAAAAGTCCATATCCTTGACGCTCACTTGGCTTGCAGAATGTCCCTCAAAGTCCATATCATGTGACGCTAATTTAGTTGCAGGAGGGTGTCCCTCAAAGTCCATATCCTGACGCACATTTGGTTGCGAATGTCCTCAAAGTCCATATCCTTGACGCACATTTAATTGCAGAATGTCCCTCAAAGGGAGTCACATCCTTGACGCTCACTTGGCCGCAGAATGTCCTCAAGTCCGCTATCCTTGAATTTAATTTGCAGAATGTCCTCAATTCATATCATTGACGCTCACTTGGTTTGCCAGAATGTCCCTCAAAGTCCATATCCTTGACGCTCATTTGGTTGCAGAATGTTCCCTCAAAGTCCATATCCTTGACGCACATTTGGTTGCAGAATATTCCTCAAAGTCCATATCCTTGACGCACATTTTGGTTTGCAGAATGTCCCTCAAAGTCCATATCCTTGACGCTCCTTTGCTTTGAATGTCCCTCAAAGTCCTTATCCTTGACGCACATTTAATTGCAGAATGTCCCTCAAAGTCCATATCCTTGACGCTCATTTGTTTGCAGAATGTCCCTCAAGTCCATATCCTTGACGCACATTTGGTTGCAGAATGTCCCTCAAAAAGTCCATATACTTGACGCTCATTTGGTTTAATTGCAGAATGTCCCTCAAAGTCCATATCCTTGACGCTCATTTGGTTTGCAGAATGTCCCTCAAAGTCCATATCCTTGACGCACATTTGGTTGCAGAATGTCCTCAAAGTCCATATCCTTGACGCTAATTTTGTTTGCAGAATGTCCTCAGTCCATATCCTTGACGCTCATTGGTTGCAGAATATCCTCAAAGTCCATATCCTTGACGCACATTTAATTGCTGAATGTCCCTCAAAGTCCATATCCTTGTGCACATTTGGTTGCAGAATGTCCCTCAAAGTCCATATCCTTGACGCTCCATTTGGTTTGCAGAATGTCCCTCAAAGTCCATATCCTTGACATCATTTGGTTGCAGAATGTCCCCTCAAAAGTCCATATCTTGACGCTCATTTGGTTGCAGAATCCTCAAGTCCTGCCTTGACGCAACTGGTTGCATAATGTCACTCAAAGTCCACACATGCTTGTCGCTCAATTGGCTGCAGAATGTGCTCTATTAGTTCATATCCTTGACACTCACTTGGCTGCAGAATGCCCTCAAGTCCCACTATCCTTGACGCTCATTTTGGTTTGCAGAATGTCCCTCAAAGTCCCTCATGACGCTCATTTGGTTGCAGAATGTCCCTCAAAGTCCATCTTGACGCACATTTAATTTGCAGAATGTCCCTCAGTCCATGTCCTTGACCCCGCTCCTTGACGCTCATTTTTAATTTGCAGAATGTCCCTCAAAGTCCATATCCTTGCACATTTGGTTGCAGAATGTCCCTCAAAAGTCCATATCCCCTTGACGCTCAATTTGTTTGCAGAATGTCCCTCAAAGTCCATATCCTTGACGCTCATTTGGTTTGAATGTCCTCAAAGTCCATATCCCTTGACGCTCATTTGTTCCAGAATGTCCCTCAAGTCCATATCCTTGACGCTCATTTGGTTGCAGAATGTCCCTCAAAGTCCATATCCTTGACGCTCATTTGGTTGCAAGAATGTCCCTCAAGTCCATATCCTTGACGCACATTTGTTTGCAGAATGTCCCTCAAAGTCCATATCCTTGACGCTCATTTTTGGTTTGCAGAATGTCCCTCAAAGTCCATATCCTTGACGCTAATTTGTTTGCAGAATGTCCCTCAAAGTCCATATCCTTGACGCACATTTGGTTTTGCAGAATGTCCCTCAAAGTCCATATCCTTGACGCTCATTTGGTTGCAGAATGTCCCTCAAAAGGTCCATATCCTTGACGCTAATTTGTTTTGAATGTCCCTCAAAAGTCCATATCCTTGACGCTCATTTGGTTGCAGAATGTCCCTCAAAGTCCATATCCTTGACGCACATTTAATTGCATAATGTCCCTCAAAATTCACATCCTTGACGCTCAATTGGTTGCAGAATGTCCCTTAAAGTTCATATCCTTGACGCTCCTTGGCTGCAGAATGTCCATCAAGTCCATATCCTTGACGCTCATTTGGCTGCAGAATGTCCCTCAAAGTCCATATCCTTGACGCTCATTTGGTTTGCAGAATGTCCCTCAAGTCCATATCTGTCCATTTGGTTGCAGAATGTCCTCAGTCCATATCCTTGACGCTCATTTAATTGCAGAATGTCCCTCAAAGTCCATATCTTTAACGCTAATTTGTTTGCAGAATGTCCCTCAAAGTCCATATCCTTGACGCTCATTTGGTTTGAGAATGTCCCTCAAAGTCCATATCCTTGACGCACATTTAGCTGCATAATGTCCTCAAAGTCCACATGCTTGACGCTCAATTGGCTGCAGAATGTCTATTAGTTCATATCCTTGACGCACATTTGGCTGCAGAATGTCCCTCAAAGTCCATATCTCAATTGGTTTGGAATGTCTCATTTGACGCTCGCTTGCAGAATGTCCCTCAAGTCCATATCCTTGACGCTCATTTGTTTGTCCCTCAAAGAATGTCCCTCAAAGTCCATATCCTTGACGCACATTTAATTTGCAGAATGTCCCTCAAGTCCATATCATATCACTTGACGCGATGTCCCTCAAAGTCCATATCCCTTGACGCTCATTTGGTTGCAGAATGTCCCTCAAAGTCCATATCCTTGACGCACATTTAATTGCAGAATGTCCCTCAAAGTCCATATCCTTGACGTTGCATAATGTCTGCAGAATGTCCCTCAAAGTCCATATCCTTGACGCTAATTTGTTTGCAGAATGTCCCTCAAAGTCCATATCCTTGACGCTCATTTTGGTTGCAGAATGTCCTCAAAGTCCATATCTTGACACACATTTGTCCCTCAAGTCCATATCCTTGACGCACATTTAGTCCATGACAATGTCCCCAAAGTCCATATCCTTGACGCTTTTAATTTGGCCCTCAAAGAATCGTCCCTCAAAGTCCATATCCTTGACGTCCCTCAATTTGTTTGCAGAATGTCCCTCAAAGTCCATATCCTCCCGACGCACATTTAATTGCAGAATGTCCCTCAAAGTCCATATCCATGACGCACATTTTGGTTGCAGAATGTCCCTCAAAGTCCATATCCTTGACGCTAATTTGTTTGCAGAATGTCCCTCAAAGTCCATATCCTTGACGCTCATTGGTTGCAGAATGTCCCTCAAAGTCCATATCCTTGACGCTCATTTGGTTTGCAGAATGTCCCTCAAAGTCCATCCTTGACGCACATTTAGTTGCAGAATGTCCTCAAAAGTCCACATCCTTGACGCTCATTTGGCTGCAGAATGTCCCTCAAAGTCCATATCCTTGACGCTCATTTGGTTGCAGAATGTCCCTCAAAGTCCATCCTTGACGCTCATTTGGTTGCAGAATGTCCTCAAAGTCCATATCCTTGACGCTCATGTGGTTGCATAATGTCCCCTCAAAAGTCCATTAACGCTTTTACTGAAGAATGTCTATTGGTTCATATCCTTGACGCTCCTTGGTTGCAAATGTCCCTCAAAGTCCATATCCTTGACGCTCATTTTGGTTGAATGTCCTCAATGTATCCTTGACCTCATGTGGCTGCAAATGTCCCTCAAAGTCCATATCTTTAACGCATTTAATTTGCAGAATGTCCCTCAAAGTCCATATCCCCTGACGCGCTCATTTTGGTTGCAGAATGTCCCTCAAAGTCCATATCCTGACGCTAATTTGTTTGCCAGAATGTCCAAAGTCCTCAAATCCATTGACGCTCATTTGGTTGCAGAATGTCCTCAAAGTCCATATCCTTGACGCTCACAATGTCCCTCAAAGTCCATATCCTTGACGCTCATTTGGTTTGCATAATGTCCTCCAAAGTCCATATCCTTGACGCTCAATTGGCTGCAGAATGTCCCTTAGATTCCTATCCTTGACGCTCACTTGGCTGCAGAATGTCCCTCAAAGTCCAAAAGTCCATATCCTTGACGCTCATTTGTTTGCAGAATGTCCTCAAAGTCCATATCCAAATTTGTTTTGCAGAATGTCCATATCCTCCTTGACGCTAATTTGTTTGCAGAATGTCCCTCAAAGTCCATATCCTTGACGCTCATTTGTTTGCAGAATGTCCCTCAAAGTCCATATCCTTGACGCTCATTTGTTTGCAGAATGTCCCTCAAAGTCCATATCCTTGACGCTCATTTGGTTGCAGAATGTCCCTCAAAGTCCATATCCTTGACGCTCATTTGACTGCAGAATGTCCCCCTCAAAGTCCATATCCTTGACGCTCCATTTGTTTTGCAGAATGTCCTCAAAGTCCATATCCTTGACGCTCCATTTGTTTTGCAGAATGTCCTCAAAGTCCATATCCTTGACGCTCATTTGTTTGCAGAATGTCCCTCAAAGTCCATATCCTTGACGCTCATTTGTTTGCAGAATGTCCCTCAAAGTCCATATCCTTGACGCTCACTTGACTTGCAGAATGTCCCTCAAAGTCCATATCCTTGACGCTAATTTGTTTTGCAGAATGTCCGTCAAAGTCCATATCAGCGACGCATTTGGTTGCAGAATGTCCTCAAAGTCCATATCCTTGACGCTCATTTGGCTGCAGAATGTCCCTCAAAGTCCATATCCTTGACGCTAATTTGTTTGCAGAATGTCCCTCAAAAGTCCATATCCTGCAGAATTGCAGGATGTCCTCAAAAGTCCATATCCTTGACGCTCACTTGGCTGCAGAATGTCCCTCAAAGTCCATATCCTTGACGCTAATTTGTTTGCAGAATGTCCCTCAAAGTCCATATCCTTGACGCTCATTTGGTTGCAGAATGTCCCTCAAAGTCCATATCCTTGACGCACATTTAATTGCAGAATGTCACTCGTAAAGCCCACATCCTTGACGCTCATTTGGCTGCAGAATGTCCCTCAAAGTCCATATCCTTGACGCTCATTTGGTTGCAGAATGTCCTCAAAGTCCATATCCTTGACGCTCATTTGGCTTGCAGAATGTCCTCAAAGTCCATATCCTTGACGCTCATTTGGTTGCAGAATGTCCCTCAAAGTCCATATCCTTTAATTGCAGAATGTCCCTCAAAGGTCCATATCCTTAATTGCAGAATGTCCCTCAAAGTCCATATCCTTGACGCTATTTTGGTTGCAGAATGTCCCTCAAAGTCCATATCCTTGACGCTCATTTGGCTGCAGAATGTCCCTCAAAGTCCCATATCCTTGACGCTAATTTGGTTGCAGAATGTCCCAAAGTCCATATCCTGACCATCATTTTTGGTTTTGCGAATGTCTAATTCATATCACCTTGACGCTCACTTGTTGCATAATGTCCTCAAAGTCCATATCCTTGACGCTCCAATTGGCTGCAGAATGTCCCGCAAAGTCCATATCCTTGACGCTCATTTAACGTGCAGAATGTCCCTCAAAGTCCATATCCTTGACGCTCACTTGCATGCAGAATGTCCCGCAAAGTCCATATCCTTTGACGCTAATTTGTTTGCAGAATGTCCCTCAAAAGTCCATATCCTTGACGCTCATTTGGTTGCAGAATGTCCCTCAAAGTCCATATCTCAGAATGAAAGTGCCTTGACGCTCATTTGGTTGCAGAATGTCCCTAGCTGCATAATGTCCCTCAAAGTCCATATCCTTGACGCTAATTGGTTGTTTGAATGTCCCCTAAAGTCCATATACTTGACGCACATTTGGTTTGAAGAATTCCTCCAAAGCCATATATGTTAGAATGTCCCCAAAGTCCATATCCTTGACGCACATTTGGTTGCAGAATGTCCCTCAAGTCCGCCCATCCTTGACGCTAATTTGTTTGCAGAATGTCCTCAAAGTCCATATCCTTGACGCACATTTAATTGCAGAATGTCCCTCAAAGTCCATATCCTTGACGCTCATTTGGTTGGGAGAATGTCCCTCAAAGTCCATATCCTTGACGCACATTTAATTGCAGAATGTCCCTCAAAGTCCATATCCTTGACGCTCACTTGGCTGCAGAATGTCCCTCAAAGTCCATATCCTTGACGCTAATTTGTTTAGAATGTCCCTCAAAGTCCATATCCTTGACGCTCATTTTGGTTGCAGAATGTCCCTCAAAGTCCATATCCTTGACGCACATTTGGTTGCATAATGTCCACATCAAAGTCCACAGAATGCTTGACGCTCAATTGGCTGCAGAATGTCCCTCAAAGACCATATCCTTGACGCTCATTTGGCTGCAGAATGTCCCTCAAAGTCCATATCCTTGACGCTCATTTGGTTTTGGTTGCAGAATGTCCTCAAAGTCCATATCCTTGACGCTCATTTGTTGCAGAATGTCCCTCAAAGTCCATATCCTGACACACATTTAATTGCAGAATGTCCCTCAAAGTCCATATCCTTGACGCTCATTTAATTGCAGAATGTCCCTCAAAGTCCATATCCTTGACGCTAATTTGTTTGCAGAATGTCCCTCAAAGTCCATATCCTTGACGCTCATTTGGTTTGAATGTCCCTCACCATTTGGCTTTAATTTGCAGAATGTCCTCAAAGTCCATATCCTTGACGCTCACTTGGCTTGCAGAATGTCCCCTCAAAGTCCATATCCTTGACGCTTCATTTGTTTGCAGAATGTCCTCAAAGTCCATATCCTTGACGCTCATTTGGTTGCAGAATGTCCCTCAAAGTCCATATCCTTGACGCACATTTATTTGCAGAATGTCCCTCAAAGTCCATATCCTTGACGCTCCTTTGCTGCAGAATGTCCCTCAAAGTCCATATCCTTGACGCTAATTTGTTTGCAGAATGTCCCTCATAGTCCATATCCTTGACGCGCTCATTTGGTTGCAGAATGTCCCTCAAAGTCCATATCCATGACGCACAGTTTGCATAATGTCCTCAAAGTCCAATGTCCTGCAAATGTCTATTATTTCATATCTTGACGCTCATTTGGTTGCAGAATGTCCCTCAAAGTCCATCCTTGACGCTAATTTGGTTTGCAGAATGTCCCTCAAAGTGCATATCCTTGACGCTCATTTGGTTGCAGAATGTCCCTCAAAGTCCCATATCCTTGACGCACATTTAGTTGCATAATGTCACTCAAAGTCCCACATGCTTGACATCAATTGGCTTGCAGAATGTCTATTAGTTCATATCCATATGACGCTGAATTTGTTTGCACTTGGCTGCAGAATGTCCTCAAAGTCCATATCCTTGACGCTCATTTTGGTTGCAGAATGTCCCCAAAGTCCATATCCTTGACGCTCATTTGTTTGCAGAATGTCCTCAAAGTCCATATCCTTGGGACGCTCATTTAAAGTCCATGCAGAATGTCCCTCAAAGTCCATATCCTTGACGCTAATTTGTTTGCAAATGTCCCTCAAAGTCCATATCCCTTGACGCCATATCACGCATTTGGTTGCAGAATGTCCTCAAAGTCCATATCCTTGACGCTCATTTGGTTGCAGAATGTTCCTCAAAGTCCATATCCTTGACGCTCATTTGTTTGCAGAATGTCCCTCAAAGTCCATATCCTTGACGCTCATTTTGGTTGCAGGAATGTCCCTCAAAGTCCATATCCTTGACGCTAATTTGTTATAATGTCCTCCAAAGTCCAATGTCCCTCAAAGTCCATATCCTTGACGCTCATTTGGTTGCAGAATCCTCCTTAAATGTCCCATATCCTTGACGCACATTTGGCTGCAGAATGTCCCAGTCCATATCCTTCCAGTCCATCAAAGTCCATATCCTTGACGCACATTTGGTTTGCAGAATGTCCCTCAAAGTCCATATCCTTGACGGTTCATTCCCTCAAAGTCCATATCCTTGACGAATTTGTTTTGCATAATGTCCATATCCTTGACGCACATTTGGTTGCAGAATGTCTGTTCATTATCCTTGACGCTCCTTGTCCCCTCAAAGTCCATATCCTTGACGCTCATTTGTTTGCAGAATGTCCCTCAAAGTCCATATCCTTGACGCTAATTTGTTTGCAGAATGTCCCTCAAAGTCCATATCCTTGACGCTCATTTGTTTGCAGAATGTCCCTCAAAGTCCATATCCTTGACGCACATTTAATTGCAGAATGTCCCTCAAAGTCCATATCCTTGACGCTCATTTGGTTGCAGAATGTCCCTCAAAGTCCATATCCTTGACGCTCATTTGGTTGCAGAATGTCCCTCAAAGTCCATATCCTTGACGCTCATTTGGTTTGCAGAATGTCCCTCAAAGTCCATATCCTTGACGCTCATTTGGTTGCAGAATGTTCCTCAAAAGTCCATATCCTTGACGCTCATTTGTTTGCAGAATGTCCTCAAAGTCCATATCCTTGACGCTCATTTGGTTGCATTTAGTCCCTTATTTGCAGAATGTCCTCAAAGTCCATATCCTTGACGCTCATTTGGTTGCGAATGTCCTCAAAGTCCATATCTTGACGCACATTTGGTTTACAGAATGTCCCTCAAAGTCCATATCCTTGACGCACATTTTAATTGGCTCCTCAAAAGCCAGAATCATTTGTCCTCAAAGTCCATATCCTTGACGCTCATTTGGTTGCAGAATGTCCCTCAAAGTCCATATCATGACGCACATTTTGTTGCAGAATGTCCCTCAAAGTCCATATCCTTGACGCTCATTTGGTTGCAGAATATTCCTCAAAGTCCATATCCTTGAATTTAATTGTAGATATCCTCAAAGTCCATATCCTTGACGCTAATTTGGTTGCAGAATGTCCCTCAAAGTCCATATCCTTGACGCACATTTAATTGCAGAATGTCCCTCAAAGTCCATATCCTTGACGCTCACTTGGTTTGCAGAATGTCCCTCAAAGTCCATATCCTTTGACGCTAATTTGGTTGCAGAATGTCCTCAAAGTCCATATCCTTGACGCTCATTTAATTGCAGAATGTCCTCAAAGTCCATATCCTGACGCACGCATAATGTCTATTAGTTCAATGTTGACCTCAATTGGCAAATGTCCCTCAGTTCATATCTTGACGCTCATTTGGTTGCAGAATGTCCCTCAAAGTCCATATCCTTGACGCTCATTTGGTTTGCAGAATGTCCCTCAAAGTCCATATCCTTGACGCACATTTAATTGCAGAATGTCCTCAAAGTCCATATCCTTGACGCTCATTTGGTTGCAGAATGTCCCTCAAAGTCCATATCCTTGACGCACATTTAATTGCAGAATGTCCCTCAAAGTCCATATCCTGACGCTCACTTGGCTCAAATGTCCCTCGAACCATATCCTTGACGCTAATTTGTTTTGCAGAATGTCCCTCAAAGTCCATATCCTGACGCTCATTTGGTTGCAGAATGTCCTCAAAGTCCATATCCTTGACGCACATTTACGTTTGCATAATGTCACTCAAGTCCACATGCTTGACGCTCAATTGGCTGCAGAATGTCTATTAGTTCATATCTTGACACTCACTTGGCTGCAGAATGTCCTCAAAGTCCTTATCCTTGACGCTCATTTTGGTTTGCAGAATGTCCCTCAAAGTCCATATCCTTGACGCTCATTTGGTTGCAGAATGTCCCTCAAAGTCCATATCCTTGACGCACAGTTAATTGCAGAATGTCCCTCAAAGTACATATCCTTGACGCTCATTTGGTGGTAGAATGTCCTCAAAGTCCATATCCTTGACGCATTTAATTAATGTCCCTCAAAGTCCATATCCTTGACGCTCATGGCTGCAGGAATGTCCCTCAAAGTCCATATCCTTGACGCTAATTTAGTTGCAGAATGTCCTCAAAGTCCATATCCTGACGCACATTTGGTTGCAGAATGTCCCTCAAAGTCCATATCCTTGACGCACATTTAATTGCAGAATGTCCCTCAAAGTCCATATCCTTGACGCTCACTTGGCCGCAGAATGTCCTCAAGTCCGCTATCCTTGACCCCTTAATTTGCAAATGTCCCTCAATCCATCCTTGACGCACATTTGGTTGCAGAATGTCCCTTCAAAGTCCATATCCTTGACGCTCATTTGTTTGCAGAATGTCCCTCAAAGTCCATATCCTTGACGCACATTTGGACAGAGAATGTCCCTCAAAGTCCATATCCTTGACGCTCATTTGGTTGCATTTAATTTGCAGAATGTCCCTAAAGTCCATCCTTGACGCTCATTTGCAGAATGTCCCTCAAAGTCCCAGACGCTCATTTAGTTGCATAATGTCCCTCAAAGTCCATATCCTGGACGCTATTTGTTTGCAGAATGTCCTCAAAGTCCATATCCTTGACGCACATTTAATGCAAAATGTCCCTCAAAGTCCATATCCTTGACGCTCATTTGGTTGCAGAATGTCCCTCAAAGTCCATATCCTTGACGCACATTTAATTGCATAATGTCCCTCAAAGTCCATATCCTTGACGCTCAATTGGTTGCAGAATATCCCCTAGTCCCATATCCTGACGCTCATTTTGGTTGCAGAAATGTCCCTCAAAGTCCATATCCTTGACGCTCATTTGTCCCTGCAGAATCCAGAATGTCAAAGTCCATATCCTTGACGCTCACTTGGCTTAGAATGTCCCTCAAAACCTTATCCTTGACGCTCATTTAATTGCAGAATGTCCCTCAAAGTCCATACGCCTTTGACGAATGTCCCTCAAAGTTTGGCTTGGTACAAATGTCCTCAAGTCCATATCCTTGACGCTCATTTGGTTGCGAAGTCCTCAAAATATGCCTTGACGCACATTTAGTTGCATAATGTCCCTCAAAGTCCATATCCTTGACGCTCACTTGGCTGCAGAATGTCCCTCAAAGTCCATATCCTAACGCTAATGTCCTCAAAGTCCATTCCTTGCGCACATTTGAATGTCCCTCAAAGTCCTTGACTATTTAATTGCCCTCAAAGCCATCCTTGATTTGGCTGCAGAATGTCCCTCAAAGTCCATATCCTGACGCATTTCAATTGCAGAATGTCCCTCAAAGTCCCATATCCTTGACGCACATTTGGTTACCCTCGAAGTCCATATCCTTGACGCTTTCAATTTGGCTTGCAGAATGTCCCTCATAGTCCATATCCTGACGCACATTTGGTTGCAGAATGTCCCTCAAAGTCCATATCCTTGACGCTCATTTGGTTGCAGAATGTCCCATATCCTTCGACGCAAAACCTCAAGGTCCATCCGACGGCTGCATTTGAAAGTCCATGTCAGAATTTGTTGCCCTCAAAGTCCACATCCTGACGCACATTTAATTGCAGAATGTCCCTCAGTCCATATCCTTGACGCTCAATTTGGTTTGCAGAATGTCCCTCAAAAGTCCATATCCTTGACGCACATTTAATTTGTCCTGTTTGCAGAAATGTCCCTCCAAAGTCCATATCCTTGACGCCTATTTGTTTGCAGAATGTCCTCAAAGTCCATATCCTTGACGCTCATTTGGTTTGCAGAATGTCCTCAAAGTCCATATCCTGACGCTCATTTCACGCAGAATGTCCCTGCAAAGTCCATTAGTTCATATCATTGACGCTCACTTTGCTGCAGAACGTCCCTCAAAGTCCATATCCTTGACGCTCATTTGTTTGCAGAATGTCCCTCAAAGTCCATATCCTTGACGCTCATTTGGTCCATATCCTTGCAGAATGTCCCTCAAAGTCCATATCCTTGACGCTCATTTGTTTGCAGAATGTCCCTCAAAGTCCATCCTTGACGCACATTTAATTGCAGAATGTCCCTCAAAGTCCATATCCTTGACGCTCACTTGGCTGCAGAATGTCCCTCAAAGTCCATATCCTTGACGCTAATTTGTTTGCAGAATGTCCCTCAAAGTCCATATCCTTGACGCACATTTTGTTGCAGAATGTCCCTCAAAGTCCATATCTGACGCTCATTTGGTTGCAGAATGTCCCTCAAAGTCCATATCCTTGACGCACACTTGGCTGCAGAATGTCCTCAAAGTCCATATCCTGACGCTCATTTGGTTGCAGAATGTCCTCAAGTCACTATGCAGAATGTCCCTCAAAGTCCATATCCTTGACGCTTTAATTGCAGAATGTCCCTCAAAGTCCATATCCTGACGCTCACTTGGTTTGCAGAATGTCCCACAAAGGTCCATATCTTTGACGCACATTTGGTTACATAATATCCCATTCTTGACGCTCAAATTTTGTCCATTAGTTCATAATGTCGCTCTTGACAAGAATGTTCCAAAAGTATCCTGACGCTAATTTGTTTGCAGAATGTCCCTCAAAGTCCATATCCTTGACGCTAATTTGTTTTGCATAATGTCCTCAAAGTCCACATCCTTGACGCACATTTAATTGCAATTGGCATGCAGAATGTCACTCAAAGTCCATTCTTGACGCTCCTTGACGCTCCTTACTTGGCTAATTTGCAGAATGTCCCTCAAAGTCCATTTCCTTGATGCTCATTTGGTTGCAGAATGTCCCTCCAAGACCATATCCTTGACGCTCATTTGGTTGCAGAATCCCTTTAGTTCCTTATCCTTGACGCTCAAAGTCCATCCATACCTTGACGCACCTCAAAAATTGTATCTTATTGCAGAATTTTATCAAAGTCCATATCCTTGACGCTCATTTTGTTTGCAGAATGTCCCTCAAATTCCATATCCTTACGCACATTTTTTGCAGAATGTCCTCGAAAATCCATATCCTTGACGCTCACTTGGCTGCAGTTCTAAAAAGTCCCTATCATTCCACTCTCAAATCCATATCGACGCTTATTTTTTTGGAGAATGTCCCTCAAAGTCCATATCCTTGACGCTCATTTGGTTGCAGAATGTCCTCAAAGTCCATATCCTTGACGTTCGTTTAGTTTGCGTAATGTCCCTGAAATCCTTGACGCTCATTTGGCTGCAGTATAATGTTCTGTCTATATCCTTGACGCTCATTTGGTTGCAGAATGTCCTCAAAGTCCATATCCTTGACGTTCATGCAGAATTCACTGCAGAATCCTTTAAGTTTTTGCAGCAAAAAATCCATATCTTGACGCTAATTTGTTTGGCAGAATGTCCAAAGTCCATTGGTCCGTGCGCCAACTTGACTGCAGAATGTCCCTCAAAGTCCATATCCCCTTGACGCTAATTTGTTGCAGAATGTCCCTCAAAAATTATGTCCACCAAAAAAGTGATGCTCATTTTTGCTGCATGAATGTCCTGTCCAAAGTCCATATCCTTGATGCTCACTTGGCTGCAGAACGTCCTCAAAGTCCATATCCTTGACGCTAATTTGTTTGCATCATCCTCAAAGTCCATATCCTTGACGCACATTTGGTTGCAGAATGTCCCCAAAGTCCATATACTTACGCATATTTAATTGCAGAATGTCCCTCAAGTCCATATCCTTGACGCACATTTGTTGCAGAATGTCCCTCAAAGTCCATATCCTTGACGCTAATTTTGTTGGTAGAATGTCCTCAAAGTCCATATCCTTGACGCAATATTTAATTGCAGAATGTCCTCAAAGTCCATATCCTGATGCTCATTTAAGGTAGAATGTCCTCAAAGTCCATATCCTGACGCACATTTAATTGCAGAATGTCACTCAAAGTCCACGTTGACGCTCACTTGGCTGTGAATGTCCCTCTCCTTGACGTTGTTGCAGAATGTCCTCAAAGTCCATATCCTTGACGCACATTTGGTTGCAGAATGTCCCTCAAAGTCCATATGCTTGACGCCACAGTTGCATAATGTCACCAATGTTGACCAATTAGTCCATTAGTTCATCCTGACGCTCACTTGGCTGCAGAATGTCCCTCAAAGTCCATATCCTGACGCACATTTGGCTGCAGAATGTCCTCAAAGTCCATATCATCCTGACGCTCATTTGTTGTAGAATGTCCCTCAAAGTCCATATCCTTGACGCAATTTAATTGCAGAATGTCCCTCAAAGTCCATATCCTGACGCTCATTTAATTGCAGAATGTCCCTCAAAGTCCATATCCTTGACGCTCACTTGGCTGCAGAATGTCCCTCAAAGTCCATATCCTTGACGCTAATTTGCTGCAGAAGTCCTCAGTCCATATATCATTTGGACCCACGCACATGACGCACATTAAGAATGTCCCTCAAAGTCCATATCCTGACGCTCATTTGGTTGAACGTCCTCAAAGTCCATATTTGACGCCACTTTGCTGCAGAATGTCCTCAAAGTCCATATCCTTGACGCTCATTTGCTGCAGAATTCCCTCAAAGTTCATATCCTTGACGCACATTTAATTGCAGAATGTCCCTCAAAAGTCCATATCCTGACGCTCACTTGGCTGCAGAATGTCCTCAAAGTTCATATCCTTGACGCACATTTTGCAGAATGTCCCTCAAAGTCCATATCCTTGACGCTCATTTGCTTGTAGAATGTCCTCAAAGTCCATATGACGCACACTAGTTGCATAATGTCACTCAAAGTCCACATGCTTGACGCTCAATTGGTTGCAGAATGTCCCTATTAGTTCATATCCTGACGCTAATATGTTGCTGAATGTCCTCAAAGTCCATATCCTGACGCTAATTTAATTGCAATGTCCCTCAAAAGTCCATATCCTGACGCTCATTTGGTTGCAGAATGTCCCTCAAAATCCTTGACGCATTTAATAGTAGAATGTCCTCAAAGTCCATCCTGACGCTCATTTGGTTGCAGAATGTCCCCTCAAAGTCCATATCCTTGACGTAATATTTAATTGCAGAATGTCCTCAAAGTCCATATCCTTGACGCCTATTTGGCTGCAGAATGTCCCTCAAAGTCCATATCCTTGACGCTAATTTGTTTGCAGAATGTCCCTCAAAGTCCATATCCTTGACGCTCATTTGGCTGCAGAATGTCCCTCAAAGTCCATATCCTTGACGCATTCATTTGTACAATGTCACAATGTTGACGCTCAAAGGCTGCAGAATGTCTATTAGTTCATATCCTGACGCTCACTTGGCTGCAGAATCCCTCAAAGTCCATATCCTGACGCACACTTGACTGCAGAATGTCCCGCAAATCCATATCCTGACGCTAATTTGTTGCAGAATGTCCCTCAAAGTCCATATCCTGACGCTCACTTGACTGCAGAATGTCCCTTTCAAAGTCCATATCCCGACGCTAATTTAATTCGCAGAATGTCCTTCAAAGTCCATTATCCTGACGCACATTTACGTAGAATGTCCTCAAAGTCCATAATCCGCTCACTTGACTAAATGTTCCGCAAAGTCCATATCCTAGACGCTAATTTGTTTGCAGAATGTCCTCAAAGTCCATATCTTGACGCTTCTTTTGCTGTAGAATGTCCCTCAAAGTCCATATCCTTGACGCTAATTTGTTTGCAGAATGTCCTCAGTCCATATCCTTGACGCATTATTTAATTGCAGAATGTCCTTCAAAAGTCCATATCCTTTGACGCGCTCATTGTGGTATCCTTGACGCTACTTAGAAGAATGTCCCTCAGTCATATCCTTGACGCACATTTGGTTGCAGAATGCGTCCCTCAAAAGTTCACATACTTTGACGCACATTATGGCTGCAGAATGTCCCCAGTTCATATCCTTGACGCTCACTTGGCTGCAGAATGTCCCTCAAAGTCCATATCCTTGACGCTAATTTGGTTTGCAGAATAACTCCCTCAAAGTCCATATCCTTGACGCTCATTTGGTTGCAGAATGTCCCTCAAGTCCCACATCCTTGACGTAATATTTAATTTGCAGAATGTCCCTCAAGTCCATATCCTGACGCACATTTGGTTTGCAGAATGTCCCTCAAGTCCATATCCTTGACGCTCATTTACAGAATGTCCTCAAAGTCCATATCCTTGACGCTCGCCTTGCAGAATGTCCCTCAGTCCATATCCTTGACGCCTAATTTGGTTTTTCCATATTCTGACGGCCATTTAGAATGTCCTCAAAGTCCATATCCTTGACGCTCATTTGGTTGCAGAATATCCCTCAAAGTCTGGCAGTATCCTTGACGCACATTGGTTGTAATGTGTCCTCAAAGTCCACATGTGACAGCTCAGTGGCTGGAATGTCTATTAGTTCATATACTTGACGCTCACTTGGCTGCAGAATGTCCCTCAAGTCCTTCTGATGCGCTCCATTTGTTGGTAGAATGTCCCTCAAAGTCCATATACTTGACGCTCATTTGGTTTGATCCCTCAAAGTCCATATCTTGACGCACATTTAATTTGCAGAATGTCCTCAAAAGTCCATCCTTGATGCTCATTTGATTTAGAATGTCCCTCAAAGTCCATCCTTGATGCTCATTTAATTGTGAATGTCCCTCATAAAGTCCATATATCCTTGACGCTCCCTTAATTGCAGAATGTCCCTCAAAAGTCCACATCCTTGACCTTCATTGCTTTTGCAGAATGTTCCTCAAAGTCCCATCGCCAGCGCGCACATTTTGCTGTAGAATGTCCCTCAAAGTCCATATGCCGACGCTTTCATTTGTTTACAGAATGTCCTCAAAGTCCATATCCTTGACGCACATTTAATTTGCAGAATGTCCTCAAAGTCCATATCCTTGATGTCCCTCAAAGTCCCATATCCTTGATCTTTAATTGCAGAATGTCCCTCAAAGTCCATATCCTTGACGCCCAATTACCGTAGAATGTCCCTAGTCCATATCCTTGACGCTCACTTTTGCAGAACGTCCCTCAAAGTCCATATCCCTGACGCCCATTTACAGCAGAATGTCCCTCAAAGTCTGTCCTTGATGTCTTTGGTTTGCAGAATGTCCCTCAAAGTCCATATCCTTGACGCTCTCATTTGGTTTGCAGAATGTCCCTCAAAACCATATCCTTGACGCACCTGGTTGCAGAATGTCACTCAAAAGTCATATCCCTTGACTCAATTGGCTGCAGAATGTCCCTATTGTCCATATCCTTGACGCTCATTTGATGCAGCAGAATGTCCTCAAAGTCCATATCTTGACGCTCATTTGTTTGCAGAATGTCCTCAAAGTCCATATCCTTGACGTGCTCATGTGGTTGCAGAATGTCCCTCAAAGTCCATATCCTTGACGCACATTTTAATTGCAAATAAAAGTGTCCCTCAATTACGCAGAATGTCCATATCCTTGACGCTCACTGAGTTTGCAGAAATGTCCCTCAAAGTCCATATGTGACGCACATTTATGCCTTAATGTCCCGCCAAAGTCCATATCCTTGACACAGCTCACTTGCTGCAGAATGTCCTCAAAGTCCATATCTTTAACGCACATTTGTTGCAGAATGTCCTCAAAGTCATATCCTTGACGCTCATTTGGTTGCAGAATGTCCCTCAAAAGTCCATATCCTTGACGCATTATTTAATTGCATGTGTTCCTCCAAAGTCCACATGCTTGACGCTCACTTACTGCAGAATGTCCTCAAAGTTCATATCCTTGACTTATAGAACCCTTCAAAGTCCATATCCTGGCTGCAGAATGTCCCTCAAAGTCCATATTCCGACGCACCATTTAGTTGCATATCGTCACCAAAGAATGTCCCTCAAAAGTCCTATTAGTTCATATCCTTGACGCTCATTTGTTTTCAGAATGTCCCTCAAAGTCCATATCCTGGACGCTCATTTAATTGCAAAAGTCCAATCCTCCCTCAATCCCAAAGTATCCTTGGACGCTTCATTTGACTGCCCAGAATGTCCCTCAAAGTCCATATCCTTGACGCTAAATTTGTTTGCAGAATGTCCCTCAAAGTCCATATCCTTGACGCTCATTTGTTTGTCCTCAAAGTCCAATCCTCCTCAAAGTCCCTCATGTCCATATCAGGACGCTAATTTGTTTGCAGAATGGCTCCTCAAAGTCCATATCCTTGACGCTCATTTGGGTTAAGAATGTCCCTCAAAGTCCATATCCTGACGCTCACTTTGGTTGCCCAAAAGTCCATATCCTGATCGCTATAATTTGTATCTTGTCCCTCAAAGTCCATTTTTGACTGCAGAATGTCCCTCAAAGTCCATATCCTTGACGCTAATTTGGTTGCAGAATGTTCCTCAAAGTTCATATCCCTGACGCTCATTTGCTTATAGAATGTCCCTCAAAAGTCCATATCCTTGACGTCACATTTAATTGCAGAAAATATCCTTGACGCTAATTGTTTCGCAGAAGTCCATCCTTTGGATTTGGCCAATGTTGTCCATATCCGGCAGAATGTCCCTCAAAGTCCATATCCTTGACGCATTTAATCAGAATGTCCCCAAAGTCCATATCCTTGACGCTCATTTGGCTGTAGAATGTCCCCGTAAAGTCCATATCCTGATGCTAATTTGTTTGGGCAGAACGTCCCTCAAAGTCCATATCCTTGACGCTCATTTGCTGCGAATGTCCCCAAAGTCCATATCCGACGCACATTTAATTCGCAGAATGTCCTCAAAGTTCATAACTTGGATGCCCAATTGGTTCTATTAGTCCTCAAAGCCCATACTTGATGCTCACTTACGTGCAGAATGTCCTCAAAGTCCATATCCTGATGCTCATTTGCTGCAGAATGTCCCTCAAAGTCCATATCCTTGACGCTAATTTAATTTAGAACGTCCCTCAAAGTCCATCCTTGACGCTCATTTGGTTGCAGAATGTCCTCAAAGTCCATATCCTTTGACGCATATTTAGCTGCAGAATGTCTATTAGTTCATATCCATGACGCTCCTTGGCTGCAGAATGTCCCTCAAAGTCCATATCCTTGACGCTCATTTGTTTGCAGAATGTCCCTCAAAGTCCATATCCTGACGCTCATTTAATTGCAGAATGTCCCTCAAAGTCCATATCCTTGACGCTCATTTAGTTGCATAATGTCCCTCAAAGTCCATATGCTTGACATTTGAGTACGTAGAACGTCCCCTCAAGTCCATATCATGGATGCTCACTTGGCTGCAAGAATGTCCCTCAAAGTCCATATCTTTGATGCCCTAATTTGTTTGCAGAAATGTCCCTCAAAGTCCATAATCACTTGACGCTCATTTGGTTTGCAGAATGTCCCTCAAAGTCCATATCCTTGACGCACATTTTAATTGCAGAATGTCCTCTCAAAAGTCCATATCCTTGACGCTCATTTGCTGCAGAATGTCTGGCAAAGTCCATATCCTTGACGCTCATTTAATTGCAGAATGTCCTCAAAGTCCATATCTTTGACGCTCACTTGGCTGCAGAATGTCCCTCTAAAAGTCCATATCCTTGACGCTAATTTGTTTGCAGAATGTCCCTCAAAGTCCATCCTTGACGCACATTTTGTTGCAGAATGTCCCTCAAAGTCCATATCCTTGACGCTCATTTAATTTAGAATGTCCTCAAAGTCCATATCTCTTGACGCACATTTGGTTGCAGAATGTCCCTCAAAAGTCCTTATCCTTGACGCTAATTTGTTTGCAGAATGTCCCCAAAGTCCATATCCCTTGACGCTAATTTGTTTGCAGAATGTCCTCAAAGTCCACATCCTTGACGCACATTTAATTGCAGAATGTCCTCAAGTCCATATGCAGATGCACATTTAATTTGAGAATATCCCCTCAAAGTCCCTATCCTTGACGCCTATTTTGGTTGTAGAATGTCCCTCAAAGTCCATATTCTTGATGCTAATTTGCACGGAAAATGTCCTCAAAGTCCATATCCTTGACGCTCATTTGGTTGCAGAATGTCCTCAAAGTCCATATCCTTGACGCACATTTAATTGTAGAATGTCCTCAAAGTCCATATCCATGATGCTCATAATGTTTGCAGAATGTCCCTCAAAGTCCATATCCTTGACGCTCATTTACGTGCAGAATGTCCTCAAAGTCCATATCCTTGACGCTCATTTGGTTTCAAAACGTCCCTCAAAGTGCATATCCTTGACGCTCATTTGGTTTGCAGAATGTCCCTCAAAGTCCATATCCTTGACGCACATTTAGTTTTGCAGAATGTCGCTCTGCAAAGTCCATATCCTGACGCTCATTTGGTTGCAAATGTCCCTCTTAAGTCCATATGCTTGACGCTCACTTGTGCAGAATGTCCTAAAGTCCATATCCTGACGCTCATTTGGTTGCAGAATGTCCCTCAAAGTCCATATCCTGACGCTCATGTGGTTGCAGAATGTCCCTCAAAAGTCCATTTGACGCACATTTAATTGCAAATGTCCTCAAAGTCCATCTCCTTTGACGCATTTTGAAGGTATAATGTCCCTCAAAGTCCATATCCTGACGCACATTTAGTTGCATAATGTCATCAAAGTCCATATCCTTGACGCTCAATTGTTTGCAGAATGTCCCTCAAAGTTCACATCCTGACGCTCATTTGGTTGCAGAATGTCCTCAAAGTCCATCCTTGACGCATTTGAAGTTGCAGTCAGAATGTCCTCAAGTGACGCATATCCTATTAGGTTCATATTTACGTCTAATGTCACTCAAAGTTGTTTTCAGAATGTCCTCAATCCATATCCTGACCATTTGGCTGCAGAATGTCCCTCAAAGTCCATATCCTTGACGCTCATTTGGTTGCAGAATGTGTCCTCAAAGTCCATATCCTGACGCTGACGCTCAAAGTCCACATTTGTTTTCAGGCAGAATGTCCCTCAAAGTCCATATCCTTGACGCTAATTTGTTTGCAGAATATCCTGACGCTCATTTGGAACAAATGTCCCTCAAAGTCCATATCCTTCCACGCTCATTTTTGTTTGCAGAATGTCCCTCAAAAAGTCCATATCCTGACGCTCATTTAATTGCAGAATGTCCCTCAAAGTCCATATCCTTGACGCACCTTTGCTTGCAGAATGTCCTCAAAGTCCATATCCTTGACGCTCATTTGCTTTGGAATGTCCCTCAAAGTCCATATCCTTGACGTCATTTGTTTGCAGAATGTCCCTCAAAGTCCATATCCTTGACGCTCATTTGTTTTGCAGAATGTCCCTCAAAGTCCATATCCCTTGACGCTCATTTGGTTTGCAGAGAATGTCCTCAAAGTCCAGGTATCCTTGACGCCAATTTAATTTGCAGAATGTCCCTCAAAGTCCATATCCTGACGCTCATTGGCTGCAGAATGTCCTCAAAGTCCACATCCTTGACGCAACTTGTTTGCAGAATGTCCTCAAAGTCCATATCCTTGACGCTAATTTGCTTTGCAGAATGTCCCTCAAAGTCCATATCCTTGAAAGTTGTTTGGTTGCAGAATGTCCCTCAAAGTCCATATCCTTGACGCACATTTAATTGCAGAATGTCCCTCAAAGTCCATATCCTTGACGCTCACTTGGCTGCAGAATGTCCCTCAAAAGTCCATATCCTTGACGCTAATTTGTTTGCAGAATGTCCCTCAAAGTCCATATATCCTGACGCACATTTAATTGCAGAATGTCCCTCAAAGTCCATATCCTTGACGCTCATAACGTCACCAAAAGAACGTCCCTCAAAGTCCATATCTTGACGCTAATTTGTTTGCAGAATGTCCCTCAAAGTCCATATCCTTGACGCTCTCATTTGATGCAGAATGTCCTCAAAGTCCATATCTTGACGCACATTTAGTTAGAATGTCCCTCAAAGTCCATATCCTTGACGCTCATTTGGTTGCAGAATGTCTATTAAAGTCCATATCATTGACGCTCAATTAATTGCAGAATGTCCCTTAAAGTCCATATCCTTGACGCGCACTTTGATTTGCAGAATGTCCCTCAAAAGTCCATCTCTGACGCTAATTTGGTTTGCCAGAATGTCCCCAAAGTCCATATCCTTGACGCACATTTGGTTGCAGAATGTCCCTCAAAGTCCATATCCTTGACGCTCATTTAATTTGTCACCAAAGAATGTCCCAACTCAAATGTCCATATCCTTGACGTCATTTGGTTGCAGAATGTCCCCTCAAAGTCCATATCCTTGACGCACATTTAATTGCAGAATGTCCTCAAAGTCCATATCCTTGATGCTCATTTTTGTTGCAGAATGTCCTCAAAGTCCATATCCTGACGCTCAATTTTTTTGCAGAATGTCCTCAAAGTCCATATCTTGACGCTTGCATTTGTCCTCAAAGTCCATATCCTGACGCTCAATGTCCTGCAAAGTCTATTCCTTCATGTCAATACGCTTAGCGGTGTAGATGTCCCCTAAAGTCCATATCCTTGACGCTAATTTGTTGCAGAATGTCTATTAGTCCATATCCTGACGCCATTTGTTGTAGAACGTCCCTCAAAGTCCATATCCTTGACGCTCACTTGACTGCAGAATGTCCCAAAAGTCCATATCATCTGACGCTTAATTTGTTTGGCAGAATGTCCCTCAAAGTCCACATATCCTTGTTTTTCATTTGACTGCAGAATGTCCCTCAAGTCCCATATCCTTGACGCTAATTTGTTTGCAGAATGTCCCTCAAAAGTCCATTCCTTGACGCTAATTTTGTTTTGCAGAATGTCCCTCAAAGTCCATCCTTGATGCTCACTTGGTTGCAGAATATTCCTCAAAGTCCATATCCTTGACGCTAATTTGTTTGCAGAACGTCCTCAAGTCCATATCCTTGACACATTTGGTTTGCAGAATGTCCCTCAAAGTCCACTTATCCTTGACGCTAATTGTTTGCAGAAATGTCCCTCAAAGTCCCATATCCTTGACGCACATTTAATTTGCAGAAATGTCCCTCAAAGTCCATCCTTATGCTCATTTGTTTGCAGAATGTCCTCAAGTCCATATCCTTGATGTACATTTAATTGCAGAATGTCCCTCAAAGTCCATATCCTTGATGCTCATTTGGCTGCAGAATGTCCCTCAGAACATATCCTTGACGCTAATTTGTTTGCAAATGTCCCTCAAAGTCCATATCCTTGACGCACAAACCATATCCTTGGTTGCCAGAATGTCCCTCAAAAGTCCATATGCTTGACGCTAATTTGTTTGCAGAATGTCCTCAAAGTCCATATCCTTGATGCTCATTTGCCGGAATGTCCCTCAAAGTCCATATCCTTGACGCACATTGGTGCAGAATGTCCACCAAGTCCCTTGTCATGACGCTCATTTGGTTGCAAATGTCCCTCAAAGTCCACTATCTTGACACACATTTAGTTGCATAGTATCCTCAAAGTCCATATCCTTGACACGCTCCTTGGCTGCAGGAGTAATATCGAAGTCCATATCTTTAACGCTAATTTGTTTGCAGGCCTCAAAAGTCCATATCCTTGAAGGCAGGATGTCCCTCAAAGTCCATATCCTTGAAGCACAGGATGTCCCTCAAAAGTCCACATGTGACGCTCAATTGAAGGCAGGATATTCTTCAAATCCATTGACGCTCACTTGGCTGCAGGATGTCCCTCAAAGTCCATATCCTTGACGCTCATTTGGTTGCAGGATGTCCCTCAAAGTCCATATCCTTGAAAGCTCATTTCCCTTCAAAATATATCCTTGAAAGTCCATGTCCTTGACGCATATCCTTGATTGCAGAATGTCCCTCCAAAAGTCCATATCCTTGAATGCTCATTTCCCTTGCAAGTCCATGTCCCTCAAAGCAGGATATCCTTGAAGTCCATTTCGTTTTGCAGGATGTCCCCTCCAAAGTCCATATCCTTGACGCTCATTTGGATGTCCCTCAAAGTCCATATCCTTGACGCACCTTTAATTGCAAAGTCCCTCAAAGTCCATATCCTTGAAGGCATTTGGATGTCCCTCAAAGTCCATATCCTTGAAGGCAGGATGTCCCTCAAAAGTCCATATCCTTGAGGCAGGATGTCCCTCAAAAGTCCATATCCTTGAATTTTGGCAGGATGTCCCTCAAAGTCCATATCGTTGAAGGCAGGATGTCCCTGCAGAATGTCCCTGAAAGTCCATATCCCTGAAGTCCATATCACTTGAGAATGTGTCCCTCCATATCTTGACATATCCTTGAAGCAGGATGTCCCTCAAAAGTCCATATCATGAAGGCAGGATGTCCCTCAAAATATCCACTATCCCTTGGTTGAGGAATGTCCCCTCCAAGTCCATATCCTTGAACATTTAATTGCAGAATGTCCCTCAAAGTCCATATCCCTTGATCCTGGCTGCAGAATGTCCCTCAAAGTCCATATCCTTGCGCTAATTTGTTTGCAGGATGTCCCTCAAAGTCCATATCGTTGACGCACAGAATTTGGAATGTCCCTCAAAAGTCCATATCCTTGACGCTCATGGGATGTCCCTCAAAGTCCATATCCTTGAAGCTAATTTGGCAGGATGTCCCTCAAAGTCTATATCCTTGACGCTCGTGTCCCTCCAAATGTCCCTATCAAAGGCCATATCCCTGAAGTCTATATTTTAGTTGGCAGGATGCCCTCAAAGTTCATATCCTGACGCTCAATTGGTCCCTCAATGTCCATCATCTTGACGCTCCTTGGATGTCCCTCAAAGTCTATATCCTTGACGCTCATTTGGTTGCAGGATGTCCTCAAAGTCCATATCCTTGACGCACATGTTAATTGCAAAGAATATCCTTGAAGGCAGGATGTCCCTGACGCTCCATTGGTTGAGAGGATGTCCCTCAAGTCCATATCCCTTGACGCACATTTAATTGCAGAATGTCCCTCAATGTCCATATCCTTGAGGCGGATGCTCAAGATCTATATCCTTGAGGCAGGATGTCCCTCAAAGTCCATATCTGACGTAATTTGCAGGATGTCCTCAAAGTCCATATCCTTGAAGGCAAGATGTCCCTCAAAGTCCCTATCCTTGAAGGCAGGATGTCCCTCAAAGTCACTCAAATCCATGCTTGCAGGATGTACCTCAAATGTCTATATCCTTATGCAGGATGTCCCTCAAAGTCCTATATCCCTTGAAGTCCATATCTTGACGCTCATTTCCTTGAAAGCAGGATGTCCCTCAAAGTCCATATCCTTGAAGGCAGGATGTCCCTCAAAATCTGTATCCTTGAAGGCAGGATGTCCCTCAAAGTCTATATCCTTAATTTGCAGGATGTCCCTCAAAGTCCATATCCTTGAAACTCATTTGGTTTGCAAAGTCCCTATCATAAGGCCCATGTCCCTCAAATGCATATCCTTAATTGGGGATGTCCCTCAAAGTCCATATCCTTGAAGGCAGGATGTCCTCAAAGTCCATATCCCTCAAAGGCCATGTCCCTCAAAGTAATTTCCTTTTAGGATGTCCCCTCAAAGTCCATATCCTTGAAGCACATTTTGTTGCAGAATGTCCCTCAAGTCTATCTCCTTAATTGCAGAATGTCCCTCAAAGTCCATATCCTTGAAGCACATGTCCCTCAGTCCATGTCCCTCAAAGTCCATGTCCCTGACGCTAATTTGAAGGCAGGATGTCCCTCAAAGTCCATATCCTTGACGCTCATTTGGTGCAGGATGTCCCTCATAGTCCATATCCTTGTCCTTTAATTACGGCAGGATGCCCTCATGTCCCACATTTAGTTTGGCAGGATGTCCCTCAAAGTCCATATCCTTGAAGGGTTGCAGGATGTCCCTCAAAGTCCATATCCTTGAAGGGTTGCAAAACGTCCCTCAAGTCCATATCCTTGACGCTCCCTTGGTTTGTCCAATGTCCTCAAAGTCCCGATGTCCCTCAAAGCACATTGGTTGCAGGATGTCCCTCAAAGTCTATATCATTGACGCTCCAGGATGTCCCTCAAAAGTCCCTCTATTAGGCAGGATGTCCCTCACGCTCATATCCTTGAAGGCAAAGATAGCCCTCCAAAGTCCTATATCCTTGAAGGCAGGATGTCCCTCAAAGAATGTCCTTGAAGGCAGGATGTCCCTCAAAGTCATGTGGTTGAAGGCAGGATGTCCCTCCAAAGTCCATATCCTTGAAGGCAGGATGTCCCTCAATGTCCTATATCCTTGAAGGCAGGATGTCCTTGAAAATCTGTATTTGGTTGCAGGATGTCCCTCAAAGTCCATATCTGTGACGCACATTGTCTCTCAAAATGTCCTCAAATCCATATGTCCCTCCAAATCCACATACCCTTGAAGGAATCCCTCAAAGTCCCCATCCTTTAAGCTAGGATGTTTTGGTCCATGTCCCTCAAAATTCATATCCTTGACGCTCGTTTGGTTGAAGACAGGATGTCCCTCAAAGTCCATATCCTTGACGCACATTTAGTTGCAGGATGTCCCTCAAAGTCTATATCCTTGAAGGCAATTGGCTCAAAGTCCCTATCCTTCATATCCTTGTCCCTCAATGTCCAGAATGTCCCTTAAGATCCCATGTCCCTCCACGCTCCATTTGGTTGCAGGATGTCCCTCAAAAGTCCATATCCTTGAGGCTCAGGATGTCTCTCAAATTCCATATCCTTGATTGGTGAATGTCCCTCAAAGTCTATATCCTTGACGCTCATTTGGATATCTTCTCCAAAGTCCATATCCTTGACGCTAATAGTTGTTTGCGAATGCCTCAAGTCCATATCCTTGACACGCTCATTTGTTTTGCAGATGTCCCTCAAAGTCCATATCCTTGACGCACCTTTGGTGCAGAATGTCCCTCAAGTCCATATCATCGGCGCTCATTTAGTTTGCGATGTCCCTCAAAGTCCCTTATCCTTGACGCTCATTTGGTTTGCAGAATGTCCTCCAAAGTCCATATCCTTGACGCTCATTTGTTTTTGAATGTCCCTCAAAGTCCATATCATTGACGCTCATTTGGTTGCAGAATGTCCTCAAAGTCCATATCCTTGACGCACATTGTTTGCAGAATGTCCTCAAAGTCCATATCCTTGACGCACATTTAATTGCAGAATGTCCCTCAAAGTCCATATCCTTACGACGCTCATTTGGTTGCAGAATGTCCCTCAAAGTCCATATCCTTGACACTAATTTGTTTTGCAAAACGTCCCTCAAGTGCATATCCTTGACGCTCATTTGGTTTGCAGAATGTCCCTCAAAGTCCATATCCTTGACGCACATTGGTTAATGTCCTCAAAGTCCACATCCTTGACATCAGTGGCTGCAGAATATCTATTAAGTTCATATCCCTTGACAGCTCATTTGTTTGCAGAATGTCCCTCAAAGTCCACTTATCCTTGACGCTCATTTAATTTACAGAATGTCCCTCAAAGTCCATATCCTTGACAACTCATGTGGTTGCAGAATGTCCCTCAAAGTCCATATCCTTGACGCTAATTTGTTTACAGAATGTCCTCAAGTCCATATCAGCGCTCATTTGGTTGCAAAATGTCCTCAAAGTCCATATCCTTCGGCGCACATTTAGTTGCATAATGTCACTCAAAGTCCACATCGCTTGACGCTCATTGGCTGCAGAATGTCCCTTAGTTCATATCTTTAACGCTCATTTGTTTGCAGAATGTCCCTCAAGTCCATATCCTTGACGCTCATTTGGTTGCCTCGAGAATGTCCCATTTAGTTGCATAATGTCCATATCCCACATTGACGCTCATTTGGTTGCAGAATGTCCCTCAAAGTTCATATCCTTGACGCACATTTGGCTGCAGAATGTCCCTCAAAGTCCATATCCTTGACGCTCATTTGGTTGCAGAATGTCCCTCAAAGTCCATATCCCTTGACGCTCCATTTGTTTTCAGAATGTCCCTCAAAGTCCATATCCTTGACGCTCATTTGGCTGCAGAAATGTCCCTCAAAGTCCATATCCTTGACGCTAATTTTTTTGCAGAATGTCTCTCAAGTCCATATCCTTGACGCTAATTTGGTTTTTCAGAATGTCCCTCAAAGTCCATATCCTTGACGCTCATTGGTTTTACGTAATGTCCTCAAAGTCCATATCCTTGACATCAATTGGCTGCAGAATGTCCCTCAGTTCATATCCTTGACGCTCATTTGGTTGCAGGAATGTCCCTCAAAGTCCATATCCTTGACGCTCACTTGGTTGCAGAATGTTCCAAAGGTCCATATCCTTGACGCTCATTTGTTTGCAGAATGTCCCTCAAAGTCCATATCCTTGAAGCTCACTTGACTGCAGAATGTCCTCAAAGTCCATATCCTTGACGCTAATTTGTTTGCAGAATGTCCCTCAAGTCCACATATCCTTGACCTTCATTTGGTTGCAGAATGTCCCTCAAAAGTCCATATCCTTGACACTCACTTGGCTGCGAATGTCCCTCAAAGTCCATATCCTTGACGTAATTTGTTTGCAGAATGTCCTCAAAGTCCATATCCACATTTGGTTTGCAGGGTATCCCTCAAAGTTTGGTTTAATTGCAGAATGTCCCTCGAAGTCCATATCCTTGACGCACATTTGGTTGCAGGAATGTCCCTCAGTCCATATCAACAAATTTGTTTGCAGAATGTCCCTCAAAGTCCATATCCTTGACGCACATTTAATTGCAGAATGTCCCTCAAAAGTCCATATCCTTGATGCTCATTTAATTGCAGAATGTCCTCAAAGTCCATATCCTTGACGCTCATTAGTGCAGAATGTCCCTCAAAGTCCATATCCGGCCTTCAATTTGTTTGCCGAATGTCCCTCAAAGTCCATATCCTTGACGCTCATTTGGTTTGCAGGAATGTCCCTCAAAGTCCATATCCTTGACGCACATTTGGTTTTGCAGAATGTCCCTCAAAGTCCATATGCTTGACGCACATTTGGTTGCATAATGTCTATTGGTTCACATGCTTGACAACTCAATTGGCTGCAGGAATGTCTCAAAGTCCATATCCTTGACGCTCATTTGGCTGCAGAATGTCCCTCAAAAGTCCATATCCCTTGACGCTCATTTGGTTGCAGAATGTCCTCAAAGTCCATATCCTTGACGCTCATTTTAGTTGCCAGGAATGTCCCTCAAAGTCCATATCCTTGACGCTCATTTAATTGCAGAATGTCCCTCAAAGTCCATATCCTTGACGCACATTTAATTGCAGAATGTCCCTCAAAGTCCATATCCTTGACGCTCACTTGTGCAGAATGTCCTCAAAGTCCATATCCTTGACGCTAATTTTTTTGCAGAATGTCCCTCAATGTCCATATCGCCGACGCTCATTTGGTTTACGAATGTCCCAAGAAGTCCATATCCTTGACGCACATTTAATTGCGTAATGTCCCTCAAAGTCCATATCCTTGACGCTCACTTGGCTGCAGAATGTCCCTCAAAGTCCCATATCCTTGACGCTTCAATTTGACTTGAATGTCCCTCAAGTCCATATCCTTGACTCATTTGGTTGCAGAATGTTCCGCAAAGTTCATATCCTTGACGCACATTTTTTGCAGAATGTCCCTCAAAGTCCATATCCTTGAAGCTCCTTGACTGCAGAATGTCCCTCAAAGTCCATATCCTTAGCGCTAATTTGTTTGCAGAATGTCCTCAAGTCCATATCCTTGACGCTCATTTGGTTGCAGAATGTCCCTCAAAGTCCATATCCTTGATATTTAGTTGCATAATGTCCACTCAAAGTCCACATGCTTGACGCTCATTTGGCTGCAGAATGTCCCTCAAAAGTCCATATCCTTGACGCTCATTTGGCTGCAGAATGTCCCTCAAAGTCCATATCCTTGACGCTAATTTGGTTGCAGAATGTCCCTCAAGTCCATATCCTTGACGCTCATTTGGTTGCAGAATGTCCCCTCAAGTCCATATCCTTGACGCATTTGTTTGCAGAATGTCCCTCAAAGTCCATATCCTTGACGCTCATTTGGTTGCAGAATGTCCTCAATCCCATATCCTTGATGCTCAATTGCAGAATGTCCCTCAAAGTCCATATCCTTGACGCTCACTTGGCTGCAGAATGTCCTCGAAGTCCATATCCTTCGGCGCTAATTTGTTTGCGAATGTCCCTCAAAGTCCATATCGCCCGGCGCTCCATTTGGTTTGCCAGAATGCCCTCAAAAGTCCATATCCTTGACGCATTGGTGCATAATGTCACTCAAAGTCCACATGCTTGACGCTCAGTGGCTGCAGAATGTCTATTAGTTCATATCCTTGACGCTCACTTGGCTGCCAGAGTGTCCCTCAAGTCCATATCTTGACGCTCCTTGACTGCAGAATGTTCCGCAAATCCATATCCTTGACGCTAATTTGTTTGCAGAATGTCCCTCAAAGTCCATATCCTTGACGCTCACTTGACTGCAGAATGTCCCTCAAGTCCATATCCTTGACGCTAATTCCTGTTATCCTTGACGCTAATTTGAATGTCCCTCAAAGTCCATATCCTTGACGCTCATTTGGTTGCAGAATGTCCCTCAAAGTCCATATCCTTGACGCTTTACCCCAGATTGCCAATGTCACTCAAAGTCCACATACTTGACATGTGGCTGCAAATGTCCATTATTCATGCCCTTGACGCTAATTTGGCTGCCAGAATGTCCCTCAAAAGTCCATATCCTTGACGCTCACTGCCAGAATGGCTGCAGAATATCCTTGACGCTAATTTGTTTGCAGAATGTCCCTCAAAGTCCATATCCTTGACGCTCCTTTGTTTGCAGAATGTCCCTCAAAAGTCCATATCCTTGACGCGCATTTAGTTTGCATAATGTCCTCAAAGTCCCACATCCTTGACGCTCATTTGGCTGCAGAATGTCTATCAAAGTCCATATCCTTGACGCTCACTTGACTGCAGAATGTTCCGCAAAGTCCATATCCTTGACGCTCCTTGGCTTGCAGAATGTTCCTCAAGTCCATATCCTTGACGCTCATTTGTTTGCAGAATGTCCCTCAAAAGTCCATATCCTTGACGCTCACTTGACTTGCAGAATGTCCCTCAAGTCCATATCCTTGACTCATTTTGTTTGCAGAATGTCCCCAAAGTCCATATCCTTGACGCACATTTGGTTGCATAATGTCCTCAGCATCCATCCTTGACGCTCAATTGGCTGCAGAAATTAGTTCATATCCATTTCATGACTTGGCTGTTTAGAATGTTCCTTCAAAGTCCATATCCTTGACGCTCACTTGGTTGCAGAATGTTCTCAAAAGTCCATATCCTTGACGACTAATTTTCCGTTTGACAGAATGTCCCTCAAAAGTCCATATCCTTGACGCTCACTTGACTGCAGAATGTCCCTCAAAGTCCCATATCCTTGACGCTAATTTGTTTTGCAAGAATGTCCCCAAAGTCCATATCGTGACGCTCATTTGGTTGCAGAATGTCCTCAAAGTCCATATCCTTGACGCTCACTTGGCTGCAGATATTTCCGCAATGTCCATTTCCTTGACGCTAATTTGTTTTGCAGAATGTTCCTCAAAGTCCATATCCTTGACGCTCATTTGGTTGCAGAATGTCCTCAAAGTCCCGCCCTTGACGCATTTAATTTGCAGAATGTTCCGCAAAGTCCATATCCTTGACGCACATTTGTTTGCAGAATGTCCCCTCAAAGTCCATATCCTTGACGCTCATTTGACCGAATGTCCCTCAAAGTCCATATCCTTGACGCTCATTTGGTTCCAGAATGTCCCTCAAAGTCCATATCCTTGACGCTCATTTGGTTGCAGAATGTCCCTCAAAGTCCATATCCCTTGACGCTCACTTGACTGCAGAATGTCCTCAAAGTCCATATCCTTGACGCTCATTTTGTTTGCAGAATGTCCCTCAAAGTCCATATCCTTGACGCATTTAATTGCAGAATGTCCCTCAAAGTCCATATCCTTGACGCATCATGACTTGCAGAATGTCCTCAAAAGTCCATATCCCCTTGACGCACATTTGTTTGCAGAATGTCCCTCAAAGTCCATATCCTTGACGCTCATTTGGTTTGCAGAATGTCCCTCAAAGTCCATATCCTTGGCGCTCATTTGGTTGCAGAATGTCCCTCAAAAGTCCATATCCTTGACGCTCATTTGGTTTGCAGAATGTCCCTCAAGTCCATATCCTTGACGCTCATTTGGTTTGCAGAATGTCCCCTCAAAGTCCATATCCTTGACGCACATTTGGTTGCATAATGTCCTCAAAGTCCATATCCTTGACGCACATTTAATTTGCAGAATGTCCCTCAAAGTCCATATCCTTGACGCTCACTTGGCTGCAGAATGTCCTCAAAGTCCATATCCTTGACGCTCATTTGTTTGCAGAATGTCCCTCAAAGTCCATATCCTTGACGCTCATTTGGTTGCAGAATGTCCCTCAAAGTCCATATCCTTGACGCACATTTAATTGCAGAATGTCCCTCAAGTCCATCCTTGACGCTCATTTGGTTTGCAGAATGTCCCTCAAAGTCCATATCCTTGGCCTCATTTAATTGCAGAATGTCCCTCAAGTCCATATCCCTTGACGCTCATTTAGTTTGCATAATGTCCCTCAAGTCCATATCCTTGACGCTCGGTTGCTTGCAGAATGTCCTTGGTTCATATCCTTGACGCTCATTTGGTTGCAGAATGTCTCAAGTCCATATCCTTGACGCTCATTTGGTTGTTCCTCAAAGTCCTTATCCTTGACGCTCATTTGGTTGCAAAATGTCCCTCAAAGTCCATGACGCTCACCTTTGGTTCAGTACAGAATGTCCCTCAAGTTCATATCCTTGACGCTCATTTGGTTGCAGAATGTCCCTCAAAGTCCATATCCTTGACGCTGTTTAATTGCAGAATGTCCCTCAAAATCCCTTATCCTTGACGCTCACTGGTTTGCAGAATGTCCCTCAAAGTCCATATCCTTGGCGCTAATTTGTTTGCAGAATGTCCTCAAAAGTCCATATCCTTGACGCTCATTGGTTTAGAATGTCCCTCAAAGTCCATATCGCTTGCGCACACATTTAGTTGCAGAATGTCCCTCAAAGTCCACATGCTTGACGCTCACTTGGCTGCCAGAATGTCTGAAAGTCCATATCTTGACGCTCACTTGGCTTGCAGAATGTCCTTGACGCTCATTTGGTTGCCAAGTCCATATCCTTGACGCTCATTTGGTTGCAGAATGTCCTCAAAGTCCATATACTGTGGCGCATTTAATTGCAGAATGTCCCTCAAGTCCATATCCTTGACGCTCATTTGGTTGCAGAATGTCCCCTCAAAGTCCATATCCTTGACGCACATTTGTTTGCAGAATGTCCCTCAAAGTCCATATCCTTGACGCTCCTTGACTGCAGAATGTCCCTCAAAGTCCATATCCTTGACGCTAATTTGTTTGCAGAATGTCCCTCAAAGTCCATATCCTTGACGCACATTTGGCTGCAGAATGTCCTCAAAGTCCATATGTCCGCTCATTTAATTTGCAGAATGTCCTCAATGTCCATATCCTTGACGCTAATTTGGTTGCAGAATGTCCCTCAAAGTCCATATCCTTGACGCTCATTTGGTTTGCAGAATGTCCCTCAAAGTCCATATCCTTGACGCTCATTTGACTGCAGAATGTCCCTCAAAGTCCATATCCTTGACGCACATTTAATTTGCAGAATGTCCCTCAAAGTCCATATCCTTGACGCACTTGACTGCAGAATGTCATTTGACGCTAATGCCAGAATGTCCCTCAAAGTCCATATCCTTGACGCTCATTGGTTGCAGAATGTCCCTCAAAGTCCATATCCTTGACGCTCATTTGGTTTGCAGAATGTCCCCTCAAAGTGTCCATCCATATCCTTGACTCATTTGGTTTGCAGAATGTCCTCAAAGTCCATATCCTTGACGCACATTTAATTTGCAGAATGTCCCTCAAAGTCCATATCCTTGACGCACATTTGGTTGCAAAATGTCCTCAAATATCCTTGACGCTCACTTGGCTGCAGAATGTCCCTCAAAGTCCATATCCTGACGCTCATTTGGTTGCAGAATGTCCCTCAAAAGTCCATATCCTTGACGCTCATTTGGTTGCAGAATGAATCCCTCAAAGTCCATATCTTTGACGCTAATTTGTTTGCAGAATGTCCCTCAAAGTCCATATCCTTGACGCTCATTTGGTTGCAAAAATGTCCCCATCGCAAAGAATGTCCTAAAGTCCTTGACGCACATTTAATTGCAGAATGTCCCTCAAAGTCCATATCCTTGACGCACATTTAATTGCAGAATGTCCCTCAAAGTCCAGCATCCTTTACGCTAATTTGTTTGCAGAATGTCCCTCAAAGTCCATATCCTTGACGCTCATTTGGTTTGCAGAATGTCCCAAAGTCCCATATCCTTGACGCACATTTAGTTTCATAATGTCCCTCAAAGTCCACATGCTTGACGCAATTGGCTGCAGAATGTCCCATCAAAGTCCATAAAGTCCATATCCTGACGCTCATTTGGTTGCAGAATGTCCTCAAAGTCCATATCCCATTTGACGCAGAATGTCCTAATTTGTTTTAATTCGTAGAATGTCCCTCAAAGTCCATATCCTTGACGCTCATTTGTTTTCAGAATGTCCCAAAGTCCATATCCTTGACGCACATTTAATTGACAATGTCCCTCAAGTCCATGACGCTCCTTGAGAATGTCCTCAAAGTCCATCTGACGCTAATTTGTTTTAGAATGTCCTCAAAAGTCCATATCCTTGACGCTCATTTGGTTTGCAGAATGTCCCTCAAAGTCCATATCCTTGACGCTCATTTGGTGTGTCCATATCCAATTGAATTGACGCTCACTTGTGTCCTCAAAGTCCATATCCTTGACGCTCATTTGGTTGCAGAATGTCCCTCAAAGTCCATATCCTTGACGCTCATTTGGTTGCAGAATGTCCCTCAAAGTCCATATCCTTGACGCTCATTTAATTGCAGAATGTCCCTCAAAGTCCATATCCTTGGCGCTCAAAGTCATTTAATTTTAATTCGCAGAATGTCCCTCAAAGTCCATATCCTTGACGCTCACTTGGCTGCAGAATGTCCTCAAAGTCCATATCCTTGACGCTAATTTGTTTGCAGAATGTCCCCTCAAAGTCCATATCCTTGACGCACATTGGCTGGTCCCTCAAAGTCCATATATGACGTTCAATTTGTTTGCAGAATGTCCTCAAAGTCCATATCCTTGACGCACATTTGGTTGCAGAATGTCCTCAAAGTCCATATCCTTGACGCTAATGGTTTGCAGAATGTCTCAAAGTCCATATCCTTGACGCTCACTTGGTTGCAGAATGTCCCTCAGTCCATCCTCCCATTTAATCTTTTGTTTGCAGAATGTCCTCAAAGTCCATATCCTTTGACGCACATTTAATTTGCAGGATGTCCCTCAAAGTCCATATCCCTTGACGCTCAGTGCATTGGCTTTGCAGAATGTCCCAAAGTCCATATCCTTGACGCTAATTTGTTTGCAGAATGTCCCTCAAATGTCCATATCCTTGACGCTCATTTGGTTTGCAGAATGTCCTCAAAGTCCATATCCTTGACGCATTTGCATTTAAAGTTTGCGCTCAATGTCACTCAAAGTCCACATCCTTGACGCACATTGGCTGCAGAATGTCTATTAGTTCATATCCTTGACGCTCATTTGGCTGCAAATGTCCCTCAAGTCCATATCCTTGACGCTCATTTGGTTGCAGAATGTCCCTCAAAGTCCATATCCTTGACGCTCATTTGGTTTGCAGAATGTCCCTCAAAGTCCATATCCTTGACGCATTTTAATTGCAGAATGTCCCTCAAAGTCCATATCCTTGACGCTCATTTGGTTGCAGAATGTCCCTCAAAGTCCATATCCTTGACGCACATTTAATTGCAGAATGTCCCTCAAAGTCCATATCCTTGACGCTCACTTGGCTGCAGAATGTCCCTCAAAGTCCATATCCTTGACGCTAATTTGTTTGCAGAATGTCCCTCAAAGTCCATATCCTTGACGCTCATTTGGTTGCAGAATGTCCCTCAAAGTCCATATCCTTGACGCACATTTAGTTGCATAATGTCACTCAAAGTCCACATGCTTGACGCTCAATTGGCTGCAGAATGTCTATTAGTTCATATCCTTGACGCTCACTTGGCTGCAGAATGTCCCTCAAAGTCCATATCCTTGACGCTCATTTGGTTGCAGAATGTTCCGCAAAGTCCATGACGCCTTGACGCTCATTTGTTTGCAGAATGTCCCTCAAAGTCCATATCCTTGACGCTCACTTGGTTGCAGAATGTCCCTCAAAGTCCATATCCTTGACGCTAATTTGTTTGCAGAATGTCCCTCAAAGTCCATATCCTTGACGCTCATTTGGTTGCAGAATGTCCCTCAAAGTCCATATCCTTGATGCTCACTTGGCTGCAGAATGTCCCTCAAAGTCCATATCCTTGACGCTAATTTGTTTGGTAGAATGTCCTCAAAGTCCATATCCTTGACGCACATTTGGTTGCAGAATGTCCTCAAAGTCCATATACTTGACGCACATTTAATTGCAGAATGTCCCTCAAAGTCCATATCCTTGACGCACATTTGGTTTTTCGCAGAATGTCCCCTCAAAGTCCATATCCTTGACGCTAATTTTGTTTGCAGAATGTCCCCAAAGTCCATATCCTTGACGCACATTTAATTGCAGAATGTCCCTCAAAGTCCATATCCTTGATGCTCATTTGGTTGCAGAATGTCCCTCAAAGTCCATATCCTTGACGCACATTTAGTTGCATAATGTCACAGAATGTCCCTCGAAGTCCATATCCTTGACGCTCACTTGGCTGCAGAATGTCCCTCAAAGTCCATATCCTTGACGCTCATTTGTTTGCAGAATGTCCCTCAAAGTCCATATCCTTGACGCATTTTGGTTGCAGAATGTCCTCAAAGTCCATATCCTTGACGCACATTTAAATGTCCCTCAAAGTCCACATGCTGACGCTCATTTGGCTGCAGAATGTCTATTAGTTCATATCCTTGACGCTCACTTGACGCTCACTGCAGAATGTCCCTCAAAGTCCATATCCTTGACGCTAATTTTAGTGCAGAATGTCCCTCAAAGTCCATATCCTTGACGCTCATTTGGTTGCAGAATGTCCCTCAAAGTCCATATCCTTGACGCACATTTAATTGCATAATGTCCTCAAAGTCCATATCCTTGACGCACATTTATTTTGCAGAATGTCCCTCAAAGTTCATATCCTTGACGCTCACTTGGCTGCAGAATGTCCCTCAAAGTCCATATCCTTGACGCTAATTTGTTTGCAGAATGTTCCTCAAAGTCCATATCCTTGACGCTCATTTGGTTTGCAGAATGTCCCTCAAAGTCCATATCCTTGACGCTCACATTTACTGCAGAATGTCCCTCAAAGTCCATATCCTTGACGCTCATTTGTTTGCAGAATGTCCCTCAAAGTCCATATCCTTGACGCTAATTTGTTTGCAGAATGTCCCTCAAAGTCCATATCCTTGACGCTCACTTGGTTGCAGAATGTCCCTCAAAGTCCATATCCTTGACGCTGAATTTATTTGCAGAATGTCCTCAAAGTCCATATCCTTGACGCTCATTTGACTGCAGAATGTCCCTCAAAGTCCATATCCTTGACGCTAATTTGTTTGCAGAATGTCCTCAAAGTCCCATATCCTTGACGCTCATTTGGTTGCAGAATGTCCTCAAAGTCCATATGCTTGACGCACATTTGTTTGCATAATGTCCTCAAAGTCCATGACGCACATTTGCTGCAGAATGTCCCTTAGTCCATATCCTTGACGCTCATTTTGTTGCAGAATGTCCCTCAAAGTCCATATCCTTGACGCTAATTTGGTTGCAGAATGTCCCTCAAAAGTCCATATCCTTGACGCTCATTTGGTTGCAGAATGTCCCTCAAAGTCCATATCCTTGACGCACATTTAGTTGCATAATGTCACTCAAAGTCCACATGCTTGACGCAATTTGGCTGCAGAATGTCTATTAGTTCATATCCTTGACGCTCACTTGGCTGCAGAATGTCCCTCAAAGTCCATATCCTTGACGCTCACTTATCCTGACGCTCACTACGCAGAATGTTCCGCAAATCCATATCCTGACGCTAATTTGTTTGCAGAATGTCCCTCAAAGTCCATATCCTTGACGCTCACTTGACTGCAGAATGTCCCTCAAAGTCCATATCCTTGACGCTAATTTGTTTGCAGAATGTCCCTCAAAGTCCATATCCTTGACGCTCATTTGGTTGCAGAATGTCCCTCAAAGTCCATATCCTTGACGCTCACTTGACTGCAGAATGTTCCGCAAAGTCCATATCCTTGACGCTAATTTGTTTGCAGAATGTCCCTCAAAGTCCATATCCTTGCTCGTCCATATCCTGACGCACATTTAATTGCACCCTCAAAGTCCATATCCTTGACGCTTTTGTTTGCAGAATGTCCCTCAAAGTCCATATCCTTGACGCTAATTTGTTTTGCAGAATGTCCCTCAAAGTCCATATCCTTGACGCATTTGGTTGCAGAATGTCCCTCAAAGTCCATATCCTTGACGCTCATTTGGTTGCAGAATGTCCCTCAAAAGTCCATATCCTTGACGCTCATTTGGTTTGCAGAATGTCCTCAAAGTCCATATCCTTGACGCTCATTTGTTTGCAGAATGTCCCTCAAAGTCCATATCCTTGACGCATTTAGTTGCATAATGTCCTCAAAGTCCACATGCTTGACGCAATTGACGTCTACCAAATTCCACATCCTTGACGCTCCTTGGCTGCAGAATGTCCCTTAAGTTCATATCCTTGACGCTCATTTGTTTGCAGAATGTCCCTCAAAGTCCATATATCCTTGACGCTCATTTAATTGCAGAATGTCCCTCAAAGTCCATATCCTTGACGCTCATTTGGTTGCAGAATGTCCCTCAAAGTCCATATCCTTGACGCACATTTAATTGCAGAATGTCCCTCAAAGTCCATATCCTTGACGCTCACTTTGGCTGCAGAATGTCCTCAGTTCATATCCTTGACGCTAATTTGTTTGCAGAATGTCCTTCAAAGTCCATATCCTTGACGCTTTTGGTTGCAGAATGTCCCTCAAAGTCCATATCCTTGACGCACATTTGCTGCAGAATGTCCTCAAAGTCCATATCCTTGACGCTCATTTGACTGCAGAATGTCCCCAAAGTCCATATCCTTGACGCTAATTTTTGTTTGCAGAATGTCCTCAAAGTCCATATCCTTGACGCTTATTTGGTTGCAGAATGTCCCTCAAAGTCCATATCCTGACGCTAATTTGTTTGCAGAATGTCCTCAAAAAGTCCATATGCTTGACGCTCAATTGGCTGCAGAATGTCCTATTAGTTCATATCATTGACGCTCATTTGGCTGCAGAATGTCCCTCAAAGTCCATATCCTTGACGCTCATTTGGTTGCAGAATGTCCCTCAAAGTCCATATCCTTGACGCTCATTTGGTTTGCAGAATGTCCCTCAAAGTCCATATCCTTGACGCTCATTTGGTTGCAGAATGTCCCTCAAAGTCCATATCCTTGACGCTCATTTGGTTGCAGAATGTCCCCTCAAAGTCCATATCCTTGACGCTCATTTGGTGCAGAATGTCCTCAAAGTCCATATCCTTGACGCACATTTAGTTGCAAAGTCCAATGTCCCTCAAAGTCCATTAGTCCTTGACGCTCACTTGGCTGCAGAATGTCCCTCAAAGTCCATATCCTTGACGCACATTTGGTTGCAGAATGTCCCTCAAAGTCCATATCCTGACGCACATTTAATTGCAGAATGTCCCTCAAAGTCCATATCCTTGACGCTCATTTTTGTTTGCAGAATGTCCCTCAAAGTCCATATCCTTGACGCACATTTGTTTGCAGAATGTCCCTCAAAGTCCATATCCTGACGCTCATTTGGTTGCAGAATGTCCCTCAAAGTCCATATCCTTGACGCTAATTTAATTGCATGTCCCTCAAAGTCCATATCCTTGACGCACATTTGGTTGCAGAATGTCCCTCAAAGTCCATATCCTTGACGCTCATTTGGTTCCTCAAAGCAGAATGTCCCTCAAAGTCCATATCCTTGACGCTAATTTGTTTGCAGAATGTCCTCAAAGTCCATATCCTTGACGCTCATTTGGTTGCAGAATGTCCCTCAAAGTCCATATCCTTGACGCACCTTTAGTTTGTATAATGTCACTCAAAGTCCACATGCTTGACGCTCAATTGGCTGCAGAATGTCTATTAGTTCATATCCTTGACGCTCACTTGGCTGCAGAATGTCCCTCAAAGTCCATATCCTTGACGCTCATTTGGTTGCAGAATGTCCCTCAAAGTCCATATCCTTGACGCTCATTTGGTTGCAGAATGTCCCTCAAAGTCCATATCCTTGACGCACATTTAATTGCAGAATGTCCCTCAAAGTCCATATCCTTGACGCTCATTTGGTTGCAGAATGTCCCTCAAAGTCCATATCCTTGACGCACATTTAATTGCAGAATGTCCCTCAAAGTCCATATCCTTGACGCTCACTTGGCTGCAGAATGTCCCTCAAAGTCCATATCCTTGACGCTAATTTGTTTGCAGAATGTCCCTCAAAGTCCATATCCTTGACGCTCATTTGGTTTAGAATGTCCCTCAAAGTCCATATCCTTGACGCACATTTGTTGCATAATGTCACTCAAAGTCCATATCCTTGACGCACATTTGGTTGCAGAATGTCTATTAAAGTCCATATCCTTGACGCTCATTTTGCTTGCAGAATGTCCCCTCAAAGTCCATATCCTGACGCTCATTTGGTTGGTAGAATGTCCCTCAAAGTCCATATCGTTGACGCTCATTTTGTTTTTGCAGAATGTCCCTCAAAGTCCATATCCTTGACGCACATTTAATTGCAGAATGTCCCTCAAAGTCCATATCCTTGACGCTCATTTGGTTGCAGAATGTCCTCAAAGTCCATATCCTTGACGCACATTTAATTGCAGAATGTCCCTCAAAGTCCATATCCTTGACGCTCATTTGGTTGCAGAATGTCCTCAAAATCCATATCCTTGACGCACATTTAGTTGCATAATGTCAGAATGTCCCTTGTCGCTCAATTGGCAAAGAATGTCCAAAGTATCCTTGACGCTCATTTGGTTGCAGAATGTCCCTCAAAGTCCATATCCTTGACGCTCCTTGGCTGCAGAATGTCCCTCAAAGTCCATATCCTTGACGCACATTTAATTGCAGAATGTCCCTCAAAGTCCATATCCTCCTGACGCTCATTTGGTTGCAGAATGTCCCTCAAAGTCCATATCCTTGACGCTCATTTGGTTGCAGAATGTCCCCTCAAAAGTCCATATCCTTGACGCTTATTTGGTTGCAGAATGTCCCTCAAAGTCCATATCCTTGACGCTAATTTGTTTGCAGAATGTCTCTCAAAGTCCATATCCTTGACGCTCACTTGGCTGCAGAATGTCCCTCAAAGTCCATATCCTTGACGCTCATTTGGTTGCAGAATGTCCCTCAAAGTCCATATCCTTGACGCTCATTTGTTTGCAGAATGTCCCTCAAAGTCCATATCCTTGACGCACATTTAATTGCAGAATGTCCCTCAAAGTCCATATCCTTGACGCTCATTTGTTTGCAGAATGTCCCTCAAAGTCCATATCCTTGACGCACATTTAATTGCAGAATGTCCCTCAAAGTCCATATCCTTGACGCTCACTTGGCTGCAGAATGTCCCTCAAAGTCCATATCCTTGACGCACATTTAGTTGCATAATGTCACTCAAAGTCCATATCCTTGACGCACATTTGGTTGCAGAATGTCCCTCAAAGTCCATATCCTTGACGCTCATTTAATTGCAGAATGTCCCTCAAAGTCCATATCCTTGACGCTCAATTGGCTGCAAAATGTCCTCAAAGTCCATATCCTTGACGCTCATTTAATTGCAGAATGTCCCTCAAAGTCCATATCCTTGACGCTATTTGTTTGCAGAATGTCCCTCAAAGTCCATATCCTGAATTTGGTTTGCAGAATGTCCCTCAAAGTCCATCCTTGACGCACATTTAATTGCAGAATGTCCTCAAAGTCCATATCCTTGACGCTCATTTGGTTGCAGAATGTCCCTCAAAGTCCATATCCTTGACGCTCACTTGGCTGCAGAATGTCCTCAAAGTCCATATCCTTGACGCACATTTGGCTGCAGAATGTCCCTCAAAGTCCATATCCTTGACGCACATTTGTTGCAGAATGTCCCTCAAAGTCCATATACTTGACGCACATTTAATTGCAGAATGTCCCTCAAAGTCCATATCCTTGACGCTCATTTGGTTGCAGAATGTCCCTCAAAGTCCATATCCTTGACGCACATTTAATTGCAGAATGTCCCTCAAAAGTCCATATCCTTGACGCTCATTTGGCTGCAGAATGTCCCTCAAAGTCCATATCCTTGACGCTAATTTAGTTGCAGAATGTCCCTCAAAATCCATATCCTTGACGCTCATTTGTCTGCAGAATGTCCTCAAAGTCCATATCCTTGACGCACATTTAGTTGCAGAATGTCCCTCAAAGTCCATATCCTTGACGCACATTTGGCTGCAGAATGTCCTATTGTCCATCCATATCCTGACGCTCATTTGGCTGCAGAATGTCCCTCAAAGTCCATATCCTTGACGCTCATTTGGTTGCAGAATGTCCTCAAAGTCCATATCCTTGACGCTCATTTGTTTGCAGAATGTCCCTCAAAGTCCATATCCTTGACGCTCATTTGGCTGCAGAATGTCCATAAGTCCATATCCTTGACGCTCATTTGGTTGCAGAATGTCCCTCAAAGTCCATATCCTTGACGCACATTTAATTTGCAGAATGTCCCTCAAAGTCCATATCCTTGACGCTCATTTGGTTGCAGAATGTCCCTTAAAGTCCATATCCTTGACGCTCACTTGGCTTGCAGAATGTCCCCTCAAAGTCCATATCCTTGACGCTATTTTAATTGCAGAATGTCCCTCAAAAATCCATATCCTGACGCTCTCTTGGCTGCAGAATTTAATCAAATGTCCATATCCATATCCTTGACGCTCATTTGTTTGCAGAATGTCCTCAAAGTCCATATCCTTGACGCTTATTTGGTTGTCCCTCAAAGTCCATATCCTTGACGCTCTCAGAATGTCCAAAGTCCATATCCTTGACGCTTTGGTTGGAATGTCCCTCAAAGTCCAATGTCTGTAAAGTCCATATCCTTGACGCTCATTTGGTTGCAGAATGTCCATTAGTTCATATCCTTGACGCTCACTTGGCTGCAGAATGTCCCTCAAAGTCCATATCCTTGACGCTAGAATGTCCATTTGTCCATATCCTTGACGCTCATTTGGTTGCAGAATGTCCCTCAAAGTCCATATCCTTGACGCTCATTTGTTTGCAGAATGTCCCTCAAAGTCCATATCCTTGACGCTCATTTGGATGCAGAATGTCCCTCAAAGTCCATATCTTTGACGCACATTTAGTTGCATAATGTCACTCAAAGTCCACATTCTTGACGCTCACTTGGCTGCAGAATCCATATCCTTGACGCTAATTTGTTGGCAGAATGTCCCTCAAAGTCCATTTCCTTGATGCTCATTTGGTTGCAGAATGTCCCTCAAAGACCATATCCGTGACGCTCATTTGGTTGCGGTATGTCCTTTAGTTCATATCCTTGACGCTCACTTGGCTGAAGAATGTCACTCAACGTCCATATCCTTGACGCTATTTGGTTGCAAGAATGTCCCTTTTAGTTGCATTCAATCCATGACGCTCACTTGACGCTCCCTTGCCTCAAAATCCATGTCCTTGACGCTCGTTTGGTTGCAAATGTCCCTCAAAGTCCATATCCTTGACGCTCATTTGTTTGCAGAATGTCCCTCAAATTCCATACCGTTGACGCTCATTTTTTTTTACATAATATCCTCGAAAATCCATATATCTTGACGCTCATTTGGTTGCAGAATGTTCCTCAAAGTCCATATCATTGACGCTCATTTGGTTGCAGAATATCTCTCAAAGTCCATATCATTGACGCTTATTTGGCTGGAGAATGTCCCTCAAAGTCCATATCCTTAACGCTCATTTGGTTGCAGAATGTCTCAACTTCCATGTCCTTGACGTTCGTTTGGTTGCAGAATGTCCCACAAAGTCCATATTGACGCTCATTTGGCTGCAGTATATACGACAAAGTCTATATCCTTGAGGCTCATTTGGTTGCAGAATGTCCCTCAAAGTCCATATCCTTGACGTTCATTTGGATGCAGAATATCACTCAACGTCCATATCCTTTACGCTTATTTTGTTGCAGAATATACCTCAAAAATCCATATCTTGACGCTCACGTGGCTGTAGAATTCCCCTCAAAGTCCATATCATTGACGCTCATTTGGTTGCAGAATGTCCCTCAAAGTACATATCCTTAACGCTCATTTGGTTGGAGAATGTCCTTTAGTTCATGTCCTTGACGCTCACTTGGCTGCAGAATGTCCCTCAATGTCCATATCCTTGAAGCTCATTTGGTTGCAGAATGTCCCTCAAAGTCCATATCATTGACGCTCATTTGTCTACAGTATATACCACAAAGTCTATATCCTTGACGCTCATTTGCCTGCAGAATGTCACCCAACGTCCATATCCTTGACTATTATTTGCCTGCAGAATGTCCCTCAAAATCCATATAATTTGACGCTCACTTGGCTGTCGAATGTTCCTCAAAGTCCATATCCTTGACGCTTATTTGGTTTCCGAATGTCCCTCAAATTCCATATCCTTGGCGCTCATTTGGTTGCAGAATGTCTCTCAAATTCCATATCCTTGAAGCTCATCTTTATAAAGATGAGGAAGCCGAACGTTTACATCATGATATCAGTAAGTTATGTGCCACACGCATGTGACACATGCTTAGCCAATGAAATTCAATATCTGACTGACGAGGCAGATTTTTCCCTCTGTAGGTTGCAATTTCTCTCTGCGGTAGACTATTTGCCATGCAAGGCTATAGAACCCGGTCTGTTCTGCTATTTACCCATAGCTGGGAGAAGAATAGGATTCATACCTTTCCCAACATTATTAGCACGTAAGTGAATGTAACGGATTCGAGTGGAATTCGAAGTCGACTCTCCAGTTCCTCAATCCGAGCCGCTATCCATTACTCCACTGGACTTTAAACCTCGCTACCAAGGATCGTATAAAGAAAACATGATGGTAGACTATATTTGGGGTCTGAGTCTAGAAATTTACAGACAAACAGAAATCTTGAAATATTACTCGCTTCTAATTTTCTAATAGTCTCTCTTGCGTATTCCTAGAAGAAATAAATACTACTTTTGAATCATATGTCGTTTTGTCCCTACTTTGCGTGAACGACAATGTTCTTGTGTAATCCTAGAAGAAATAAATGCTACTTTTGAATCATGTCGTTTTGTTCATACATTGCGTGAACAAATGGAATTAGGTAAATTACAAGAACATCATTATTCTGATCACAAAAGCAAAGTTCAATAAAAATCTTAGCCATTTTCAATACTTTCTTGGCGTAAGCAGATAGGAAATGACAGTTGCTCGCCAAGGACAAAAATCGTATTACAAGGTGTAATAATAATAATAACAGTGAAATTGATCGTTTCCATACAGGAAATATTCATTATTCATTTACTGAAGATTTTCTATTACTGTCGGTTGGTGTTTATAATTTCTTTTTTTTTTGAAACGTACATCTCAAGTTCGCTGTTATATTTCCACTATTGATTATAATTTTCTTACTAGTCGTTTGCTTAAGGTAGTGCCGAAAATTGATATCTTGATTAATATTTTCCCTTCTAGTTACAAGTGCACCCCAGGAAAAGATGTGGCACACAGAATTTAAGTTGCATACGGAACATTTGGAAAGCTAATCAAACACGCCTTCAACAACAAAAATCTGAATTTAACAAAAATTATGGTCTACAATACTATTTCAACTTTGCTATATGATTGCGAAACCTGGACTCTATGTCGATGCGATACCTTTGACAAATATAAAACTAAATATATTAATGTACTAAATAGGATGTACTAAATAAGGGTAAACAGAAAATTAAACTAGAATGCATTCCAAGTATTAATAAGAATGCCAATAGCAAACGTAAGATTAGAAAACGCAAAATAAATTGGTTCAACCCACCTTTTAACAGTAATGACAAAACCAACATCGGTAGGATCTTCTTAAATTTAATGCACAAACATTTCAGCCATAAACATTTACTCAACAAAATCTACAATAAGAACAATTAAGATTAGTTACAGCTGCACTGGAAACCTTGAACAATACATAGCACAGCATAATAACGTAACGTTAAACAAATACATAAGCAACACCAATAGAAATATTAACACAGAAAAAAAGTGTAATTGCTGAAAAGACATCATCTGCCCGATGAACAACAAATGTATGTATAAAGGCGTCATCTATAAGTCTAGCATTAGGCAAAATTGCAAAACAAAATTTTATTTCGGTCCAACAACAAATAACTGGAAAACGAGATTTTACCATCAGAAAATGGCCCTTAACAATAAGCAATATGCAAATGCCACAACACTCTCAAGGTTATTACTGGGATATTAAAACAGATGGCTACTCACCGGTAGTAAATTGGGATTTCATCGCCAAAATTACACCCTTTTCCGACCGCGGCGACTGATGCATCCTGTGTTTGCTGGAAAAAAGATTCATCCTCAAAAATATTAATGAGCGAAATCTATTTAATAAAGGAAATGAGCTAATGTTAGGTTGTAATCACAGGGAGAAATTTCTCTTAAAATATTATAATTCTGGTTTAATATATTATCCAAATTTCGATTTTGCGACCCACATTTTAGGTTATATATTGATTATTCCACATGTCTTTATGACTTAACGTATTACCCGGCGTTCCTCTTTTAAACTTTAAGCTCGCTTTCTTTTCATTTTTTATTGTAATGGCCCCTGCCTACAGCCTATTTTCTGTATTTACACTACAATATTATATTTAACTTATTTTAAATTTAAGCTGTGAATCTGCGTATAATTTAGCGTTCCTCCCATGAGACCCAGTGTATATTTTTTAAAATCATAATAATGCGTTCCTATCTATCTATCTATCTATCTATCTGTATATCTATCTATTTCTGAGATGAGGTATTATGTACATTATTTACATTATTCAGACTATTGTCCTCATCTTTGTCGCCATATTTATGACAACGTTTCGGCCTCAAGGAAACATGGCACAGTGGATAAAGGCGTTGGGTAGATCCAGTGACAGGACCCAAACAGTGTGAGTTCAATACCCGGTTAAGGCAGTGGAGAACTTTCAGATGGAAATGAACAGGAGATAACTGATAACTGACATCCATTAAAGATGGCACGTAGAACTAGAAGAGTCTACCCCAGTGAGCGAAATAAAGGGTTAAGTTCGACATTCCAACCACCTTAAGAAGGCCGGAGCGTACAACGGCCGAAACGTTGTAATAAATATGGTGACAAAGATGAGGACAATAGTCCGAATAATGTAAATAATCTATCTATCTATCTATGTTTGTATCTAAATATATTTGATTTGCAATTTATCTATCTATCTATCTATCTATCTATCTCAGTCTGTTCATATCTATCTCAGTCTGTTCATATCTATCTATCTATCTATCTATCTATCTATCTATGTCTGTCCTTTCTTTCTTTCTTTCTTTCTTTCTCAGTTGATATCTATCTATCTATCTATCTATCTATCTATCTCAGTCTGTTCATATCTATCTCAGTTTGTTCATATCTATCTATCTATCTGTCTATCTATGTCTGTCCTTTTTTCTTTCTTTCTTTCTTTCTTTCTCAGTTGATATCTATCTATCTATCTATCTATCTATCTATCTATCTCAGTCTGTTCATATCTATCTCAGTCTGTTCATATCTATCTATCTATCTATCTATCTATCTATGTCTGTCCTTTCTTTCTTCCTTTCTTTCTCAGTTGATATCTATCTATCTATCTATCTATCTATCTATCTATCTATCTATGTCTGTCTATTCATATCTGTCTGCATTGATTCTTATTCCCTATTAAATTTCATCTATTCAACTCTACTCTCACCTTCACAAGATCTATACCCACCGATTCTGCCGATATCCTCCACCCAGAGATCTCTCGTCAATGTAATTCTATTTCGCTCTCTAAATCATTATTAATGACTGCCGCAGAACTTCTTAATGGAAATTAAATTTCCAATTCGAAGACTTGAGCTTGGTAAGCCAGGAAGTGTCGACGATTAATCTCTCCAGATTTCAGAAGATCCCGCCCAATTGCAAATCGGACTCGCTGTCATGAACTCAGCTCAAAGGTTGGAGTATTAGACTGGCGATTGAATGACTAAAATTTATTTGTAATGATTTAATCTTTCGAAGGAAAAATCCGGTCTTTATAATAGTATGTCATTCGCAGACAGTAGTGTTTCGCTGTATCACAGCTCCTCAGTGCGACTAGACATCCGAATACTTCAAGCTCGGATCGAAACCCAACCGATCAGTCACAGTTTCTACCACTGAGCTATCTTCATTCAACAGAGAGAAACAACTAAATCTAGCGTATTGTTTTTAAGAATGTAAACAAATGCCAATCAGCCGGAGTGCTCCAATTCATTTTACTGAAGAGCTTTGCATTGACGCAGGTGGCTGTTGTTTACAGAATTAGCTTATCACTCAAGAGTGCTCAATTGAAATATATTTTCAAGAGATATGAAACATTTAAACTATTAGAAATATGTTTTTTTAAGCAAAGCGGGAGTGCCACTATCAGTCAAGGGGTTACAGAGAGTGAAAGTAAGAGTAAAGAGGGAGAGGGTTACAGAGAGTGAAAGTAAGAGTAAAGAGGGAGAGGGTTACAGAGAGTGAAAGTAAGAGTAAACAGGAGGGGTTACAGAGAGTGAAAGTAAGAGTAAAGAGGGAGAGGGTTACAGAGAGTGAAAGTAAGAGTAAAGAGGCGTGTTTGAGAAAAGGATAAAGAGAAGGTCAGGGGTCATGATGAAGACATCAGAAGATGTCGATTGACATTACATTTGAATATTTGAAGATTATAGTTATCAGGGAAGCAAGTAAGAGGAAGGGAGTTCTACTGTCGGAAGTGCGAGAGAAGAAGCTGTTGGAGTAGAAGAGGCGGTTACATTTAACCGTTTCGACAGTGAAAAAGTGGGACTGAGATGCCAACCTAGTAGGACGCTTAAATTCATGCAGTTTGGGTACCAGTGAAAGTAGCTCGTCAGAGCAGGTGCCATGAAAATATTTGTAGAAAAGACAGGGGGAAGTCAGAGCACGTCTGTAAGAAAGTGACTGTATACGAAATGCCAGATCAGGACCTATCATATTGCATATCCGTCTCTGGATTTTGTTGTGGACCTCGAGATGAACAGGGAGTGCACTAGGCCATATATAGAAGCAGTATTCAATGTAAATATGAATGTTTGATTTGTAGATTTGAAGGATGGATTTAGGCGAGAAAAACCTTCTGGCGCGACACAGAGAACCAAATTTTCTTGCGGTAGATGAAGCTATTGACCCAATGTAGTTGTTCCACCTGAAGTCAGCGGAAAGCGTGAGACAAAGCAGGCGCAGAAAGACGCTCTCGTGGAGTCGGGTATCAGCCATTCTGATAGGAGGCAGGGAAGGGATTCTTTATGGGGGTAAATGAGAACAGTTTCGTTTTGGGGGCATTAAAGTTTACAAGCCATTACCTGCCCCAGTAAACTACAGTTTGGGGTCCCTTTTCGAGACCAACGGCCAGGGTTAGTTGTTGTCAGCAATGACAGATTTATTATTGAGGCAGGAGCAAATAGTAGTGTCGTCTGAGTAGATGTCTACTTGGGAACTGATGGCGCCCTATATTTAATTATAACCCACGGTAATAAAAATATTATCTTTCAATATATATCATATATTTTTCAACATAGTGATTACTCAGATTTAAATGTCAAATATTTAAAAATTAAACTGAAATAAAATAAAGGCATAGTAAATTAAATTTATTAATGGTTTTGTGTCATTATTTGAGTTTTATTTAAATAATTTTGAAAGCGTTTTAGTTGGATACATTGCATTCGGAATAAATTCATAAAAATATCGTTTTTTCTTCTTTTTATTGATTGATTCATTTTCTACAATTTTTCAACTCTTTGCAGGTACATAGGACATGTAACAATTTTATGGGACTTTACTATACACACAGAAAGAACAAGCAAATCTAATCGGCCAGACATCAAAGACCATAAAAACAAAATATGCCTTCTTATTGAGATGGTCGTCACTGCAGATTGTAATGTATCTTTCAAAGTCCTAAAAAATATCAATATACAAGGATCTTTAAGTGGAAATCTCAGAAATTTGGCACACGAGAACATCAATAATTCCATTCACAATTGGAGCTCTCGGTTTGATTGGAAAAGGCCCCGAAAAACTCATTGCCGGGATGTTTGGTAGTCCAAACCTTAAAGAAAATACAAAAAATTGTACTCACATGTATAGCTGACACTTTAAGATGGACTTGATCTATGTAGAATGCGTGTGATCTTATTTCTTTCCCCAGAATGCTCAGTGGAATATCTCATTATGACGTTTTTGGCCGTCGGTCTCTGGTCTCAACAAACAACAACAACAACAACAACAACAATAATAATAATAATAATAATTAGATGTAACAGATATTCAAGACGACAAATACCACCCCTCCCACCACTGCAGCAAAGAAAAATAAGTTACTAGTGAAAGCTGCTTATATGAAGACTCTTGAACCAAAATGGACATCTAAACGTTTATATGTAAAGTATTCAAAACGTCTGGATGAACGAGACATCGATGTTCGCCAAATCCATCAATGGCTTAGAAGCTGTGGTTTTAAAGGGAAGACATAAAAAATATTATAGCAACACAAAAGCAATGTCTTCGAAATAATACCCACAAGCCTAAGATCAAGAAAAATTGCTCAAATCCCGCCTGTCTTTTATGCCATAACTTTAATGAAACTGTTGATCACATAGTATAAGGATGGCCAGTCCTTGTTGAGTAGGTATACATGATTATATACAACAGGCTATGACAATATGTCCATTGGCATATATATTTGAATTATGGTATTGAATCCACGGATACATGGTACAAACATCCCCCGAATGACGCCACAAATGGTAATGGAGTGAAAATACTATGGAATTTCTCAATCCTCACAGACAGGAAAATCCATGCGAATAGTCCAGACCTAATCATAAAAGATTTCAAAAAAAGGAATCTGCCAAGTAATTGATATGACTTGCCCACGGGATTCCAATGTCCCCCCACCAAAAAAAAAAAAAAAAATTTAAAAACTGTCAATTTATTAGGACCTGCAAATCGAAGTAACAAAAATGGAGAAACTTAAAACTACGATTATCTCTGTTGAGAACATCTGTATATGAATTTCTGAGACACATGGCCCAGTGGATAAAGACGTTGGTTAGATCTAAATTTGGATCTAACCAGGCAGTGAATACGTCAGTAGTGAACCAAAAACACTTGGAGATTTGAGTTAAAAAGAAATAACGGAAGAGACATGACACGTGGAACTAGAACAATGTATCCTGGTGGACGAAATAAATTGGTTTAGTTCGAAATTCCTATAACTTAAAAATGACCGGAGCGTACAACGGCCGAAACGTTGTAAATATGGCAATGAAAATGAGGATAACAGTCCGAATAATGTAAATAATCTAAATAATCATAATACCTCATCTCAGAGCTATAGACAGGTAAATGATTTTATCAGTAGAATTCTATAAGTCTTTGAGAAACATTCATTTAAAGAGAGTGACTGTTTTGAAGATTTTTTCTAAAATTCATACTTGCGTATGTAATATTCTTTGGCCAACTTGGAAGTTTTTAATGACCTTTTTTGGGGGCTAAACTAAGTGTAGAGGTGGTAACCACAAAACAATAAACAAAGTACCGTTTTTGTTTATTTGGAAACAAAATAAGACGTCATTATTTGTCTTAGAAAAATATGCATTTTGTTTTCTGTTCTTTAATTTTATATACTTTTTTTTCTCTCTCGGAAGTTTTTTTTGTGTATTCGCTAAAAAAAGAAGACAAAAATAAAAAAAAAAAAAAAACGACCCTCGACTCCGGAAAGCAACAACACCAAAAAATAAATAAACAAAGAAAAGTTAAAAAATAAAAACAACCCCAAAACAAAATAAAAACAGAAACAGTAAAGACTGGGTTGTAGATAATGGCGTGAATGTTTTAAACACGTAAACAAATCTTAAATTACCTTTTCGTTAGGCATAATGCTTTTTGCCAACCTTTCTGCAGACATACGTCATCAATGAAAATAAAAATGATTCCTGCAATTCTTCTACTCTTTTTTTCGACGGCGTTTTTGTTGTTCTATTGTTTTTCTTCTCCCCCTTCTTCTTCTTTTTTTAACTCTTCTGGTTCTTATCTTTCATATTCTTCTTTGCTCTTTTCGTCTTCTTCTTCTTCTTCTTCATTTTTTAAGTCGTCTTCTTCATCGCTTTTTGTTTCATTTTTTCGCTTTTTGTTTCTCCTTCTTTTTCTTCTCTTTTTGTTTTTTCTTCAGTTTGTTTCTTTTTCTTCATTTTTGTTTCTTTTTCTTCTGTTTTTCTTTCTTTGCTTTTTGTTTCTTCTTTTTTTTCTTTATCTTCTTCTTCTTCTCTTTTTGTTTCTTCTTTGTTTTTGTTTCTTTTTTCTATTTTTGTTTCTTCTTCTTCATGATTTTATTCATATTCTTTTACTTTTCCTTTTGTTTTGATTTTTCATCGAATTCTTGCCTTTTCTCTTTGATCTTCTTCTTTTCTTTCTATGTCTTGTTGTTCTTCTTCTTCATCATAGATTTCTTCTTCTTCTTTTGTCCCATTGCTTCGGCAACATTCCCCAGATGATGTTGTCATTCTTATCCTTCCTCTGCTTTTTTATAGCTTTTCTTCTTCTTATCCGTCATCTTTCTTTCTTTCTTTCTTTCTTTCTTTCTTTCTTTCTTTCTTTCTTCTTTTTTTCCTTCTAACTCATGTTGTTGTTCATCTTCTTGTTAGTCTGCTTCTTTTTTGTAGGCGTTATATTTAACTTTCTTCTTTACTCCTTTTTCTTCTTCCTCTATTTCTTCTTGTTACTGATAATATTTTTGCAATAATAATAATAATAATAATAATAATAATAGACGACATTGGGAAATGTGCAAATGTAGTTGTTCTGGGGCAGAAATAATAAATTACAATAATAATAACCATATTAACAGTTTTGCATCCCTCCCCCCAAAAAAAACTCGTCAAAAATGAATAAGACAATCTAGAGATTTCCACTGAAAAAATTTTTATTTTTATTTTTCCGTCTCTGTTGACAAAAAAAAAAAATCGATTTTTACTTATTAACAATTACTAAGAAATATGTTTTATTTCTGTTAAATCGTGGGGGGGGGGCATTCAATTAAGTGCCATACGCTATCCACACTCAGGAGATCATGTCTTTTTCGATTAATGACTGACTAGGCAGAAGAATTTCTCGTAATAGGTTGCCTTTTCTTTCTGCGGTAGACTGGTTACCAACCAAGGTTGTCTGTCTTGCTATTTACCCATACTTTGGGGGGGGGAGATGGATCCACACCTTCAAGGGAAGTCATAATTAAAGGAAATTAGCATATAAGTGAATGGAATGAACTCAACTGGAATTCGAACTCGACTCTCCAATTCCTCAATCCAAGCCGCTATCCATTATTCCACAGTGCCTCCATTGATTAAAAAAAATGTTTAAAACATGTTTTTCATACATCATAATTTTCCCTTTTGTTTCTCTTGCGAACATGCAATGGAACTTTCCCAGTTTTTGTGTATATCGACGCAAACGCGAACCGAGACACCGTTGGTGGTGATTTGACCGATGGGCGAAAGACGGAGAGCGAGGCGTCTGTCAACGAAATAAGTTCAGTTGTCTAATATATATATATAACACCTGAATGTTTTCGGTGTTCAAGGGTTGAGCCATATAAACAGATTTCTTGATAAAATGCTGACTCAATTAAAAAAGTATCTCTTGTATTATCCACGAACATAGATGAAGAAGTGCATAGCCTGATGCAATTCAGAACATGAAAATTCTCGGTGTAGAATGTGCGATTTATATGATCTATGGATTAAATGCAATGACAGGAGATTATGTTCCACCTTTTTAAAATAAACACCCGTTTCATAATTAGATCACCTACTTGTTTTCGTGTCCAGCCGTCTGCTAGACAATCTCTGTTGTAGACGACTATTCAGGCACATCTTATTCAACACCTACAGAGTCTATCTATGGCTTATATTGCAACTATACTGAACAGAGCTTAGTTAAGGTTTCTGGGAGAGCAGGCATAATCTGGCGTGATAAGCAGTTTGAACGAGGCCAGTGATCTCAAAACCTCCTGTCACGATGATTTGCGACTTCGTGTAACTTACCATTGATGTCCTCCGAACAGGTTTCGGTCAATACTACTATGGTCTTCAGACATTTTCTTGGGATCGTCTCCCTGATCGATAACAAAAAGAAGTCCCCTTTCTGACAAACCGGGTCTTGGAAAGTGAACGCTGAAACCACTTTGCCACATGCCAACACGCACATACATACAAGCGTGTGTGTCGAAGTTGACAATCGCTTAATTTTGACAGGAGACAACAAAAATATAACTTTCTGATCATTGAGTGAAATCAAAAGGTTGAATTTAAATTCAAGCAATGCGTTGACAAAAGAACGAAAAGTCAAATATTTTAGTCTAAAAAAAATTGGAATAATTATTTTTAACAAAAGACAAAAACAATCTTCCTCTTCTCAGATGCAGTAGAGTAAAATTGATATATAAATTACAGTCAGTCGCTAAAGAAAATAAGTCATATGAACGCTGTCAGTCTATGTATTTGTGCGTGGGTAGCTTACAAAATGAACAGTTAACTCTCTTTGGATGGACGACTTGTGTGTTCAGTGAGTGTGTGTATATATTTGTATATATGTGTATGGTTATGTGCGTGTGTGCGTGTGTGTGTGTGTGTGTGTGTGTGCGCGCGCGGGTGTGTTTGTGCGTCATGTTTGAGTTTACGGCTAGGAGAGACGAAAAAAAAAGGGATTCGACTCTGGTTCTACTGGTGGACACATTTTCTTATATTGACTTTGGTCGGATCAGATAAACTCTTTTTTGAGGGTCGTTCCGGCTTGTCAATAATTTTAAGGAAAGCGTTTCTTTTCAAAAGATAGCAACTTACCCGAATGTTGTCGGCTAAATACTTTGAAGTCCGAATTCGAGGCGTTTAGTTCGAGAGGAACTTTTATTATTGACTCAAAATGATTGTTTATTATATTTTAATTTCAAGTTGCTACATGTTCTTGAAAACCTAATTTTCTTTGGTTTAATGCTCTTCCTAATTAAGCGACCATTGATTTTCTTTTACATATAGGTACCTCCACAGAAACGCTATAACTAAGATTTAAAATAAATTAAAAAAAATCTTTTCTGAAGTTTTTATTTTAGTTTTAATTTTAAGCTGAGAGATGAAATTTAATATTTCTAATAAACAAAATACTTTTTCTCTATTTCGAAACTAATTTAAATTGATTAGAAGGAGTTTTCGTTTAAAAAATACTAAAATAGCTGATTTTGGCGCCATTTTAGCCGTCAGTCATCTTGAGGTAATTCTCTGTAATAAAAACCTATCAAAAGTAAAATATACTTTTCTTAAATTTTATTTGGAGACTATTAGCTGATTTGAAACAAATATTATTTACTTTTAGATTAGAATGTTGCAGAAACTCATCTTTTAACACGTAGGTAGTTGATTATTTATAATGTTGATAACTTGACTGACAGACAGAAGTTTAACTAATTTTTTCTACGGTGAAATATCTTTAAAAATTACTTGAGGAATATACATAAGTGTTTTTTGATATAATTTTTAACTACCGAGTAATCTTAAAATTTAGGAAAATATTCTCCGTAATTTTATGGACTTTTAGGCACTTTGGCTTTACATTTATTATAGTTATCCTCCTTATTTTGTGATAATCTCGTGTATTTTGTAAATAAATCCGTTTTTACAAAAAGATTCTAAATATTGGAGGTCGATGAATCGTAGTAAGCTTTTCTATTTATGATTAGTAAATATAGATTTTACTTAATAACAGTATGGTAAGAATTAATACAGAAATTTAAAAGATTTAGAACTTTATAAATTATTCTAATTAGGATAAAAAATGTAAACACTTTAAGGCAATAATGTTTACATTATATCTCATTTATAAAAGCAATTAAAAACTTTTCTAATGAAATAATGTCTTAGTTTTATTGCATTTTTTTATTTTACTATTCAAAGCACATTCTCGCTGAGGGTCTGTTTTACAAAAAAAAATAAAAAAAAAATAGAAAAAATATGATTTAAATTCCCCAAGGACTTCTGCTTATAATTAAGTGTTAGAAAATTTAATTTCTCAAAATTTCATTAAATTAAATAAGTGGTGTCTGATGTAAAAAATATTTTTACTAAGATTTTCTAAAAAAGAATTATTTCTAAAATAATTAGTTCATTTGTGAATAAGTCACGAAAATTTTGTTAAAACCCGACAATTATTTTATTTTTATAAGAATTTCCAAATCAATGATTTTCACCGCAAAAATGACACTAAAATTTCCTATACTAATCCCCCCACCCGCTGACGTAAGAAAAACGTTTTAACAAAAATTTCGAACTTCCTAAAAAGGCCAAAATAAAATTTAATAATCAAAAAATTCTTGGATCTTTCCTCTTAGTACTAACATGAAGATTTTGACGATCATTTTTTTTTTCATTATGGCATGCTCATTTTGTAGTGAATCAATGGAGCTGGACACATGTAACAGTACCATGACAGAGAACTTTAAAATATTCACCATTAATGACGTCGACGAGATCTCAATCGAAAAAGAAAAAAGTCTATAATCTTGAGAGGGGCGGTCAGATGTTTCGATCTCTGGTAAATCTGACTTGACCCCCGTACCGAGTCACTGACCTGGCAGACGAAATTGAATTCACAGCTTTTGTCGATACAGTTTCCTTTCATCTCCTTTTATGATAAAATCGTCGCAGGCCAGCGCCTCCGATATGATCTTTAACCTTCGGCAGGATTGATTATGCTGTGTCATCGTTCGTAAGAAGGAGACACGCCATATTGGGTTTGTTCTTTCTGTTTTTCCGCTATCGAACATTTGATGACATAAGAAAGAACCATAGTCCTTTGGCAACATCTGCTACTGAAAAAGAAAAGTTATAAGATCGATATCGATTTTTCTCTGTATCTGCAATCAAATGTAAAAAAAAAAAAAAAATAAACAGCCGAGAGGAAAGGGTATTGGATAAGTTACTATGATGTTTTTGGTATTGTTTTCTTTTTTTAAGTCGAGAACGCTTTTGCGCAAATTAGATGCTGGGTGCTTAACATTCATCAAGTTTGCTTATGCTCTCGTCCTATTAATACTTTTAGAAAAAGCATGAATCAACTTGTCCCTACTTTATTACTATCGTTCGACGCCTTGATAAAACGTCTCATAATTGACGCGTCACACTAACTGACGGACGTAACGTTTCAGCTACACACACTCACACACGTCTTTGTCAGCTGCCAACCAGGGAGGTAACACATTTTCGGTGGCTAAGGTGGTACTGCTACCCCTGGCGCCATCAGAAGGTTTTGCCACCGGATAGGGTATATTTTCTTATGTAGACGTGTCTGTCTCTGCGATTTTTATGCAACTGTAAGTTAGATTTTCAATGATGTGTTATATATATATATATATATATATATATATATATATATATATATATATATATATATATATATATATTTATTTATTCGAAAATTATAACATAAATATCTTATAAAATCACTACATAAATAGCCATTTTGTTTCAACACATCTAGTGTTTTATCACCATCACTTGATAAATTGGCTTTGTCTTTCCGTCAACCTGTTTGCTGGCCTGGTCATAGTTTTGTTTGAAACACGAGGTTGTTTGTTTGGTATGCGTGGATAAAATTGGCGTACAAGATTTAATAGAAGCAGCGTTGTAGTGAATTTGAGCTAATATAGAATTTCTACCGAGTGTCGAATGCATGTTTAAGAAAATTTGCTATTATTGTCGATTGAATATCGCACTTGCAAATTCTTAGTTGCGTTGTTGCAAAGATAAAGGACAGTGAGTCGCCTTTTGTGGTAGAAAATAAAGGCCAGTGAGTCGCCTTTAGTGGTTTGGTTCACACTTTATCCATTTCAGTCCAGAAGAAAAGAGTGTTAGTAGAAAATGGCGTTGCATTTTCCGTTTGGTACGCTGGGTGAAATTAGGTCAAACATCGCCGCGAGAAAGAAAGGGTCAAGCAGTGGGGAAAGAGTTCTAAGGCTCGTCTCATAGTAGTAATTGTGGTTCTTCTAGTGGCGATTAAGGCTTCCGTGATTTCTACGTGTTGAAAATTCTTTTTGCTGCGCAGGAGAAAATTGCTTTGTAGACCTGTTGTAGTGAATTAAAATTGTGATTTTATACTTTCATCTGTTTAATCATAAATTTTTGTTGCTGTATAAAAGGTTCTTTCGTTAAGTGTACGGCGTGCGTAGGACACGAACAGAAGTTTTTTCAATGTTTTTCCTATCTGGCTCTCTTTTGGGAAAGTGTGTGTAAATGTGTGTTGTACATATATATATATCGTCCTGTGTGTTGAAAGATATATCACGTCGGGAAGTCACCATTATGAAAGGGGACCGTGGCGGTGATTTGTATGTAGAAGACATGTGAGTTAAGATTTCCTGATAGCCGGTCCAACTACATGAGAAAGTTGGACTTTAATTAAGTCCAAAGAAGACAAAGAAAACCAACAAGACCGATAAATATATGTAAACAAATATATGTATTAACAACAACTACAAGTTACAAGCACATGGACAGTTACACTGAGTGCGTGTGGTGAATATCATGTGTTTGTGTGTGTGTGTTGTGGTGAGTGTTCGTACGTACGTGTATTGTTCTTAGCGTGTTCCCAGAATTTGGGAAACGCTGCACCTGTGAGAGCTCACATCTGCGAAGTGGTATAAGACCGAAGGCCTGAGGAAAAAAGATCGAGGCGAAGGGTCAGCCAGTGTTTATAGCCAGGGAGAGAGACCCTGGTGAAGGGTTAAGGAACTGAGGAGGAGCAAACTCCGACAATATATATATATATATATATATATATATATATATATATATATATATATATATATGTATCAGTGGAGAATGGTTCATGCATGCAATGCAACCACTATGAGCCTTAGATTTTTGTGTAATAAAATATATATATTTATTTTCACTATTCTTTTTTGTACTCGTGAACATTTTTTCAATTAACGCGCCGCTGTAAGGGCATTTTTGGACACCTGCTTACTTCAATTCAAATATATCCTCTTTTTTGTATAGCTTAAACCTTCAGTTCTCAACCTATCCATAATACCAGCACATTGAATGGGCTATGTTGGGATATATAGTTAAATTTAAACTGCCTGATGTAATAAGCAAGCAAGTAAATATAATTAAAAGCAGGTTTTTCTTTTATCTGATTTATAGTTTCTTTTTTCTATATGTGTCAGTGGTACAGAGTGCATTAAACAACATATGCACTGCATGCTTTGTTTGTTTTTTTCAGTATAAACGATTTTTTGTGTAATAAAAAAAAATATTTTTACTATGCTTTTTTTTTAACTCTTGATCATTTTAAAATGATCCATTCCTTCATTCCTTGGGATAAATTGTGAACAAGGGACATTAGTATAAGCAGAAGACCCTCCCTCCCTCCGTATACTAGTCTCGTGCCAGTTGTATGCACAGGTACAGGGAACATGGAAGAACTGAGGTGAAACAGGGTTGAAGAGTTAAGGCTGAGTGAGGAAGAAAAGTAAAAAGAGAAAAGGGAGATAGCTGCTGCTTGTTCTCGACATGAAGATAGATTGAGTAAATTAGTTTTATTTCTATAAATAAATACCTTTTTTCCAGAAGATAGTGGTATGGTACTGATACTTTCTAGAAACAAACTGATCAATAGATTTCAGCAAAACAAAATGAAGAATTGAATTAAGTAAATAAGTTTTAAATACATCGTTATTTGTTGATTTTTGTCATTTTCTCAGTTTTCTCTCATAAGCATTAATGGTCATCATGAACTGTATGCTCAGATTTGAAATTCACCCTTCACCACTTATGATATATAATCAAGTTTACTGTATTGTGGAGTTGGCTTCATGGTTAACAACATGGAGACTGGGATCTGTAAATCAAAGTCAAACCTGTTTCTAACTGATTTACTTTCTGTTCATTTTACACTAAGAAAACCACAAAGCCACATCTCCCTATATGTTCAGGTCAATAATTACCTTCTGTTTCTGGTACTATATAATTGAGTGCAGATGGATACTACCAAGTCACCGTCTGACAAATACTATAAAATGCAGAGCTTAGTACCCTGAAAATTTACTATGTCATACCCAGATTTTAAATTCACATTTCGCTCCTGATATCCCCCACAGATATATATATATATATATATATATA
>CAHIKZ030002492.1:47500-127500 GCA_903632075.3 Acanthosepion pharaonis | reverse complement strand
GTCTTATTAATTTAATTTTTTTTTAATAAGATTTTTCGAATATTCTGTCTGATAGACAAAAATTAAATATTATTTCAAAAATAAAGGGAACTTCGACTCATATATAGGTATCGACTAAAGTTGTTCAGAGTGTTGGACTATTTTTAAATGAAAACAAAACGTCACTAATAAATGGTTATTCGTTGGTTCATTACATAAATGACTTTACGATATTTGTTGGATTGTTTAAAGTCGAATGTAAGTTTTATAAAACAAAACCACATCGAAAACACCAGTTCTCGTTTGATCACTGAAGTTAAGCTGTGTCGAGCCCGGACAATACTTAGATGGGGAGACCGTTTAGGAACATCGAGAACCGTAGGGAACCCTCACCAATCTGAAATATCTTTTCGGTTTTAAATAACTTATAAAGGATTTGTAAGGCGTAAAAAAGTAGACATAGTTTCGGTTTGCACAAGAATGAGCATGTATCTAGTTTAAAGAAACCGCCAACAAATCGATATAACGTATTGATCAGATTACTTGCATTATTTACTTTATTCAGACTGTTATCCCCATCTTCAATGTCATATTCACAATGTTTCGGCCGTTGTACGCCCCGGACTTCTTCAGGTGATTGAAATTTCGAACGAACCCTTTCTTTCGTCCACAGGGGGAGATTGTTCTAGTTCCACGTGTCATAAAGTGTTGGGTTTGAAATTCCAATCACCCGAAGAAGGCCGGAGCGTATAACGGCCGAAACATTGTGAATATGGCAATTAAGATAGGGTTAACAGTCAGAATAATGTAAATAATGTAAGTAAACATAATACCTCATCTCAGAGATATAGACAGATATTGAAGAAAAATTCCAATCACCTGAAGAAGGCCGGACAGTCCAACGGCCGAAACGTTGTGAATATGGCAATGAAGATGGGGTTAACAGTCCGAATAATATAAATGATGCAAGTCTTCATAATACCTCATCGCAGAGATATAGACAGATATGGATCAGAGTTGATTCAATGTGGTTGTCATGATTGATAGCCTTGTCTTTATTTTATTATGTAAAGACGAATGTTTAATTAAAACATGAATACACCTTTAAATGAATTGCGAACAGAAATGCCACATATGATACACATTAACAATGAAAATCGACTGCGAAACGGATCTTGTGAATCTTATGAATCGTTTCAGCGTGACGTTAGTTTCGGGGACTGGACTGGGTAAATTTTGGGCCTTATGCCAGATTCGCACCCTCGGTCTCCACACTTTAAACCAGCCTCGTGCCGTATTCTGCCACCGTCGGGGTTATTTCAAATAAATAACGAAAATGTAGTATCGGTTCTTTCCTCATACAAGATGGGAGAAGTGTTCGGTCGTAGCTCTACAGACACGCCTTCCTCACTGCACGAAGAGTGGTCGGGTCGGTGTAATATCGACAACAGCGTGAAGTTGGTTGAGGGGATTGGGAAAATTTTGGCGTTAGCCCAGATACACGCGCTTGGGTTCTCCACTTTAAACTGACCTTTTGACATATCTCACAACAATGGGGTGGGAGGAGTAAATAACGTGTATTATCTGTTCTTTCCTCATTTGAGATAGGAGAAAGCGCCAGTCACCGGGATTCTAACCCTGCTGCAGTACCTTCCTCGTTGCGTTAAGCGAAGTAGGCTCGGTGTAATATCCCGGCCAGCGTGACAGCGTTTCATCCCCGAGAAGGACGTCATCAGACTAAAGTAGTGTTTTAGTTAATGTGTAGGAAGGGGATGGGGAGTTGTAAAAACACAAGAGTCTCTTATGCAACGGCAGGGTACGCTGAAGATTTTGGGACGTTAAAATTTAAAATTGGAATTTATTTTTTCAAACGTGTCTGGATATGAAGTCTAGTTGATCTCATTCAGTTTTCCCTGTGATATTATTTTTGTCACTTTTATTAAGTTTTCCACATTGTGATAACGAAAGAGCTGCCAAGGGAGGTGATTTCTTTGTTTAACGGCATATCAACATCCTTATGGGTCATTTAATGCCGAAATTTAATTTACTTGTGAGATTTGAAATAGGATATATGTTATTCTGCTTTCACAACTGAATACATGGTAGATGATATTCAGATTTTATGCATATATCTGTTTGTGTGAACTTAATTACTAGAGGTCACTCAGTTATGTGCATTTCGAGTAGGTTGTCATTTCTTTCTCGGTAGCAGCCATCCAACTGGTCTACCTCAGAAAATCGCTGGGGCTGGGAGAAGAACAACATTCATACCTTTTCCAAGGGTATTAGTACGTAAGTGAATGTAATAGATTCGATTGGAATCGAGCCGCTATCCATTACTCCACCGTGCTTCCTACTACAGGTAATGTGTGTTTTATGTTGTCGTTTTGTTGAAGTTATATTTTGAAATACAGTTTGATTTCTTTAAGAAATTGTAGGATATTATATGGATCAATGACATGAAAAAGTTCTTTCATCTTTGTTGGTTGGTTGATTTTGTTTAGCGGTATATCAACACCTCTGTGAATCATTTAATACCGAAATAGAAATATTTTGAATGATTTTATGGTTTCAACTAAATATTTCGAATGCAGTTGCATGCCTTCAACTACAAATAAATGTATTGTTGGTCATTTTACTATAAATATATATTATAATTTGTCTTTTAATATAAAATATATTGATGGTATTTTTACTATAAAAATGTATTTGTATGTTTTCATAGTGTTTAGTTTTTTGGGGGATTCATTATTTGCCAGATCGTATCACCCCGGGTCAGGATTGACATGGCAACATCAACAATTAAGAGGTGGTCCCACGCTTCTCAAAATCTCAAATATCCCGATCAGAGGCCTTGATACCGGATGTAGTTTAACGTCATACCAAGGATTAGCCAAGGATGGTGAAATGTGGCAAGAACCTGAACGTAATATATAATATGAAATAATATAATATAAATACATTATTTTAGCCCGACGAAGTCCTCCTTGTGGACGAAACTCATTATACAGAATTGTTTCTACTTTGTTATTCATTTACCTAAAATTAATATATATATATATATATATATATATATATATATATATATATATATAAGTGGACATTGAAAATTCCTCAACAGGCGACAGGCAGTTTCATGCTAGGAGCAATCGTCAGTCCGCAGGGCCTGAGAATTGCGCCTAGCATGAAACAGCCTGTCGCCTAAGTTGACCCTCAATGTTCACTTTTATATTTGCATACGCTCTATCTCGGATATTGAGCACTTTATCCCATAAATATAGTAAACGTTAAAACTATATATATTATATATATATATATATATATATATATATATATGTGTGTGTGTGTGTGGCATGTGCATGTGTGTGTAAATAGAATAGGCCGATGAAAGAAATTCCAGAGAAAAAAATCAATAATAATTATAATAAGATAATAATATTTATTGTATATTAGTAATTAGTATATTAGTAATTAGTATATTAGTAATTAGTATATTATTAGGCCTTTTGACGAAATAGAAGCATGATGAGAAAAGATGTAAAAATTGTAATTATATATATATATATATATGATTAACTGTCCCGTCGTATTCGACGTATGAGGGTCAATCAGTTCCTAGGAACCGACAACAGCACATGTGATTTGATTGTAGTGGTGAAGGTTTCGTGCCGAACCAACTACACTTTTTGAAGGGCTGAATAAAGACACCTGGTGCACTAAGTGCCACAAGGTCCCCAAACGACCCTCCACAGGTTTTTAATTCAGAGTTGGCCTTCTCCTGGACCAGTTGCCATCCAAGGCTATAGAATGCAGTCTGTCCTGCTATTTCCCCATAGCTAGAGGGAGAAAAGTATTAATACCTTTCACAAGAGTATTAGCACGTAAGTGAATAGAATAGATTTGACTGGAATATCTATCTATCTATCTATCTATCTATCTATCTATCTATCTACATGCATACATACACACACACACACACACACACATATATATATATATATATATAATTTGTCAGCTGATTGATGTTGTATTCGGCACCTCAACTCCAGAGTTTCGTAAACAAAGCCTTTTCTAATTGCTCGGTCCATTCATTGGAAGGTTTCACACATATACAACTTTCAATGAAACTTTTCACTGTCTCATTGAAATTTTCCTATCCGAAACGTTTGGAAAGTAATTTAAACAACGGATTTTTTTTTTGAATCCGATATTTTTTTTTATTAAATTTTTATTGCCTGAGTAGAGATCCCTGTTTGAAAATTAACGTCTCCCGGCGTCAATCGTCGATGGTTTTCTTAAAGAAAATATCTTCCTCGACAGGGATCGATTCTCCTTATCTGAGAAATCATCTTTCATCCAGGCGGTGATCCTTACAGCAAAGGAAATTGAGACTCGCTTTTCTGCAAGGCCTGCCATGACCTAACGAGAAAAGCACGCCGGGCTAGATGTGCTTTCACACACACACACACACACACACACACACACACACACACACACACACACACACACATATATATGTATGTATGTATATAGGAATTGATGCTTTGGAAAATGAAGGCTGGGCGTTTTCCTATCATACATAAGAGACTCGCACCTTAAAACGCTGCTTCTCTATACTTAAGATTCGAGCACAGACAATAATTTGGCGATTATTGTCGATAAACACGACTAAATGGCACTTTTATGAAGGCAAATAACACACATTCTGTTTTTTTTCACCTCATTGTTCTATCGTTCGTTTTTCTTCCTTCCCAATACAAACACATTTTTCATTGATTTCTATCACGTCTCTTTCGAACGGTTTTCACTGATCTAGCCGTCACGATGTCGAATTGTTTCATTTAGAAGTTGCTGATTTGACATGAACTAGAATGACCACACCTTCTTGAGAGAGACAGAGAGAGAGTGTGTGAGAGTGAGTGAGAGACAGAGACAGAGAGAGAGTGTGGGAGAGAGACAGCGAGAGAGAGTGAGAGAGATAGAGAGTGAGAGAGAGACAGAGAGAGACAGAGAGATAGACAGACAAAGAGTGAGAGAGAGACAGAGAGACAGAGAGACAGAGACAGAGAGAGAGAGTGTGAGAGACACAGACAGAGAAAGAGAGAGTGAGAGAGAGACAGAGATAGAGAGAGACAGAGACAGAGAGAGAGTGAGAGAGAGAGACAGACAGAGAGAGAGAGTGAGAGAGAGACAGCGAGAGAGAGTGAGAGAAATAGAGAGTGTGAGAGAGACAGATAGAGACAGAGAGAGAGTGTGAGAGACAGAGAGAGAGACAGACAGAGAAAGAGAGAGTGAGAGAGATGAGAGAGAGAGAGAGAGAGAGAGAGAGAGAGAGAGAGAGAAAGGGAAAGCTGCAGCTTAGAAGTAGATGCTCTAACCAAGATGAGGTAGCTCTAGTCTAGATATGTAAGCTCCAGCCTATATGCTGGTAGCAACAGTCAAGATGTGAAAGCTCCAGATTAGATCTGGATGCTCCAGCGAAGTTTTTGCAGCTGCTGCCTAGATATGGAAAGTCCAACTTCAGCATAGATATGGAACCTTTAACCGAGATGTGGCATCTCCAGCCTAGATATGGTAGCTCCACTCTAGATGTGGAAGCTCCACCCCATATGTGGTAGGTCTAGCCTAGATGTGCAATCTCCAACCTAGATGTGGCAGCCCCAGGCTAGTTATGATAGCTCCAGGATAGATGATGTAGCTTCAGCCTTGATATGGATGGTCCTGACTATATGTGCTAGCTTCTTCTAAATCATTAAGTGCCAGCTTAGATGTGGTAGCTTCAGTCTTGTTGTGGCAGCTCCAGCCTAGAAAGAGGAAACTGCTGCTTAGATGTGGAAGCTCCAGCCTAGATGAATTATTTCCAAGCAAGATCCAAACTAGAAGTGGAAAAATCAAGCCTAGATGTTGTAGATTCATTCTAGATGTGTTAGCTCTAGTCTATGTAATCTCCGGCCTAGGTTTGTCAGTTGCAGCCTAAATGTGAAAGCTCTTGCCTAGGTGTTGCAGCTCCAGCCTAGATGTAGTAGTTCCAGCCTAGATGTAGTAGTTCCAGCCTAGATGTGGTAGTTCCAGCCTAGATGTGGTAGCTCCAGCCTAGAAAGGAGAAGTTGCAGCCTAGATATGGTAGCTACAGACCAGATGTATTTTTACAGCATCGATATCAAAACTTCAGATGCAGATGCTCCTAAATGTAGTAGCACCAGTCTAGATGTGGAAACTCCAGCCTCGATGTGCAACCGCCAGTTTAGATATGTAAGCTACAGCCTAGATGTGGCAGCTCCAGCCTAGATGTCGTAACCACAGCCTAGATGTGTAAGCTCCAGCCAAGATATCGCATCTCCAGCCTTGATGTGGCAGGTCCAGTCCAGGCCAGATGTTGTAGCTCCAGCCTAGATGTGGCAGACCCACCCAAGAATTGGAAGCTCAAATCTAGAAGTGGATGCTCCAACTAAAACGTGGAACCATTTGACTAGATGTAGAAGATTATGCAGCAATGTGACAGCTCCAGCTTAGATGTGATAGCTCTACCCAGATGTAGAAGATCTTCGCATAGATATCATAGCTTCAGCCTAGATAGGGATGCTTCAGCCTAGATGTGGTAGCTCCAGCCTAGATATGTAAGCTTCAGCCTAGATGTAGAAGTTCCAGCCTAGATTATGTAGCTCTCACCTAGATGTGGCAGCTCCAGCCTTGATATGGTAGCTCCAGTCTAGACATGTAAGCTCCAGCCTAGATGCCGATTCTTTAGCCTAAATGTGGCAGTAATAATTTCATTTTTGGTCTGATCTGAATTCTTGTAAGTCCATACTTTTAATAAACGTTGAGAAAATAATTTTGCATGTTGCTAAACCTGTTGAGCAATATTTAAACTGTCGACTGTATAGAACTTTCTAAGATCGATAGTGAAAAACAGCTTTGAGCGAGTGAAGCGTGGTGGTCTTGGCAAAGATGATGTGGACTGACGCTACAGAATCACAAACAAAGAACTCAAACCAAATACAAAAAAATATTGTATCATTTGAGGACTACCAACAGCAGCAACAACTAAAATGGATAGCACATGTAAATTCGATGAGAAAATAATGACATGTTGACGCCCCAACTAAATGGGCTAAAAAGTTTATATGCTGACTATGAAGGCGTGCTGCTAGAGGTGTGAAATTTTGAATGCATTAATTTCAACTCTTCTTCTTAATAACAGCATTGTTTATTTCCAGGCAAACTGCTATCTGACTGTTCAAAGTAACTATTAGTGATTTGACATTGTGGTGTTATTAAGTACATGCAGGAAAACGAATTTGCCTCCCCAAGGACACTCATGCTGAAATGGTTGCTGCAATAGGGGATGATGCCTCAGCTTTATCAATATAGCAAAAGTATGCAGCTGAATTTAGGAGTATAAGGGCGAGTCTGAATTTCGGGCACCTGCCACCACAGCGGAAAAAAAAAACATTGAACGTTTTCACCACATGTTGATGGATAACAAGGCGATTGACTATAAACACCATGGCCAATGGTATTATCATATTCCGTAAGAGAGTTGAGAATATTTTGCACAATGAAATTGGCATGAGAAAGGTTTCTGCTCGGTGGCTGCCATATTTTACTGAAACATGACAAAAGGCCCCCCAGGAGGGAATTTGTTTCAGCTGGTTTTCAGCTGCTTTCCTTGAACGTTTCTTAAACCATCATGTTTGTTGGGTTCATCACTTTGACATGGAGACAATCCATTCAGTGGAAACAGCCCTTCTGACCTGCTCCAAAGAAGGCCAAGGTCATTTCATGTGCGGAGTAGGTGATGGCCTCAGTATTTCCGGGGTGCAGAAGGCATTGTGTTTATTGACTACGTTCAAAAGGGACACTCTATCAGTGGAGATACAATGCCAACTTATCGAGGTAGTTAGGAAAGGCTGTCATGACTAAACGCCCCGGAAAACTGACGAAAGGGGTTTTGTTTCATCAGCATAATGTTCCGGCAAACAAGTCATTGGTTACGATAACGGCTGTGCGTGATTGCAGTTTTGAACTTGTTGACCACACTTACCATTTTCCTGATTTAGCACCATCCATCTATCAACTGAATGAAAAAAAACACTTGTCTTCGAACCAGTATCGTAGTGAAGATGACGCCATATCAACTGTTGATGTCCTTTTTGACCGACAGGATGAAAACTTCTTGACCAATGAGATCCAAGCACTGCAATACCGATGGAAGAAGTGTGTGGACCTCATTAAGGATTATGTTGAAAAATAAACTTCATTTGGTCATATTCTGTGTAAGTATCTTGGTCAGTCTATGAACTTTTCATCACTTTGAGATAGAGACAAAAAGAGAATCTATTCAGTGGAAACACCCCTTGTCACCTTCTCAAAAAAATGCCAGTGTCGTTTCATCTGCAGAGAAGGTGATGGTCTCAGTTTTTTGGTATGCAAGAGACATTATTCTTATTGACTATCCAAAAATAAGCACTGTTAATAGAGAGTACTCTGCCAATTTGCTGATGCAGTTACGAAAGGCTATCAAGACCGAACGCCCGTAAAAACTGAGGAAAAGCGTCTTGTCTCATTCGGCCAATGATCCAGAACAAAAGTCATTGCTTTCGTTGGTTGTTGTTTGTGACTTTAGCTTTGAATTAATTGATGGTCCTCCCTATTCTCCTGATTTGTCTCCATCTGGCTATCATCTGTTATGAAAAAAAAACAAAAAACAATTGGCTGGGAACCAGTACCTCACTGATGATAAATGTCATATCTGCTTTTGATGACTTTTTTTTTTCGACAGGATGAAAGCTTTTTCATCAATGAGATCCCATCAACCCAACACCGACAGAAGAAGTATGTGGAAGTTTTTAAATTTAAGTGTTTCACTTAGACCCTGACGAACGCAAAAATAAGAAAAAAAAAAATCGTGTAAAGAATTAATGCAAATATCAAATGTAAAGAAGCCATACAAATTTATAGAAATACAATAATGAGTAAAGAAAAAGTTCAAAATTAATTACAAGCCGATTTACGACCAGATCGATTTACGACCGACAAGTCATAAGCAATTGTAGTCGTAAGTCAGCGACGGCCTGTATATACAAAGTGCCTCATAATGATGGGAAACGTTTTAAATGTAAGTATTTTGGATTTTAAAGAAATGTCATAGAGTACCAAATATATTTATTACATAACTGATATACAAGTGTTCAACATATTATCTAAGATTTGAATATTACATCCTTGAGATGGTTATCATCACGAAGAGAACCTGCCCGAGCTCACTTTCTCATTTCAAACATGGTTGGCATTGTTTGCCTCACGGAAATTTGTAGCAGCACACAGGATTACCTTTCGGGATGGTGTCTGTCGCTTTAAATGCCGTCGGAATTTTCTTTGTGCCGCAACGATGGTCTTTGGTTGCGGAAGTATGCTTCTACTACGTATGCAATTTCTTTTAGAGTCCACGACAATATGAGTGTCTCCCGTCAGCAAAAAAAACATAACAGATACCTGCAGGAAATAGCAAAATCTTACATAATATGTTGGACTCTTTTATATCAGTCATGTATGAAATTCAGGAGGCACAGTGGAGTAATTGATAGCAGCTCGGATTGAGGAATCGGAGAGCCTCAGTTCGGAATTCTAGTTAAATCTATAACATTCACTTACGTGCTAATAACCTTTAGGAAAGGTTTGAATAATCTTCTCCTCCCAGCTATGGGTAAATAGCAGGAGAGACCGGGTTCTCTAGTCTTGGATGGCAACTGGTCTACCGCAGAAAAAAATGGCAACCTACTGCGGGAAAAATTTCTGCCTCGTCAGTTATGTATCGAAAGATACATGATCGCCTAAGCGTGTATCACGCATGGCACATAACTGACTGATGTAAGAAACATATTTGATACTCTGTTAATTTTATATTCCAAGGTAGGTTTAAAATGTACCCTATCAGTATAGTACTCCCTGTATATGTATTAGTTTAAGTCATGAATAATTTCTGTCTATGTGAACCGATGAATATTGATATATATATATATATATATATATATATATATATATATATATATATTCAAAATTTATTCGAAAATATAACATAAATATGTTATAAAATCACTACAAAAATAGCCATTTTGTTTCAACACCTCTGGTGTCTTATCAAGTGATGATGTTGAATTCAACATCATCACTTATCAAGTATATTATTCCGTATACACCAATCCTATACTTGTATATATATATATATATATATATATATATATATATATCTAACTAACTCTAATTTAATTATATCATAATAGGTAATAAAATATGGGTTATATACGACAGTGTTCATAGCAAAAGGCTGTAGATTGACAAGGATGAATCTAAATAACTGACCCCCTCAAAAAAAAAAAAAAAAAAAAAAAAAAAGAGCTGCATGGAAGAGAGGTCATGTCGTCAAATTGAAGCAACAGAGAATGGCTCCTTCCTACCAATCAGTCTCCTTGTTAATTAAACAGCTTTACCGAGAGAAAGAAAGAAATAGAAACGGAAGGAAAGATTAATTAAAGAACGATCGAATCAGAAAGGAAAATATATATAAGCTAGTTAAAGTTGATTTTTTTTTTATAGAAGAATAGTTGGAAGCATCATGATAAGATTGTTTCCAGTTCAAAGATTATTAATGAAACGAACGCATAATGAGTTTTGGCGTCTTCATTAAGAACGAGTCGAAAGATAACCTTTAATTCCGACATATTGACACTGTAATCGACGAACAGAAGTACTATTCGTAAAAGATAAGAGAGACGGATGAAATAGAATACAAGTGCGTATGATCGAGTCGAATTCATAGCCAGGCACGTGGTTAGTAGCCGAAATTTGATCTGAAAACTTCACTGTACAATAATGTTCAGTCCATGCGATTAGTGTACCTATTCTCTGTGGAAGGTAAATGCTCGTAATAATTATTTATTTATTTCGGTTTGTGCGAGATCTATCTATCTATCTATCTATCTATCTATCTATCTATCTATCTAGACCTGTGCAATATCTATCTATCTAGACCTGTGCAATATCTATCTATCTATCTATCTATCTATCTATCTATCTATCTATCTATCTATCTATCTATTTCGATCTGTAATCTGTAACATATCTATCTATCTGTCTATGTACTTACAATGGCTCATTGTTTGGAGCCATATGATTTTACGAAATGCAACTTAATTGGCCCCAAACTATAGTATAATAAAGCCTAAACAGACCACTCTAGGAAATGATACAGACTGATAAATTTGTTAGTCATCGCTTTGTGCTAGGGACTTAATCTTTTTACTAGCCTTAACTTCCAATGCAGAACGAACATACTTTTTCCATTTTGTTTTCTCATCCAATCATTCAACTATCCAATGTCTGTTTGTGTGGACAACATACTGAATATTCGTTCACCAATGGAGTTACCTTTAGTTGCTTCAGGTCATTGGGTTTTGGCCAGCTTTCTCTGCTATTTAACCCATACCTCGGGGTGAAAGAGAAAATATCGATTCATATGGATTTGTGCGAAAGTGAGTCCAATGGTCACAATCAGATTTTAATAATGAGTGCTGTAACCCATTTGTACCTAAGAGATACTACGTGTAGTGCAGCTGTAGCAGAAGTTGTGTGTCTTGGACAAGATAGCCTGATGAAGAACAGTCCTGTCCAAGCTAGTTTGAATTCAGAGTTTTCTTTCTGGTAAATTTGTCTGTTATGCTATTTAACCCATAGATGGGGGAGATAGATTCGTACCTTTCCAAAGGGTATTTGCGCATAAGTGAATATAAAGTATTCGACTAGAACTTAAAATCGTCTTTTCGATTTCTCATTGCGAATTGCTATCTATTACACCGCCGCCCATTCATGAGTGTAATGAACAAGATCGGATGTCGAACACCGTAATGTGTCATTTTTCAAAGTAATTTCTAAATTTGGTTGTTCGAATTTCTTTTCTGAGATGCTCTTCACGACACACTTTTCCTTTACACGCGGTTCTCTCGGATTTTACGAACTTTAATAGTGTCTGGCATAAGGCCATAATAAGTGAACACCCTGTGTAGATTGAGTTTGCAACTATGATGAAGAGCCGAGAAAAACCTACCAATCTTCGTCAGGCGTTAAAAATTTATGTTCGTCTGGGACAAGGCTACAAAATCTGAGCTCCGGACGATGGAACTAATAAAATTAACTGACGGTCAAGAGAGATGTGTTTGTTAACCATCACCCTGGCGATCGATGACGTAGTAATTTATAAAATTTAACTAAAGGAGCGTCAAAATCTGAGTGCCTCGTAAATTTGAACTCATAAAATTAGTTCGCAGTTGAGTTAGATAAGTTGGGTTAAACTATATATATATATATATATATATATATATATATATATATATATATATATATATATATATTATATTTCAGCTAACTCAATATAGACGGAAAATTTTCACATATACATCGGCGGTATGAATTGGCTGGATTTTTGGTTTAGATCATATCGTTTTTTATTGTGCGTAGTGTCACCACAAATGTATACACACGTTTCCGGTGTCTGTTTTTTAATTTTAATTTTAGGTCAGCGAATCGGTAGCATTTCCTTATCTCACTCATTTAAACCGTTATTTAACTCCTCTCTTTAAAACTTCTTTCTGTTAAATTTTAATCCGCACCTTCACCTTTAAGCCTTCCTGTTCTTCTTTCTTCTATTACACCCTCTCTCTAGAGCTTTCATACATTTCCCTCTCACACTTGTTTCCCACTCCTACACATACACTCTCACTAAAATTTTGTTTTTTATACCAGGAGTTATATTTTCCGATTTCTTTTTGAATTTGTAGGTCTGATGAAATGGATCGTGATTACGATTCCAATGTAATAAATTATAACCACGGAATATTAGTGTTTGAGCCTTTTATATATATATATATATATATATATATATATATATATTTATATATATAATTTTAAAATGTATTTAAATATAACGTATTCTAACTCAAACACCCCTTTTAGAAAAAATCTTTAAGTATACAAGTACGAAAAAATGCCGAAAACCTTTTTGTCGTTAATAATAAAAAAACCCAGATGACATGCGTTTAACGAATGTCAGAATTCGTTGAAAAATACACCCCTAAACTTAACCTATTTTCGAACATAACTCATAATTGATACAACAATAGTTAATAAAAATGAATACGCTACCGCCCCTGTCTAAATGATTGGATTTCTCTGTATCCTTGGAAACAGGAAATTATGAATTTATATGTACGTTTAAAACTCAGTAAATTTAAAAATAAGTTATTCCAAAATTCGCTTGAAGATGAAACAGAACTAATGCTTTTAATTTAATTATAGAATTACATTTGGAGTTTTTAGCTTCAGCTTTTGAAACATGGTTATTACTGTGTAACGAAGAAACCATCTTTTTAAATCAGTTAATTTATAACATTTATACTCTGTAAATTTACATTGAGCACTGTTTTGTAAAAATAAAAAAAATATCAATAAGAACACCGGATTATATATCTTACTGTTCTTTATATATATATATATATATATATATATATACCAGGCACCATTATTGTTTATTTATTTTTTTTATTGTTTTTCTGTAGTTGAGATCAATGGAAGAAAAAAAAAGATTGATCGTTTTTACCTAAGTTAATCTAGTATCCTGTAAGTGCAATGTGCCATACGAACTTGGCGTATGGCCAGACTCTCTCAGCTTGAGAAGCCGGGAGATATTTGTTTATTAGCCAATAGGCAGTAACCGTCTTGCAAACTTAACAAACGCTCCCGGGTAAGTGACAGCGACCGAACCGCTGAATAATGGTGGCTGGCTAACCATAACGGTGAACTTTTCTCCGCGTCATCCGCCTTCTGTGGCCAGAGTTACCAGATAATTTATGGCTTTTTTCCATTGGCTATCATAAGGCATAAACATGCGAAAAAGAAGCAGTTTAACTTTTGTTGAGGAAGGTTATCTATCTGAGAGTTTAACGTCCCCTGCCGGGAAAGTTTCATGGCTTAACATAAGAAAGGAGTTTACAGCTTATTGACGACAGTCGTTGTCCGAGCATTTTGTCTTCAATTCCATGTCCCTTCAGGATGTTGGCGATCATGGCTCTTCCCAGCCTTTAATATCTGTAAATATTAATGCAATACTTAAATGCATCGATCAATTTTGAGTTCTTCTGTAGTTTATTGTCGCCTATCGTATCTACTCCCATCACTATTGTGATGAAGGCCCAATCAAGATCCCTTATATATATATATATATATATATATATATATATATATATATATATATATTATTAAAATATTTTTTTTATAATAGATTATAATAAAAACATTTTAAATTGTTACACAAACATTTTTACGTTCAATTGTTCCTCATCGGGAAATGGTAGATTGCATATAATATAAATGATTTATTTGGAAAATTTGAAAACATCGTTACCACTTTTGAAACTCAAAAAGTTGGGGTGGGGGGAGCTAATGTCAGAATTAAAATATATACTAGTAGGCATGTCTGAATCAACCAATTGGTGGTTATTTTGCCGGAAATAGTTTATTTATTTGGGTTAAATTATTTTGATTGTTTTTATTTATTTTTATTTTTATTTATTATTTTTTTTCTTATTTTATATATTTATTTATTTATTTTAATCAGTGTTTTATTAACGTAGTAAAAATTTGTTTATATCGCTTGTTTTGGTTTGGTTTGGGAAGATAAAGCTATTTATTCAGTTTTGGGGTTGATTGCTGTAGCTTATTCTAACAATTATATTGGCAGGAGCAGTTTTTAATTTGTTTATTACTTCATTTATTTATTTGCATTGATTATCTTTAGTTGTCTTTTTCTAACGGTTAATTTATCGGGATCGGTTTGTTAGTTTATTTATTTGGATTAATTTAGATTAATTTATTTTAGTTGTTTTTTTATTATTTATTTATTATACTGTATATTTTTATTTACACTTTTCAGTTTTCGATTTTTAAGTAACGTAGTATTTTTTATCGTTATATAACAGTTATAGCTATGTTTTTCGTCCGATTTTCGGTTTGATTTTTATTGTTTAACCAATATTTTGGTCATAATGGTTTGTTAATTTTTTTATTATTTACTTTATTTATTTGGGTTCATTGATTTTGTTTTTTACTTTTTATTTATTTATTTATTCTATTTCGTCTCTTCTATCGGGCGTGATTTGGTAATTTGTTTGGGTTAATTTATTTTATTTACTTATTTATTTTTATTTTATTTTTTTTATAGATTGATTTTTTCTATAGTTTAGGTTTTAAATCTTTTAAATTTAAGCACGTTCATAAAAATTCTTATTTTTAAGAATATTATTACCAACACCAGCCTTAGAATTTCTCCACGTTGGAAATTGCAATAATTACTGTTCTTTCTTTTTTCTCTTTTTCTTCAGTTCCGTCAGTAATTCCAAGACATAGAACCAGGGGCTGTATTTTCCAATTTCAGTGCAAGAATTTCATATAATGGTTGAATGGAAGCGGTCTAATAAGACACAAGTGTAGTCATGGAAGCGGCATATCGTAGCTGTTTCGAAATACCCTCAGGTTACGAGAAAGGAGAGTTCCTTTTGCTTTGATAGTTACTGGCGAAGGAGTAATTGTTGTTGAAAGTCGGTGGGAAATTACTAAAAGGAGCGGGTAATTTATTGGTAAGCCCGTGGCGATGTAGAGAATGTAGTTGGATTCAAAATTTAAGGAATAAGATAGTGATTAAAAATTAAGAAAAAGAACAAATATACTGACGGCCGATTATTAGCACATTTTGCCGGGGATTTATTTTGATATAAATATAATGAACATTGAACAAAATAATCGTACCACCGAGAGACATACCACCGAGAAAAATATCTGAAAAAAAGTTAAGCGCGCTGCATCAGGTAAGTACCATGGTGAAGGTAAATGAAGGAAGTAATTTAATTACACGGCAGTCTTGCTTTGTACTCATTCCTTCATAAAATCTCACGAAATGATCAAACATCACCTATCATTTTCCAAGAAGTATCCTCTCATATATATATATATATATATATATATATATATATATATATATATATATAGATGTGATAGGAAAATTTTCGCCATTTTATATTTTTTAATTTAGCGCATTTATTGAAATTGTTTTTAATGTTGTTGATTTCACAATATAATAGGGTCAGTTGAAGTCGTCTGGATGCCGTGGTTAAAGTCAATGTTACTTGTTTTTTCTAACGGTAAATTTATCGGGATCAGTTTGTTAGTTTATTTATTTATTTGGATTAATTTAGATTTATTTATTTTACTTGCTTATTATTTATTTATTATACTGTATATTTTTATAATTTTATTTACACTTTTCGATATTCAAGTAACGTAGTACTTTTTATCGTTATTCAAGTAACGTAGTACTTTTTATCGTTTTTCGTACGATTTTTGGTTTGAGTTTTATAGTCTAATATTTTGGTTATAATGGTTTTTATTTTTTATTTATTTATTTTCAGTTTTCGATTTTTAAGTAACGTAGTATTTTTTTATCGTTATATAGTAGTATTTTTTTTATCGTTATATAACAGTTATAGCTATGTTTTCCGTCCGATTTTTGGTTTGATTTTTATAGTTTAACTAATATTTTGATCATAATGGTTTGCTAATTTGTTTATTATTTTCTTTATTTATTTGGGTTCATTGATTTTGTTTTTTATTTTTTATTTATTTATTTTATTTCGTCTATTCTAACAGGTGTGATTTGGTAATTTGTTAGGGTTAATGGCGATTTTATTTAGTATTTCAATATATTTTTATGTAATTTTGGTAAATATATCTGTTAAAATGAAATGTTAGTGTCGTTTTCATTTTGGCTTTATTTATACGACAATTTCTCCATCGCAAAAAAGGCAAAAGTTTGAGGTAGAAGAGTGTTTTTGGAATCCTGAGGTTAAGTTTGGTCTCGCAAATGACATTAATTACTTTAGTTTATCATGCGCATGTTCTGGCTTGACATTTGAACAGAGACTCTATGCTTTATTTACATGATTCGGACTATTGTCCTCATCTTTGTAGCCATATTTATTACAACGTTTCGGCCCTTCAGTATCTGTCTATATTTCTGAGATGACGTATTATGTACACTATTTACATTATTCGAACTATAGTCCTCATCTTTGTCGCCATATTTATTACAAAGTTTTGGCCTTTCAGTATCTGTCTATATTTCTGAGATGAGGTATTATGTGCACTATTTACATTATTCGGACTATTGTCCTCATCTTTGTTCCCCTTGTTTTACAGCGTTCTCGTGTTCTTGAAGCCTTACCTTAAGGAGGTGGCCTGTTTCCTCTTTATATTTCTTTCCGCAGCTCTACGGGATAGCGTACACACAGTCTTTAGTCATGATCTTCTCTAGGGGGGGGTCTTACCCGGGAGAGATAAGTGTCGTCAAGCTTTTGAAGGTTGTCCCGATGTTATGTGGACCGCAGATCCTTTGTATTTTCTCTGATAACCCCTTCACATAGGGCAGATAGACTTTTTTCTGAGTGTTGTTGTCCTCCTCTTGTACCCGCCTATCCCAGTTTTTGTGGTTGCTGCCATGTATCTAGGGTAGTTGTTACATTGTAGGGTACTGCTTATACTGACCAATTCTTTATCTAATGTCTCTCGGTCGCCACATGACTTTTGCTCTCTGTGATAGTTTGTTTCATCGAGATCTGTTTGTATACACATATATTTCCACATAGACATACAACCATACACACACATATGTCCATACATACACGCACATTTTATACACATAAATGTATGCATTCTTACATGAATGTACATATATATCCACCCTGGCATATATATGTGTTGGATCCCATTTTTATTTTTCATATACATGTACAGATATACATGTACATCAATACATACCTGTGCTCACATAACAGACATACACATACACGCATATACAAATTATAGAGGCTTTTTTATTATATATATCTGCATATGTGTATATTAATATCACTATTTATATATATCTGTATACACCAATATCTATCTATCTATCTATCTATCATTATCTATCTATCTATCTATCTTGGACTCTCTCTCTCTCTATATATATATATATATATATATATATATATATAAATTCACCCTCTTCACTAAAGGACACCCATCTACAGAACCACCCTCACACACACACACACACACACACACATATATATATATATATATATATATACAGGGTAGGGAAAATTTTATAGCAAAATGGAAAAAAGTTGTGACGCGTTTTGTAGGACCACACATGCGCACTACAGAGGTGTGCTGGCAATTTTACAATTTTTTATCGATCCGAATTCATTTAGAGTATTTTCTTTTTGCTTTTCATCACTTTTGTAAGTATTTATTCCACATTGTGATATTAGAAGCTCTGCCAGGAATGGTGAAATTTTGTAAGGCCGTAAATTTACTGTAGATGACCTTGGGATTAAGGCACTCTCTAGACATTTACATCTTAGAGAATTATTTTCTCCTATGAATAGAGTAGTATGATTTTTTTTGTTACTATAGTGTCTACAATGTCTCCTTTGCGGATTCTGGTGGCAACTTTTAAATCGAAGCTGAGGGCTTCCTGTTCTGCATTGGGAAGCTTTATATTCGATAGATTTTCTATTTAGGCTTTCCAACATATTTTCACTTGCTGTTATGGCATAGACTGGAATCTGCAAAGGAATCATAGTAGACACTAGTGTAAAAAACAGTAAGCAAAATCACTCCTACTATACAAACCAACAACGAATTGAGTTCTCTAAGTTACTGTGTGTTTATCTAAAAATAAATACGCTTAAATTCACCTTCATCCGTGCCGAGCGCCAACGGATTAGTGGTAGAAACTCCGTCTAATGCCAATTCAGTCGGGTTTCGATCCTAGTTAGAGACAACCGGACATCTAGACACACTGATGAGCTGCGAAACAGTCTTTCTGTGGATGACTATATATATATATATATATATATATATATATATATATAATAAAAGGTTATGTGCTGCAGTAGTGGATAGCGGCTCGGAATGGAGAGCCGAGTAGGAATTTCAGTCGTTTTGCTTATGATATTTTACTATAGAGTCTACTATGTTTCCTTTGCTGATTCCGGTGGCAAATTTTAAACCGAAGCTGAGGGCTTCCTGTTCTGCATTGGAAAGCTTTATATCCGATAGATTTTCTATTATTTTAGGCTTTCCAACATATTTCTGCTTGCTGTTGGTGCATAGGTTTGTGATTTTTGTTGTTCCAGTTTGTTTTGATTGTCACTCATTTGTTTAACAGTTTAGTGTAGTTGAGTCATTTGCCGCTTTGTTACAATGTACTTTTTGCGGAGTTGCATTCCATATTGCAGCAGATAACTGTAATAATCTTCCATTTCCAGAAACATGCAAAATTGACACACGTACTCCTTGGGGATTGCGCTTTTGAAAAAAAACTGTTAGTCACCAAACAATTCAACATGCGGTCATTTTTTAAGATGGGCGTCATTGAATATACAGAAATATTGCATTTCGCAATAATATAGCAAAGATTTTGTCCTATTTGTATGATCTTGGTGTCATACATTTTTCACGAAGTAGAATCAGAATTTGGAACTATGTAGCTATTTACTAGCTTCCTTGTACCATAATAATAGTCTCGGAATCATAATTAGGGTAAAAAGTGTTCATATCATTGGCACCATCAGTTCGATATATTACGGGATGTACATGTAGGCAGTAGGCCTATACTTGTTTGCCGCATATTGTCTTGCTGCCTGGATGAGTAAACTCCAACATTTCTAAATCTCACATCTGCACAGTGTCGTACAAATCAGACCAAAACAGTAGAATCTGTATCGAGCACAGCATTCCGACTTGCATCCACACTTGGTCAGGTGCTGGCAACTCTCTGCAATGGGTGGGAGCTCTGTCTAAACGATCTGCCACAAATCTCCTTTCTTGGTCCGGCCCCAGTTGGCAGAGTCTGCGTTTCTGATTGGCGTACTGTCGACTGACACCAGATGCAGCCCGCCTGTTAGGCAGCATGTACAGCATGCTGCGTCAGCGCTGCTCGGATTTGGAGGAATGTCTTTGTATGGCATCTGCTTCCGAGAAAACATGTCCAACCGCGCATCATCGACACATTCAGCTGTGCTGGATCTGTCGTACATCATGACCACGAACTTTTCCAAAGTATCCAGGTCTTCATCATCCACTAGTGGGTACTGATTGAGTTTTCTGAAGACACCGGAAGTCTCATCACAGACACTCCAGGTTTGCCAAGCAGACTTCTTCCCTTTGCCACAGAATGCTGAAATATCACAGCCAGTGAAGGCATGAAAGAAGAGCACCCCTTTGTTTTTTTCTGCAAGAGTGAAACACGAATCATATATAGGAAGCAATATCAAGTTCTGTCCTTAGCCAAAGGCAACCCGAAACTATTGCAGACCTAGGTCTTGAAGTAACTGCAGGACACTGACTGCAATAACGACATCTGTGTCGCTGGCTTTGACCATGACTGCATAATGCAACCCCAGCCAGATTGATAGTGCATTTGCTGACAGCATCTTCTTCTTTGGTCACAGTGACCACATCAGTCAGAAAGTTGAACAGCTCGGCTTTGTTGTCATTTTCTGTTTGAGGGAATTTTGCCCTCCCTTGTCACCTTGCGTCTCACCCAGCGTCTTCGATTTGATCTAGTTTCAACTTTCAGACGAAAATGGTTGGTAGACATCGAACTCAATGTCAGTTCAATGTCAGAGTAAAAGCTTTGTATTATATGAAAAGGATATTGAGCACTCTGTCTTTGAAATCTGTGGGGGGCATCTGGCCCTGCCTCAGTGGTTGTAATTTGGCCCTCAAGAATGGTGGTGGATTTCTGGCAGGTGTGGAGCTTTCTACTATCAGTGAAGGCAACAGAATATCACTAGTTCTCCGTCAAGTCATACTCTCTGCTCTGGTATGATATGGACAGCTTGGAGAACAGTTGAAAGTCAGCTTGCATTATTTTTTGCTTTGAAGAAACAACAGACGCTGATACCTGTTGGAAATCCTGTTTTTCTTGATTGGTTCATAGAAAGTGGATTCTTCTTTTCCTTCAAGTCCCTTCATAAAGTCTTGGAAACTGACCTTGCCTTTCTCAAAGTATGTGTGGCATTTCGGTGAGCCATATCCTTTGCATCAAGTGAAAGAAGGTCCCGACTCTACCTTGGTGATGATTGGCCATATTTTGCATGACTTGTGAGAACTTTTCTACTTTCTCAAGGAAAACTCTTTGTGCTCGTTATGTCTCCTCATGTTGGCTGATGTCTTCAGTAGTCCCTTTGGTCCCACATGGTGTCTCATACTGTACAACTAAGTGGCTGAATTCAGGACCAACTATCATCCATCTTCTCAGTGCTGCTGGGTCTTCAGTCACGCTAATCGCACCCCGTCTGCCCTGATGAGAGTGATTTCCTGCTCATGAGTTTGGTCAATAGCCAATGCTGAGAACTCTCAGATCAATTTGCGTATAACAAATTGTCCACTCAGGAAATCCTGAGCCAGCTGAGTAGGGGATCGGAAGCCAATGTTGTTGGCAAAGAAATACGGTATCAGATCAGCCAGTGACTGGCAGTGCAGGAAAAAGTTGGCTTCCCTGAATGATCTGGTCAACAAGTTCCAGTGACAGCGCCATAAACCAGAAATGAAACTGGGGACTCAGCAGTTTGCGATGCTCACACCAAGCTTCGAAACTAGGCACCTTTACGGGTTGTTCATTTGTCTCTTTCGAGTAGTCTGTGTGGGCTGCTGTCAGAAGCTGGTACATATTGCATGCTGTTATCCAGTGCATCTGCTGTGTCCTAGTGATGATCAAAGCTGTCAGAAACGAATCTATTGTCCCAGGAGATGCTTACCTGCCCCCACGAGGGCACTTATCCAACTATTGTCCTGGAGTAGAGTTCTAATGGACTTCAATAAACAAGTCTCCGAGAATTATGACGAACTTGTCCTCACCGTAGATTTCAGGCCATTGCTACAAGACCTGCATTGTTACTACATATATTTGCTGATCAGCAGCAATGACTGTCACCTGACCAGAGTTCAGCAATGACACTATCTCCTTGATCTTATCCATCACATGCTTTTAGCCTTGATCTTGCAAAAGAGGCAAAAGTGAGGTAATGCGGACCTCAAAATAGCTTTCCTCTCTTCTGGGAAGCACGGTGGCTTGACCAAGTCAAATCCACTGGCCCATCTATCACGCTAACCTTCTCCAGCCACTCCCTAGCCAGTTGTGGCCACAGCAGACGAGATTCTAGATGTGTCACACCACTCTGAGAAGGAGAGGGTTTCTTCTTGGTGAACAGGCCGGCCGGACATTGGTGAAGGCGTTATCACTTTTAGTATCTGAACTTCAGCTGTCCACGTCTCTTGTGTTCTTTGGTTGGGTGCTGGACAACAGAGATGCTGGTTCCATGAAAAGAAGTAGTCTCAGTCGTTGCAGTGGAATTGTGGCCTATGTTTTCCATGGCTGATGTGGTGAACAGCCCTATTCGCAGAACTGGTGGACAAACCACACCATCCTCCACGTACTGTTACATCTAGCTGTGCATACATACATATATATATATATATATATATATATATATATATATATATATATATATATATATATATATATATGTCACTGTCGTATGAAATGCTGATGTCATGCTCATAAAGCATTCCCACCAACGTTCTCTTTCTGGTCCTCGTGTAGACGGACAGCTCCATGTAAACATCTCTTCGTCTATGGAGTGTCTGTGAGTTGCTGCTCCTTCTTTGTACGTTGTATAGCAGCTGAGAAAATGCTAGATCTGTCTTTGATGTGCCAAACCTCAGTTGAGATTTGATGTCTACCTCCGTGTTCAAGCATCACCACAAACTGAAGGGGAATGAGTGGAATGGCTTGCTCGATGCACCCCACCTCGATGGAAGGTTCCATCAAATGTGGAGTTGTGGTCCAGCATATACCTTCGCAAAATGTTAGCTGATTTGCCAACGATAATTGCTTCACTATAATAGTCAGACGATTCTGACAAGAAAAGGTCCACACCTTTCTGGAAAGCCAGAACAACATCCCTTCCTTGCTTGTGAGCTTCCTACTCAGATAATTTTGACAGTATTTTCCTTAAGTCATGACAGCAGGTGCATCAACACCCAGTTGTTCCAGGCACTGGGAATACAAGTGAACTATGTCTGCGAGTCGGAAGACTGCGGGACCTTCATCAGATCTTGTGGTCTCCATTAGATATGTGGCTATCTCTGAGAATGCCTGTGGTGGGCATTCTTTTTGGGTGCAGATTCCTATTCCAGTCTCTTGGTGGCTTTGAGGTACGTCCTCTCTTTATTATACATGCAAAATGGTATGTAAGCTCCCGTGCAATAGCATCTCCACCGTTCAATTTTTCAAGAAGTTTCCCGTCATTTAAAGTTTAGGGAAATTCATGAAGTCTATTATTGAGGTTCATCGTCATATCTTGTCTGAGTTCAGAGAATGGGGTTTCTTTGTCACAAATGAAACACGTTTTGCCTTCAAGGATTGTTCTCCGCAGCTTGGTCTGGCATTCTACTGGCTGAGCACATTCTTCTCTTCTTTCTCTGACTCTCTTCAGATTCGTGTTGTTGAACATAAGGCGACAACTTTGGTGATACTTCGCCTTGTTCCTCTTCGGAGTTTCTTCCATGCCACCACCATCATCAAGTCTGGCTGGATCCAGAACAATAAGTATTTCATTAATTGCGTGAAAGATTAGGAGTTTAGTTTTCCATCATCTGTAGTAATTGTCACAAAAATACATAGGAAGAAAACTCTAAATAAAAATTATATGAACACAAAAGGAACATTTTACAAGATAATACCTCAAATGCATTGGTTGCCCACTGTCACAAGACTGGCGACAATTTTGTCATAAAAAATGCTACACTGGGGAAATAATTCACTACGAAGTAAATGTCTAGAGATTGTCTTAATCGCAAGGTCATTTATTGCAAATTTGTGACCTGACTCTTAAACATGTCACCATTCCTGGCAGATCTTCTAATGTCTTTCATATTAGATGTCAGCCAGTGCGACTAGCATGTGCTGGAGTCATATCATGCATGACACACACGTTTTTGTATTAGCAGGGGTACATCCTCTAGCAGGTCTGGAAGTAATGAAAGTAAACAGCTCCTATAAGACGTGCTGGAAGAACATATGGACCTACCAGATAGTCACCTACAATTCCAGCCCACATATTAATCGCAAACTGATGCTGGTGTCTAGCTTATATTGTACCATGTGAATTCTGATCCGCCCACATATGCTGGTTGTGTAAATTTGTTATATCATCTTTAGCAAACGTTGCCTCATCCGTAAACAAGTCTGAAGAGACAATAAACCACCGGCAAAAGTTTTTCCTGTGGTGAGTGATCGGAGGGCTAAAAAATTGCACACGTTGCAAATGATACCGATACAGGAGCTTCTCTTGAAGTACTCCCGAGGCTGTACTATGAGATGTACGACATGTTAGGGCCACTTGTGCTGATACCTAAATCGTTCCGACAACCTGTAGAATGTGTTCTTCTTGGATAGGCGTATAAGTGGACCACGGTATTTCTCGATTCGGTCTGGAAACGCAATCTGATACTGTCGTGCAGCCTCGTGTCCATTACCATTCGCGAGGCCGTAAGTAAAACTCATATCTACATGCTCACGATGTGATTATCCTGCCATTGTTAAACGGAAAACGTCTCAGTTAAATCATTAAGATACACGTTAAACGTTGAAGACAGACGAGCTACAAATTTTCACAAATGAAAAATGTAACTTAATATACATACAACACAGCGCCATCCTACTTTAAACTGAATAACTAAGATACGAAACATTTGCGGACATGTTTATATGCATATTGTACTTGTTTTTTGTGAGGAAACCGCTCCTAACGTTTGTAAAAGTATTTTTGATACACCATATATATATATATATATATATATATATATATATATATATATATATATAGTGATAAAATATAGTATAAATGCTCAGTATAAGGGGAGAGCGTAAGTAAGTATAAAAATGGACATTGGGGTCAACAACGAAAAGCGACAGTCTGTTTCATTCTTGAACGCAATCTTCAGGCTATAAATAGTCGTGTCAACACACACCACACATAGCCTAATCATTATACTCAAGTATGAAACAGACTCTCGCTTGACTTATATATATATATATATATATATATATATATATATATATATATATATATATATATATATATATATATATATATAGGGTGTATAACAAAGGCAATTGATGTGGCACCACAACTACATAACCTTCAACAACCCATCATTTTCCAGTAAGATGGTGCACCGGTGGATTAGAATTGATGGTCCAATGCCCTGGTCACCTCGTTCAGCACATATCACTCCTCTGGACTTCTTTCTATGGAGTTATGTTGAAGATATCGTGTATCGAACAAAGATACGGGACCTGATTGATCTAAAGCAAAAGATCACTGATGCCATTGCCTCCATACCGATACAGGAGCTTCTCTTGAAGAACTCTCCAGGCTGTACTATGAGATGTGCGACATGTTAGGGCCACTTGACATGTTCTGATACCTGAATTGTCCCGACAACCTGTAGAATGTGTTCTTCTTGGTCAGGCGCACAAGCAGATCACGGTATTCCCCGATCCACAGTTTGCTGCTTCAGCAAAGCGACGATAAACAGTAGCAAAGTTGACTGGGAGTTTTGGTGGGAACTTATTCATTTTAATCATTTCACATAAGCAAGGCGATAATGCCACTAATACGCAAAGAGTGAAAGGGAATGAGAAGAATTTAGGAGAAGGAATCGAAAACCCAATCTTAAACAAGAAAAAAGGGATACACCTCAGCTCTTGTTCTAGAGATGGGGAAGGTTTGTGAACCAGGCGATAGGCGTATGTATTAACTCTTACTGACTGGCTATATTTAAAATCCATTGTACTTTATTGACTTCAGTATGACAATTCTCAATCATTTTGTCGTTAAACCTGACAAAAATTTGTATTACCTTTTCCCTAACTTTTTTTTTTTTTTACCTCAGATGGGTCTGTTTCTCAATCTGAGCAGATGGCATCTCTGCATTGATGTGTATTTGGTTTTGAAGAATACGCCTTGGAGTGTATAGTCATTGTTATTAAAGTTATTTTCTCGTGTGTAAATAGCTTCATTAGTCCTTTTTTGCTATGGCATTTATAATAGATTTTAGTAACTTTTGTAAGAAAGGGTCTAATGTTATTATAGTTCTTCTGGGGTCTTTTGTGGTTCTTGTGGCGCTTGTTAAAGTGTTATCGAATTGCAAAACGCGCAATTAGAGACCCAACACATACCGAACCCTACCAATAGCCAGAACAAAATGGAACCATGTTTCTTCAGGCAAGTTCCCAGTTGAGAAGCTCTGTCCAGTGTCGTGGTAGGCACTCCGTTATGTCTACTGCTCCTATATACGATGTAAACTAAAGAAACAACCTGCTAGATATGCGATTGCCAACCCCGCATTGAATGCGAATGCAATTTGAGCCAGTGTCGTTTGTCTGTTACCGCAAACAATTCTCATCAGATGTCTCTCTAGACAGGGTGATAAGGACCCGTGGATAGCCACTGCGTCTTGTGCACGATGGATACAATACCTAACGTCCGGAAATCCCGCGACACAATAGTTCTGGGATGTTAAATGCCACCACAATTTAAAAACAGGAATCTTTTAGCCAGAATTTATTTTACACTTTTATAAATATCACCGTTCGTCCTTGCGTTTAATATTGATACCAAATTCTTGTATGGTGCTTCTGCAATGTATCCCACACATTCTTGGTGAAATCGAAATAAAAAATCTGCAATATTATCAGTCCTGACCTGGCATTCCAGCTTTAATCACTTTCCCACCGCCATAGATTCTCTTCCTTATAACTATTTTCATGGTAGTTATTCCGATGAGCTTTGGTAACGCGACTTCACGAATTTAAGCCCAGTAAATGGGTTTGCGGGTCGTATTGAGGATTTGGAGCGCTCAAATTGCTAAGATATAACCATAAGTTCAACATCAATTGTCCTCTTCCGTCGCATTGATTTTTTTTTGTCCTTTCTCTTTAATAACTTTTTCTCAGTTTCTTTCAGACCCAGTAACCCTTGCGTATTGGTGACTTTATCACCTTACTTGGGTTGAAATGATTAAAATAACCCGATCCATTTTACACCCAATATAATGTCCCGTTCGAACACAAACATTTCAAGTTTTTCTTTTTAGCTCGACTCAACCAATGTCAGGAAACAACTGATGTAGGTTTTTGCATTTCTATGACGCGTTACATTCTGCAATCATTTAACTTTTGGCACGTCATTCTTCATCTTTAGTTTTCGCTTTTAATTCATTTTCTAGCGTTTTTTTTTCTCTCTTTCTTAATCTTCTTTTAAAAAAATTCTTTCATTCTAATAGTTTTACAATTTTTGTCTTAATTTCTTTTTTTTTTATAGATGTTTTTCTTCTTCAGATGCGCATGCGCCGAAAGTCTTAAACAGAATAAACAAAATCAGCGAATTAATAACGGCCAATTAGAAATATCGCAGACTTTGGGCTGCCTTCTCGAAGATCTTTCTCATTTCCGGCTGTCATTAAATGTCAAAATACTTTTTTCATTCCATTTGTACACTTGCCAGTTTAAAGAAAAGTAACGAAACATACCAACATGGAAACGTTTGCCATGCTACAAGCGGTCATTTTCGCTACACGCAGTGACTTCCGGCCAGACTTTTTCATTAACTTCGTATGTATCTGTCTTGATATCATTTCGTGACTTCTACGGTCTAATTTACGTTTGTCGTGTGTTTCGCTTCTTGGGAAATAAGATAAGCTGAAGTTTCAAACCGAATATATATATACCGGTTTTAATAGCAAAATTGTCCAAAAGGTGTATCAACCTAATTGGCCATCCTATAAAATGTTTAATATTTAAAAAAAAAAGCCAAAAAAAAAACAAACAAAAAAAAAAAAAAAACTAAATTAATTGAATTTCTTTATTCCAGGTTTTCAGATAAGATAATTAGCCATCTTTATACCATTTGAATCACTGAAAAACTCTTTGAGATATTCAGTCAGAAAGAGAGCATGTTAAAATCGTTTTGTGTTAGCTCCATTATCTTCCCAAATGAGCAATGGTGAGAGGAAAAGTATCATTCAGGCCTTCAGTAATGGTATAATATTCTGGCTTCTATCTTCAAAGTCTATTTAAGAACCATCAAGAGAACGGTGAATAAGTTTAAAAAAAGAGGGAACAGTAGAGAGGAAAACTGGACCAGGAGGTCGCAGCAGGAAGAGGGATCATTATTTCAACTTAGATCTAAAGAGATCAATTAGAAAAGATCCAACTTAATTCATAAGACGTTTGAGAGGTCAGAGAGTAGTTTCAGCTATGACAGTTTAAAGAAAAGTGAAAGAATCTTGAAAATGAAATCGTACATGAAACTCTAGGACAGAAAGTTGACGAGGGGGAAGATCATCTTGAATAAGTTGGAAAATGATCCTGAATTAATATATATATATATATATATATATATATATATATGCATGTAGAGTTGAACTTTATTTCAATCCTTCATGAGCTTCCGATCATTAGCTGTGTTTTTAATTAATCATAAACATGTCATTTTCGTTTGTGATCGATTTCATCACGATCCTTCTGATAAGCTTGGAGAGTAATCATAAATTCTTATTGCTCAAAGTAGATTCCAATAGTGTGATAAAAACCGCGGAAAATTCCAGTAAGATATCTTTAATCATTTCTAAGATACAACGTTTCTGAGCTTAATCTAAGAATCGGACAATTTTGCTGTTACACCAGTTACATATGCACTTGTAATGAGTGTTTTTGGTTAAAGATGCGTATTTTTATACTCTTAAACGTTTTTTGTAATGCAGTCCCAGATGCTGCACTCTTGTCCAACACGTGATTCCTACGTTCTTCGACTGCGGTGTGTGAGAGACTACCCATATTGCAAAAGGAAAGAAAGAATTACAAAAGCTGTTATTTCCTGCAACTACCTTTCTACATTCTGAATGCGGCCGACACGTGGACCCTACATTCTTTGACTGCGGTGTGTGAGAGACTACCCAATTATCTCTGGGATACTTGTTCATATACCCATCTCGCTCTCACGCTTGCAATAAAGGATGCAAGTATGAAGTTAAGTACATTCGGTGGCCGGGCGTAAACATAGATCAACCTTTGAAATTTGGGTGAAATGTCTATTCTGGCATCAGGTTAGAAAAAATGATTAAAAAGTCTTTCTTCCATGTAACATAATCCACTTTTCTCTTGAATATTTCCTCGGTCGAGTAAATGATTTACTACACGCACAAAACTGGTTTTAAAAAAATAACGTTGTACAAAAAAATGGAATATTTAATAAATCACACCCGAGGATTAATTGATAAGTAAGGTATCCGACCGCGAGGCGTCGGTAATAGAGAAAATAGAAACATGTTTGAATATATGTTTGCATATGAATTCCTGTTTAGATGTGCTAAGTGGCAGTTGTGTGACGCCATTGTACAATGGCGTTCGTTAATCATGGCTGTTACACCCACGACAAGTAAAAAAATATCTAGCTGCGAGAGAAACTTTGACAGTCGCAGTGTATGCACCAATCACGTTGCAACTCTTAGACGTATCTTATCAGTCAGCTCTGATCATTTTGACGATAAAATTTGCTTCATTTTGATACCAGGCCTATTCTTCTATCTGGTCTAAAAAGGGGTTTTATAGGATTGAAAGCAATTAAAAATCAACGATCGTAATTTTTAAACCAAATAAACGGACGTCATTTTGATTCCAGTTTCATGCCTTCTATTTGGATCTAAATTTGTTTTTATAGGAATAAACCCAATCGTAATAATCAATCCACGTACCTTTGCAGGGAAATAGCTTTATTTAATTTTGATACCGAGTTCATTATTATAATTGCATATACTTACTATCTATCTATCTATCTATCTATCACGACAGATACTATCTATCTATCTATCTATCAATCTATCTATCACGACAGATACTTACTTACTACCTATCTATCTATTTATCACGACAGATACTATCTATCTATCTATCACCACAGATATCTATCTATCTATCTATCTATTATGATAAATAAGACTTCAAATCATCCCAGGATCACCTCACAGTAAAGGTTTAATAAGTACGGCGAGAAAGCACATCCTTGTCTAAAGCCCCTCTTTATTTTCTGTGTATTTACTGAATTCATTTTATATCCGTGTGCAGACGGCTTTTCCCCAATACGAGTTCTAAATTATTATAACATCTTTCCTAAATAGGTCCCGCTTGCCTAGACTTTGGATCAAGTCTTTGCGTCAAACCCTATGCAACAGTTTTGTATAATCTAAAAAACATAAACGGCCAATATTTACCTATCTCCGATCCAAGTATATGCTTAAGGAATCGAATATGAATGACTGATATTCATCTAAACTCGAACGAAGCAAATGCACATCGACTTAATTATAAACAAAAAATATTTACCTATACCATGACAAGTACATGCTTACAGTTCTCAAATATAAACGACATATATTTATTTACCTATCCTCGAACCAAGTCAATGCATACAGACTCGAATGTAACAATAAAAAAGGGCGATTTCTATATTAAATAACCTAGCCAGGATTAACATGCCTTAAAATCAAACAAACCGAATTTATTTCAGTAAATATTATGAAATGTCAGAAGAGAGGCCATAGTCTGTGAACTGAGAATAATGAAGAATTTTTAAAGAATGTCATAAATGGAAATTGAACTGTTGGAAGAAAAATATTTTAAGTTTCAGTAGAAAGAAGATGGTGGAAATTACGATGTTGATAATGATGGATGAGATTTCAATGGCGCTGTTTTTGAATAAAACAGATGGCACTTTTAAAAAGATTTTGCTATATTTCATTTCTTGTTTGTTTTTTTTACACTTCTTTATTTAGCAGTCAATATCATTTTTTGTGTGTTCTGAAATTCGTATATGGCGTGTAGGTAAGATTTATTTAATGCAAGTGACGAAGGAATTTCCTTTGTTGCAACGATATTTACCTTCGCTTGACTTACGAAATATCCATTTTCAGAAAGACTTCAATTCGATTGTAACAACTCTCACGTTTTTCCCAAGAGTATAGAACGCCAAATTTTTAACTTTTAGAATATTTTCTAACGTTTCCTTCATATATATATATATATTCAAGTTTGGTTTAATAATTTAGACGTGTTATCTATTTATTTTTATTTAAACCCTTTTAATCCATTTATTGGTGGCTTTAAGAAAAATACCAATATTTTGTTTCAAATAATTTTTATTTTCTTAAGTACTTTCAATTTCATCTCAGACAATCTTCTTCAGGGGTAAAATATCTGTGAATGGGTATACCGTATCTTCGTAAATTCAAAATATTTTTTTTTACTGTTCGTTTACTGCGTTTCAATTCGAAATATTTTTTCTACAGCCACTAAGAAATTAATTCGTGCACATGAAAGGATTAAAACTAAAATAAATAGACATAATACGTTTAAATGGACATTGAAGTAAAACTGAACCGCGATTGCGTATAAGCATGAAAAAGACTGTCGCCGCTGAGTGTTGACTTCAATGACCACTTTTATATTTACATACATCCTATCCCTGATATTGGGAACTTTAATCCATAAATATAGTAAACCTTAAAACAATATTTTATCATATGTTTTTATATATATATGTGTGTGTGTGTGTGTGTTGTGTGTGTGTGTGTTTCTAATTTTTTTTCTTAGTGCAAAACAAGTCGACAAAGTGATATGAAAAGAGTGATATAGTTACAAAGAGATAAATTGCTACGAACAGCTTGAGATGGGTAGATATACAAAAACAGACCATGGATATATAGATATATAGTAATAGAATGTGATAGTAATATATATATATATATATATATATATATATATATATATATATAGATGTAGAAAAAGAAAGAATATGTGTGTGTGTGTGTGTGTGTGTGAGAGAGAGAGAGAGGGAGAGAGAGAGCGAAAGAGAGACGGTCGATAGATCGTGAGACAGACATGATCTGATTACAACATATATAAATAAAGATAAACAAACAGCTGAAAACTGACTTAGATAACGAACCGGTATAGATAGATAGACGACAAGCATGTATATATATATATATATATATATATATATAGATAGATAGAGAGAGAGAGAGAGAGAGAGAGAGATTGATAGATAGATAGATAGACGACAAACATATATGAATAGATAGATAGATGACAAACATGTATAGATAGATAGATAGATAGATAGATGAAAAACATGTATACATAGGTAGATAGAGAGATGATAGATATTAAGAAGAATAGTGAGACAGATATATATACATATAGATACAGATATAGATACATTTGAACAGATAGATAGTAATAGACTGTGATACATATTTACTTTTTTCAGAAATTATTTTTTTATTTTTTGTGATTTTTTAAACAATAAAAAGTCACGCAAGTTGTGTATCAATTAACATCTTATTTTATGCATTTTCCGTTTAATCTATTTCAACATATTTTGCATTTCTGTCAATTTTTGCAGGTCTTTCAAGCTAAGATATCGAAACAGTGTTTTTGCCAAATTTATTTCTAAGAGTTTAAACTCTGACGCTGTGCAGCCCAGACGTTCTTAAACATCAGTGAATTTTGCAAGTGTTAATGAATACACAATGCAACGTTTCATTGCAAAATTCTGTCACGGTGAATTCGGAATATTTGGCTGAGCCTACGGGCTCGGATATCCCACATTAAATTTGGCCATGTGCCACATTTTCCCGCGTGGGGCGGTTGGTAGAAATCATTCAGTTAGAGATTCGTCTCCAGCTGTGCTGTTCAAACTTTTTGCCTCCGGGCAGAGAGGATACCCGACGAGGCTATATCGAAGGGCAGAGTCTTGTCTCGGGAAACAGCTACCCGATGCCGTTTCATGCGGTGTATACGGGGAATTTTGGGCCGAGCCTACCGCCTCAGATACCCCACATTAAATTCGGCCATGTTCCACATCTGACCGCGTGGGAGGTTGGTAGAAATCTGGCTGTTGGAGATTCGTCTCCAGCTAATCTGGTCAAACTTTCTGCCTCCGGGCAGAGAGGATCCTCAGACGAGGTTATATCGAAGGGCAGAGTCTCATCTCGGGAAACAACTACCCGATCCCATTTCATGTGGGGGTCTACGGGGAATTTTTGTCCGAGCCTACGAGATCGGATACCCCACATTAAATTCGGCCATGTGCCACATCTGACCGCGTGGGTCGATTGGTAGAAATCCGGCAGTTGGAGATCCGTCTCCAGCTCTGGTCAAACTTTCTGCCTCCGGGCAGAGAGGATACACAGACGAGGCTATATCGAAGGGCAGAGTCTTGTCTCGGGAAACAGCTACCCGATATCGTTTTATGCGGGGTATATGGGGAATTTATGGCCGAGCCTACGAGCTCGGCTAACCAACATTAAATTCGGACTTGTGCAACATCTGACCGCGTGGTGTGGTTGGTAGATATCCCGCGTGGTCGGAGTTGCCACGGGAATAGAGCTGCAGAACACGACATGATTCCGTGGAGGAGATAAAGAAGAGACCGAGGATAGAGGCGTGTCCGTTAGAGTTGCCAGGAAAACGCGTGGGTGTGTCAACTATATGAGTGACAACGTCTGGATGACAACGGGATTGGTGGCCTTAAAGCGATGAATCCGCTTGACATGGTGGGCATTGGAGTCGTGGAACACAAAGATATTTGAAAACGAGTGTATAGTGAGGGATTTATCTATACTATCAGAAATTCTATCTAGCAAGACTTGGGAGAAAGTGGAACGGTAAAAGAAGAAGCGATAAATGTCTTAATTTACCAGTGAAAGACGGAAGCATAAAAGACAATTCCCTTGCCGGTGGGAGATGCTTACGACCATTGACATGCATGTGGACACGAGGGTCATTTCGATACAAAGTAAAGAGCTGATAATTGAGCGGAAGGGACTGAAGGCTTCAGAGAAGGTTAAGATAAAAGAGAAATGATTCTACACTGAAAAAATTGGTCCGAATGCTACAAATGGAGAAGAAAGAAAGGTTGAATGGCTTATATGATTTTTCGCAATCTGTTTATTTTCATTTAATCAACTTCACTCAAGCAGGGCAGTATAAGAGACAGAGACGAGAGGGGTTACTGGGTGTGGAAGAGTTAGAAACAGAAACAATTGCTAAGGAGCGAGAACAGAAGAAGAGTAATTAGGGGGACAGTAGATAGCGATTGACATCGCGTTTAAATCTTTGTATATTAAAGTTGGTTGGAAACTAGCCAGCTCAATTCTAAATTGGTGAAACCTCGTCACCAGTTTAGTAATACGCTTATATTCAAAGAGTCTAGGCGCCAAAGCGAAGTGCCCAGCTGGACAATTACCATGAAAGTATTTATAGAAAAGGCAAAGGGAGGAAAATGACTGAAGCCGAGCTGCAAGATCAGGACCAATAATATTGCTAACTCTTCTTTGGATTTTATCAAGGAGCTCAAGGTAAATTGTAGATGTACTAGACCATATATGGCAGGAATATTCTAAGCATGGACGATTGCTAAACATAGATATGTAAGAAGAATCTGGAGGGAAAAAAGTGTCTAATTTGTATATTGTATTTATTTTCATTATTTCTGGTTGAATTGTTCACCTATATTGCATACGGTCCATTATTACTCTTTAGGTCCTGTCACTGGATTTAACTAACTAAATTCATACACAGATGTCCTCAAGGACACATGGCACAGTGGATAAAGACGTTAGTTAGATCCAGCGACAGGACCCAAAGAGCGTGAGTTCAATACCCGGCTAAGGCAGTGGAGAACTTTCAGAGGGGAATTAAGAGGAGATAATTGATAACTGACATCCATTAAACATGGCACGTGGAGCTAGAACAGTCTACCCCAGTGAGCGAAATAAAGGGCTAAGTTGGACATTCCAACCACCTGAAGAAGGCTGGAGTGTACAACTGTCGAAATGTTGTAATAAATATGGCGACAAAGATAAGGACAATAGTCCGAATAATGTAAATAGTGTACATAATACCTCATGTCAGAAATATAGACAAATACTCAAAACATTTTGTCTTATAATATTTTTGCCCACCAATATTATGCTGTTACGAGCAGCATGGCCCGGCGTTGCTCGTGCTTGATTCGAAAATCGTATGACTCATACAGTAATCGCTATCATTTGACTTAAAATATCTATGCCCTTCCTTGCCTTTAAAGGAGTGCCCTTTGCCGTGTTGATGTTGCTACATGCCTTACTTCTTGCCTATCTCACACTGCAAATTTTTTCTAAGCTCTACACTAAACATCAAATCTGTTACGAAAAAAGAACTAAACAAAATGAACACAAAATGATCAGCTTTAAAAAAGGACTCGTAACTGGAAAAACCGAATGAAAAAAGAATGTTAACAACAAATACTTTTTCACACCCAACCCAGTTCTGCGGAATCAGAATCAACGTTGAGTTTAAGCAAGCGAATGAGCCAATTGGAATAAAGTGCCATGCAGATTTAAATTTTTCCCACTTGTGACGAATGCAGCTATCGATTTTTTTGCATGCTTGCATGCTAGTTAACATTCGTTTCAGTCAGCTGTTGGCTCTAACGCTGGCCAATAGATTCTTCCTGCCATTTGTGACAGCCAGCTATAGGCTCTCACTCTTGCCAGTACAAAATGGCCGCAAACTACATGAAAATTGCCGTAGAAGCATGAAAAAATCGATTATTTCCACTATTGATGGGAGTTGGGAAATGCAAAGTCGGTCTTGGCCTTCCCGCTCACTTGGAGCATGTGCATGTAAATTTTGGTGCAAATGCGTCAAAAATTGCGGCCATTCATTCACACACACACACACACACACACACACACACACACACACACACACACACACACACACACACATCCTGCCTTTTATAGATAGAGATGTACACTTTTATCTTCTTTTATTTATATTTTTTTTATTAATTATGATCTAACAATTCATCTAACAGTTCTTATTCATTGTCTAGGCTTTTTAGTGATTTTTTACACAGTTTTTACTTATAGAATACAGTAAAAAAAATCATATTTTACTTGTGATGATTCATAATTAAAATTGTGGTTTAAATATATTTTCTATTCAATGTATCTAATAAAAAAAAATAACAACTTTATTTGAATTTATTTTTGAAATAGTAAAATTTTGAAGTCAGTTTGTAATCAAAAACCTGCGGAAATTATGTATTTGTGTACATTTATTCAAGCGATATTTAAAACTAAATCTACAAAAACGGGTAAAAGTTAAGGATTTAATATTTGCTGTCAGTACTTAGCACATCAAACCAAAGCTTTTACATCGAGCACAGTATTGGTTTTCTAAGCAAAATGAAACCTGCCCTAATTTTGGATGATAAGTTTGTCTCGTTCTTTCGCAAATTCTATCATTCTATCTATCTATCTATCTATCTATCTATCTATCTGGCGTCCCTGCTATATATTAAGAAATTTTTTATATAATCCAAAGAAGAATCAGCAATATTATTGGTCCTGATCTAGCTTCTCAGCTTCAGTCACTTTTCTATACGATGAAGAGTTCGTCCAGTTTTTTGGCAGCTCGTGTCAAGACATACCCTCTTCTTTCCAGTTACTGTTCACCACATCTCTTAATCTAAAAAAGGAAATTCAAGATCAGAGTGAGAGCGGCGAGGGTATCTTCGAATAAATGTGTTACGGTCAGGTTAGTTAGGGAACTGACAATATGATATTAAGTATTAAGTTTTAACTTCGTATAAGTTTAACTGTTTCGTATCAGAATGAAATCGGGCTGAGTATGATCATAGGATTTCTGCTTAGGCAAATAATGGGGCCGCAATAAGCCAGTTGAAGATAAGTAAATTAGTCGGATAAAGAATCAGATGGCTTACATTTAGACGGGCAAATTCGAAGCAAGCCTACCTGGCCAGTAGATACAGACGGACACTTGATTGAATCTCATTTTAAAGACCCGACATTCACAAGGAAGAATGACCACTTAGATAGTTAATTTAATTAAATTCAGCTAAGGGAGAAAGAAATAAGAATACGATAAACAATTATAACATTCAATAACATAATTATATATATATATATATATATATATATATATATATATATATATATGTGTGTGTGTGTGTGTGAGTGTGTGTGTGTTTGTGTGTATGTATTACAAAAAAAATTTAATTGGTATTTCATAAATATATATATGTATGCGTGTGTGTATTATATATACATCTCACTCTCTCACTATCTATCTATCTATCTATCTATCTATCTAAGCCTGTTCATAGCCATTTTCATTCTTTTAATATATATCTTTGTGTCTGCCAAGTTCATATTTACCATCCATTCATATGTCTACACTCACATTATTCTAAGCAACTCGTCTCTTCAGTGTATTGATATATATATATATATGATCATATATTAGAAAATGTAGTTGGATTGTACATATATATATATATATATATATATATGTATCAATTAAAGCACTTTCTAATATTTATCAATACATTCATATATATATATATATATATATATATATATAAATTGTAGTCATTCAAAGAATAAATCAATAAGGTTAATGTAATTAATAGCAAACTCACTTCGCTAACAGATTAAATAAGGCATTAACTCACTGACCACTCGCTGAACGACACGATCCTTCTTTTTATTTATTATAAAATGGATTAGATGTTCGATCCATATTGCAAGTACTTTCGGTAAACATTTACCAACCTCATTCATAATTTGAATGACTACTTTACAATATTAAATAAGCAGTATTATTTAATATATATATATATATATATATATATATATATATCAAGATAGTAACATATTAGAAAGTTCTTTAATTGGTAGATCATCCGCACCGCAATAAATTTGTGTCCAGGTTTTTGACAGACCTATTATCGAGATGTGGTATATTTAATAACAAAAGTGATGGAAACAAGGAAAAAGAATCTATATGAAATCGGTTAAATTATATAACCAATTTTCGAAGGATTTGCACCAAAATTTACATACACATGCTCCAAGTTAGCAGGAAGGCCAAGACCGACTTTGCATTTCCCAACTCCCATCGATAGTGGAAATAATGGATTTTTTCATGTTTCTACGGCAATTTTCATGTAGTTTGCGGCCATTTTGTACTGGCCAAAGTGAGAACCAATAGCTGGCTGCCACGAATAGGCAGGTAGATTCTATTGGCCAGCTTTAGAGCCAACAGATGACTGACATGAATGTTAACTAGCATGCTAGCATGCAAAAAAAAAAAAAAAAAACTATAGCTGCATTCGTCACACGTGTGAAAAATTTAAATCTTCATAGCACTTTACTCCAATTGGCTGATTCGCTTGCTTAAACTCAACGTTGATTCTGATTCCGCAGAAATGGGATGGCTGTGAAAAGTATTTGTTGTTAACATTCTTTTTCCATTCGGTTTTTCCAGTTACGAGCCCTTTTTTAAAGCTGATCGTTTTTTGTTCATTTTGTTTAGTTCTTTTTTCGTAACAGATTTGATGTTTAGTATAGAGTTTAGAAAAAACTCGCAGTGTGAGATTGGCAAGAAGTAAGGCATGTAGCAACATCAGCACGGCAAAAGGCACTCCTTTAAAGGCAAGGAAGGGCATAGATATTTTAAGTCAAATGATAGCGATTGTAGTATGAGTTGTACGATTTTTGAATCAAGCATGGGCAACGCCGGGCCACGCTGCTAGTTAAATATAAAATCCTAACCAATAAAACGCGTCATGAAATCTTTTCCACTTTGTCATACTTCTTTTCCCTAATATATATATATTTATTAATCCGATAGATTAATTTTAGTGGCTATATGTATTTGAGTAGAGGCTCCGTTTGTTTATTAAACAGTATATTTATTTATCTTCATCTGAAATAACGTTTAAACTCTCACGACCTACTCTCTGACAAGCAACATGGCTTCCGTTTGGCTTCCGTTTTGCCAGGCCTATGTGCTAACAACCATCACTGAATATATATAAAGCTCTAGATATCTCGAAGGTGTTTGACAGAGTTTTGGCACGCCGTCTTTCTATGTAAGCTCCAGGGCTACGGCACTACAGGACGATTGTTTGATTTTATCCACTCGATCTTATCAAATCGTGAAATGAAGGTTGTTTTCAACGAGCCAGCTTCCAGATCCTTTCACACGAACGCTGGGGAACCCCAAGACGCTATTTTGGGTCCTGCGCTGTTTCAGATCTTCATCAATGAACTCCCTGATGTCAACAGTTCCCAAATAGGCATTTATGCAGTTGACACTACCATTTACTCTAATATCAAAAGAAAATCCGTCAGAGCTGACAAAGTTAACTTGGCTGCTGTTCTTGTAAAGGACTTCCAGTCAGTGGTTAACTGGGGCAGGAAATGGCTTGTAAATTTTAATGCTTCCAAAACGAAATTGATCTAATTTAGCCACCATAGAAAAACGTTCCTCTCGGTCATCAGCATGGCTGATGCTAGATTCATGGACAGCAACACATTGCTTCTTCTTGGTATCACTTTTTTCAACTGACTGCAAGTGGAACGGCTATATCGAATCAACAGCTGCATCCACTGCAAGGAAAGTTGGGTCAGTGTGTCGTGCCTGGTCATACTCCATTTTTCATATTTACAAATCTATCATTTATTCTTGCATTGAATACTGTTGCCATATCTGGTTTGGTGCCCCTGCTATTCATCTAGACAAAATCCAAAGAAGGTTCTGCAGTATAATAGATCCTAATTTGGCACCTCGACTTCCGTCACATTCTCACAGACGTGATGCGGCTTCCCTCTGTCTTTTCTACAAATATTTTCATGGCAACTGCTCTGACGAGCTTTTTTCACTACATGAATTTAAACGTGTTACTAAATTGGCATCTAGGTCCCACACTTTTAATATTGAAATAGTTCAATGTAACAACCACTTCTATTCCAACAGTTTCTTTTCTCGCACTTCCCGCCTGTGGAACTCCCTTCCGCTTAGTTGCTTCCGTGATAATTACAATCTTCAAAATTTAAATTCAACGTCAGTTGGTATCTTCTGTCGTTTTCATCTTTTATCCTTTCTTTACCCGCCGTTTACTCAGTCTTTTCTCTCTGTGTAACCCCCTGCGTACTACTGACATTTTTGCTTTGCTGGGGATGAAAGGATTCTTATATATGTGTGTGTATGTGTGCGTGTATCTGTGTGTGCGCGCATAAAATAGAAAGAGAAAACTCCAATAATGACAGTACATCTACAGGAAAAGAGAAAACGTGTCGAGATTATTTGACTCAAAAATCACATAGCTTATATTTAGACGGGCGAATACAAAGGTAGTCAACATGGCCAAACTATCTATCTATCTATCTATCTATCTATCTATCTATCTATCTATCTATGTCCTTATCTATCTAAGTTTGTGCATATGTATGCATGTATGTATGTATTTATCTATCTACGCCTGTGCATATCTACCTATCTCTCTAAGTCTGTGTATATGTATATATGTATGTATTTAAGTCTGCGCATATCTATCTATCTATCTATCTATCTATCTATCTATCTATCTATCTATCTATCTATGTCTGTCTTTATTTATCTAAGTTTGTGCATATGTATGCATGTATGTATTTATCTATCTACATCTATTTATATCTGTCTGTGCATATCTATCTCTATATCTAAGTCTGTGTATATGTATGTATGTATGGAAGTCTGTGCATATCTATCTATCTATCTATCTATCTATCTATCTATCTATCTATCTATCTATCTATCTATGTCTGTCCTTATCTAAGTTTGTGCATATCTATCTATCTATCTATCTATCTATCTATCTATCTATCTATCTATCTATCTATCTATCACTCTAAGTTCATATCTCCATCCATTCATATATGTCTGTATACACATTATTCTAAGCAACTCATCTCTTCGATGTATTGATCATGTCTAGAATATAATCATTTTTGCAGTCTTACTTGAATGTTGTGCAATTTTTTTCTCCACTAAAAGAGCTGACAGAAAATAAGTGGTTTATTTGAAAAACGAACGAAAGCAATTCTTTTTTTTGTGATTTGCACAATTTACATTATTTATTTATTTATTTTTGTTTTTGCGCAGCCTCTCCGTATACGCTAGTCCTCATGGATTCTTTTCCTTCCCTAGTTGATTTTAATCAACGGGTTTCATGTGAAAGCGGTATTTGGCTGCGCTGACGCAATTATAGAAAACCTGTATCTGACCGCGCGACATCGTGAGACGTGTCCTCCTTGTATGCTTTCGACGTAAACATCGTCGACAGACGAACATCGTAGCCTTTTTGCTTTGCATTTGTACATTTAGAGAGAACCGAGTAAATCGTCGCAAACCGAGGCTGGGTTGTTCGGACGATGAATATACATGAACGGCACTGAAACATTTATTTTAAATTGTACTGTTTATTCCTTTTGAAGTTTTATCTTTTTGCAGAGTTTGACTTTTACACTCTGTGTTCAAAGGAGGCGTTCCATTAACGCTAATAAATTTATAATGTTTTGTGCGCATGCGCTCATAAAATGACCTATTCACATACACACACACACACGCGCGCGCGCAGTCGTAGATTAAAATTCATATCTATAATCAGGAGGCTTCAGGGCGGGAGTGCGGATAACGAACTTATGCAGTAGGTCATTACTAGTGTTAAATGAGTCTGATCTAAACTGGCGCTCAATATTTGTAGCGTTATGTCAGACTTATTAATAATGAGTAACTAAAATAAAAATGAAAACTGAAAGAACAAAATAAACAGATCTGATTATATTCGGATTAGCGACTGAAGACATTAAACCAAATAGATTAATATTAGTGGAATTACCCATCGACGTCATGTTAGAAGTTGGAGTTTTAATTTTTTTATAATCTTAGGAGTTTTATCGATCTCATCGTTGTGGATTTTTATCAAAACACTTAGGTTGATAAACGCTTTATTATTATTATTATTATTATTATTATTATTATTATTATTATTATTATTATTTCATTTGAATTCTGTTGGATACACATTTCCTTCCGGGTCCCAACCAGAGACTTAAGGTCAGAAATTGCTTCATGACATTTTCCCACGATCATTTAAAAAAAACAAGACAATAGAAAAAAACAAAAACTAAGACTATACAAATTTTGCATAGATACAGCTCTTCGTAATGTGTGGGCTGTACTTGTGAGTACAATTTTGTTTTTAGATATTTAAGGCATCGATTACAAAGGATCACTTCAGTGAGTCTATAGGAACCTTTTCCAATCAATCCGGGTGCTTCAACAACAACTGGAATTACTGATGTCCTCATGTGCCACATTTTTGAGATTTCTACTTCAAGATCCTTGTATCGTGATGGTTTTTCGAAGATCTTCAAACATACTTTACAATCTGCAGGAACTGCTATGTCAATAAGAAAGCACATTCTGTTCTTCTGGACTTTGATCTCAATATCTCTGGGTGATTAGCTTTGATTGTTCTCTCTGTGTGTATTGTAAAATCCTATAGAATTGTTACAGGTCCTATCTCTGTAACCGGGTCTGGGTGATGTTCATACCAGTTTCTTACAGTTCCCTTCCCGTAAAAGTTGAATATTCCCCAGTGCAGATATTGGCCCCACTCTATCATACCGAATTTTATATTCAATGAGTACTAACGCCGTCTAATCTGATACAAAATGGTGAATTGTTTCTGACTATTTATCAAAAAATATTCATTTGGGTCAACACAATTTTTCAGAATGTGCATTTGGTAATTTCTAGTTAGCAAGCATTGGTCTTGTGCAGCAAGAATAAAAACTGCGGTTTCAGCTTTTAACCCTTCATTACGTAACCACTGATAGGTACGGGGCTTGTCTACCTCAGATTGTTTGTTATGGGCAGGGTATTGACAATGAAGAGGCTTATCTTTTTTTCATCTCATGTACTTTTGCTTTATTTTTAGTGTCTTTGCTGCTTCATTATAGTTTATTTGCACTTCTTCACTCACTTGAAATTCCCTTTTTGAATTTGTTGGCTTCCTTTATTACCAAATAACATTTTTTATTCTTTTCATATTCTTTGACACAAATCCTTATCCAGACTTCTGTAGTTTCCAGGCATATTGGAAGAATGATTATTTATTATTATTATTATTATTATTATCAATATTATTATTATTATTATTTCCTTTGATTTCTGGCGTTTACACATTTCTTTCTGGGTTCCGCCTAGGGACCTAAGGTTAGAAATGGCATCATGACACTTTCCAGTGACAAAAGAAAAAAAATTACATAAAGCCCTTCGTAAAGTGTGGGCTGTACTTGTCAGAACAGTTTTTTGTATCTCTTTGAGGCATGGACTTCCAGGAATCCCTTCAATTAGTCTACTGGAATCTTTTCAAACCAATCCTAGGGCTCCAACTACAACAGGGATTGTTGATGTTCCCATGTGCCACATATTTGAGATTTCGATTTCAAGGTCCTTGTATTTTGACAGCTTTTTGAATATCCTCAAAGATACATTGCAGTCTGCAGGGACTGCCATATCAATAAGGAGGCACCTTGCTTTGTGAAATGCTGCATACGTGCATCAATTTACAACATGGATTATTATTATTATTATTATTATTATTATTATTATCATTATTATTACTGTTATTAGCCATAGCAAGTTGGTATACCAGAAAAAAGCGTTCAATTTGAATGGAGCAAAAACGGCATTATGTTTAGATGTAACAGAGTCTATGTTCTTCAATTACTTTAAACTACTTTCATTAAAATCATATTGAATTAACGCAGTTACTGATATAACATAAGTAGTCTGTATTTATTCAATCGAAATTAGCCGAGAACATGAAGGTGTAAAACAGTCAACATGAAGGACCACTTGAGACCACAATTATTTTGGAACATTTGAAATGCGATTTGTCAGTGTGCTATCAGGGATGTAAAACAGGATACATTTATCAAGCAATTTTTAAGTTTGATGAAAATTGATTGAAAGATCAACGAAAAATAAGAAAGAAACCAGTAAAAATCGCCATTTTTAGCTGTTTACTTGATTTTTCAGTATATGAGTGGACTCAGTTCTGCAAATTAAATGACTGCTAAACAATCAACTTATTGTTGGCCACAATTGAGTGAAGTTTGTATTAGATTGCTTGAAAAATTGAGGGTGTTTTTAGTTAAAAATTTGTCTTGAAATCGATTTTTCATTTTTCGTTAAACGCAGTGGCATAGAAAAAAAGAATGAGGTATCGTTGAGCTCGTCATGACGTAAGTAACCTACATAGCGAGTTTGAACTAAATCAGAGGAAAAAAGTTGAATTTATCGATTTTTGGTCGGCTTTATCGATTATTGATTTTTTGAAATTGTCGATTTTTTTATGCTAAGAACCTATCTTTTACATTGTACAATGTATGTGTTTCGTCAAAATCGGTTGGATGGATCTCGAGTGAAAAGCTATCACACAGACAGACAGACAGATATACATCATCTGTTTTATATATAGAGATTATTATTATTATATAAAGCTAGTTTTATTCCATCGTATTATTATTGCTTTCTATCACAACATTTTTCGTCAATACGCTCTTCTTTATTACTATTATTTTATTACCAGTTTTATTCCATCTAACACTATGGGCCTATATATTCTATATTATTATTACCAGTTTTATTCCATCTTATAATTGTTGCTTTTTATCTGGTTAAGAATCTTTTCACTATTTCTGTTATTTTAATAATAATTTTACTCTTGCTTATCATTGTTGCTTTTCATCCAGACGAGCTTTAAACTGATTTTGTATTCTTCCTGGGTTCATCTACCCTCGGCGTCTTTTTAATTACTTTGGCCAGTAAAATCTCGATGAATGAAAAAATGACTAGCCTTTGCCTTTTCAAGACTAAATCTCACAGAAGAGGCGTTTGTGGTTCAAGAAAGGAGCATACGCAGAACTCGAAGGTATTACGGCGAATCAATATATTCGGGCCATCGGGAGAAATTTTGGGTCGAATCCAAAACACCTTTTTCACCATTTCTGTCCACCAGTAGCCTCCACTCATGGAAGATCGATTCCTGGCGCCGTTGAGAACGGTTTTCGCAAATGGAGCGGACATTTTCTTATACAGCATATTCAAGAGGATAACATGAAAGAAAAATGAAAGGTACTTGGAGATAAGGAACAAAAGATGCTTTGGCAATGGCTGGAATCAGAAACTCAGAAAGGTGTTCCTTGGAAAATATCTAGCTATGTATCTATCTATCTCTAATATCTATCTTAGTCTGTTCATATCTATCTATCTATCTATCTATCTATCTATCTATCTATCTATCTATCTATCTATCTATCTGTCTGTAATAGTCTGTTTATCAATATCAGGCATTTCAATATCTATCTATCTATCTATCTATCTATCTATCTATCTATCTATCTATCTATCGCAATCTGTTCATTATCTATCTATCTATCTATCTATCTATCTATCTCAATCGGGTCATTATCTATCTATCTATCTATCTATCTATCTATCTATCTATCTATGCGTCCAATATTAGAGAACGAAAGTTAAAAAGACTCCAATTCTATAGATTTGAACACGAAGTTCAGTCTTCTTCCATGTGCCGTATCCTTTCTGGACGTTGTCGATCGTGGCTCTCCACTACTTTCTATCTATTGTGAGGTTTGCTCAAGATTATTTATTTCCCTCTTGCCTTCAGATGAGTGTCAATTTTTCCAAGTTCTTCTTTTCTTAATATCTGCCCTAGAAAATTGATTTGTCATTTACTGATTGTAATTGTAAATGCCCTTTTTGTCTTCTTTGTCTTTAAAACTAAAAGGTTTGTTGCGCCTAAGTGAATATAAATTACCCGTCAGGAATTCGAACTCGGCACTTCGATTTCTAATTCCGAGCGTTTATTCATTACACCAGCAGTACATTGAAGCTTACACTACCTGGTATTTCCAATTCTCATTGCTCACATGTTCAGCCCAGTGTATTTTCAACATTATTCTGCGTGCGAAGTCCATTCTTACTTTGTGAGCTTTTTGCCACATTACTCTTGTTTTGCCTAGTTTTGACTTGCATATACATTGTTTGCCTCTTCTTTTCCCCTATTTTCTTATTGTTTATTGGAAACTTTATCAGTTTGTTAAGCATTTTTGTCAGTTACTCTTAACCATGGCAAATTTCTTCACACTCAGTACCCTTCTGTTGAACAACAATTCTATTTCCACGAATCTCTTCTTCAACTTTGAGGAAATCATCCACTTTGCTGCCATATAGGAAGAATAATAATAAATAGTAATTCAGCAGTCTGTCCTTTGTCTCTAAAGAAATTTTCCTGTTTGTTGATACTTTGCTTAGATTTTGGAAGGCATGTTTTGCTATGCTAATACATCTTCAGATTTCAGGGATTTTTTTCATTCTCTTTTGAAACACTTAAAGATTTAAAAAATACTACAAACTTATTCGGTACTGACTGGATGGAATTATTTGAATTGTGGGATTTGCCTATAAATATTTGTTGCAAAAATGTAAGTAAACAAGTGACCAATTAATGAAAAAAACTATGTGAAAATTTAAAGTAAGAATTAAAAAATGTTTTCGGATGTTTTATTGTTTCGGTGTTCCAAAGTCAAAGCGAAATTTCAAGTGAAAAATGGTCGACGCTATTGTTTAAACCGAAACGTAGTGTACCGTTTGCAGCATTGGATCAAGTCAACGAATTAGACAAACTTGACAAGATATGTGTAATTGAAAAGATTGACCATTCAAAAGAGCAGCACCAGAAGTGTACGTAAAGAAAAAGTAATAAAAATTCCTGTTTATGCTGATTTTTTGACAGGGTTAAATACATGTTTAGAACCACATAAGTACTCATTACCAAGTCCAGAAAAAGTTTGCGAATTTAAATAGTGGAAAAATTGTTTTCAAAGCTGGATCTTTCTGAAGATTATTTGCAAATACAGGTTTAAACAAATGTCCAGATTTAATAGCTATAAATACAAACAAGGGATTGTATAAATTGAACTGGCTTCCTTCTTGGAATAAAAATAAAAATGGCTCCAACTATATTTCAACAAGCTATGGATACTATGCTTACTGATTGAGATTTCGCAGTTGCTTCTCTGGAAGATATATTAGTTAAAAGTGTATCTAAGGAACAACATATTGGGCATTTGGAAAAAAAAAAGAAATACGAGAATACGGGTTCAAACTCAGTAACGAAAAGTGCGAATTATTTTTGCTTAAAATCAAGTACCTCAGACAAATCATTGACAAAGATGCTCGTCAACTAATGCAGTTAAGAATATGCCTCTTCTAACAAACGTTAATAGGTTACACGCATTTCTACGACTAGCAAACTATATACCTAATATGCTGAATTTGAGAGCTCCATTGAAAATTTTTTAAAAAGTATTTTAAAAAAAGGAATAAAATAGAAGTGAACTGATAAGTGTTAGAAGGCGCTTGAAGAAATCAAAGTAATACTAAAGTCAAATGTATCATTAGCGCACTACGATCCAAAAGCAGAAATCGTATTGGCTTCAGATGCTTGTGACTATGGTATAGGAGCAATAATTCTACATAAATATAATGACGGTAACATGAAAGCCATTCGCTACTACTGGCAGAAAAAAACTACATTCATATAAAAAAGAGGCGTTAGCAATAATATTTGCAGTGAAAAATTTCACAAATTTATCCGTGAAAGGAGTTTTCGTTTACAGACAAACTATCGACCTCTATTATCAATTTATGGTTCGTAAAAAGGAATTCCTACGCATACAGCGAATAGATTACAACGTTGGGCTACTATCTTATTAAATTACGATTTCAGGATGGAGTATTAACAATTCAAAAAATAGTACATGCTGATGGTTTATCAAGATTTATAACAAAAAAGTACCGAACCGTTTGAGTACACTGTTATTGCAGCATTAAAAAGTGAAATAGAAATTAAAAATATATTATGCAATGTAGTACGCAAACTACCAGTTACTCTGGAAGAAATAAAAGTAAAAGCAGAACAAGACATGTTTACTTCGAAAATAAAAGAAAACGGCCAAAAGAACTTAAGAAAGATAGACAATTTTTAGGACGCAATCCAGACTTGAACATTTACTCGATATGTGACGGAGTACTGACGTTTGCACAAAGAGTAGTAATACCTAGCATATTTCAAAAGCGGATATTAAATTAATGGATATCCAGGAATTTCAAGGATGAAATCACTTATGAGAAGCTATGTATACTGAACCAAAATTAGATCAAGACGCTGAAAAAGTAGTAAAAGCCTCGAGAAGTTGTGCTCTGGTAGCAAAAACATCTATCATGAAATTACAACCTGGACCAAAGACAAATAATCTGTGGTCAAGACTGTACATAGATTTGGAAGGTCCAATAAACAGATTACATTATCTTGTGGTACTGGATAGCCTTAAATTTGTAAGTGAATAAACAGCTTCCACAGTTACTGTTTACGCGAACTGTTTGTAAGATATGGCTTTTCGAATGCTATAGTCTTTGATAACTGTACACAATTCACTGCTTACGAATTAAAAGAATTTTGTAAAATGTTCTCGATTGAACATATTACTACCCGCGCCGTATCACCCAAGGTAAAACGGACCAGCTGAACAGTTTGTGGATACTTTTAAGAGAGCTTTAAAAAAAGTAAATAATAAAAAAGTAAGCGTAGAAGCACTGCAAAAATTCTTGAAAGTATAATAGATAACATCGAATCCCAATACACCGTCAGGCATGTCACCGGTAGAAATGAACATCGCAAGAAAAAATAAGTCGATGTTCGACTAATTGTTACCAGATCAAAAAAGAATAAGAATGTATAAGAAAAAAAGACACAGAATTATTCAAAATTGTCGAAAAAGCGTTTTTCAGAGGATATAAAAATGGAAAAGAAATATGAGGAGACGGTGTAATAAAGCGAGGAATTGGAAAAATGATAGATATGGTAATGATATCTGGTATAAAATGGGAAAACAAAAGATATTGGAATCAGAGAAAAGGTTTACTGAAGAATGGCCTGAAAGAAAGAAAGTACTATGCAAGTACTGTATAATACTTTTGGCGTACCAATACCCCAAGTATTCATTGAACTTACAAATATTATTTGCAGACAAAGGAAAACGGAAAAACTAGAGATTGACTACAAACTAAAGAAATACAAATTTCAGTACGTGGCGAACTCGCCAGAACGAGAAGTGGGGGTGAATACTAAGAAATAAAATAAACTATTTACTTGTGAAAAAAGGGGGGATGTTGAGGAGTAAATAAGACAACTCGGGCAACACAACTGAACTAAGCAAAACGCCTTAAATAGAGAATTCAAAGTGAGTCAGTAGAAGTCCGACACAATCTATCCCGCGACAAGGCTCGAGACAAGACAAGACCTCTGTTTTCGGGCAGAGGGTGATAAGTCCTCTGTCTTCGGGCAGTGGGTGGCTCGGCCGGGCTCTGTCTTTGGACAGAGACTCGGCTGAGAAAAACAAACCAGTACTCTACCCGAGTCCGCTTTCGGATTTGGGGGATTAGGAGAATTTTGACCAGTGGCCCGAGTGGAGACGTTCGGGTTCCCCACAGTACCAGTACTGTACTTGAGCCAGCTTTGGCGGGGCCTGTGTAAATTTTGACCATGGCCCGGGTGGAAATGATCCGCTTCCACACAGTAAACTTGTCGCATCTAGTCCGCAGTGTGGTCACCGCTAAATAGCAGACCGTAATAGTCTGTCCCAAGCTCAGTACAAAACAAGACAAGACCTCTTTCTTCGGATGGGGAATCACTCAGTAGGATCTCTGTCTTCTGATAGAGACTCGGCTGAGAAAAGAAGACAAGTTTGAATCAGGTTGTTCGCTGTCTGGCTTACGATTGACAAGACCTCTGTCTTCGGGCTGTTGGTGACTCAGTCGGGCCTCTGTCTTCGGATAGAAATTCGGCTGAGAAGAACAGACCAGTTCTGTATCCGTCCGCTTTTTCGGGGGCTGGGTAAAATTTGACCAATGGCCTGGCTGGAAACGCACAGGTCCTCCAAAATAAACTTGACCTTGTGTCGCATCTAGTCCACAATGGGGCGACCGGTAAATGCCGGTCAGTCGCAGTCTATCGGAGTATCGCGACAAGACAAGACAAACGAACTCTGTCTTCGGGTAGAGGGTGACAAAACCTCAGTCGAAATCAGGCAGTCCGCTGTCTGGCACGCGATTGTCAAGCTCTTTGTCTTCGGGCAGAGTACTAAGTCTACAGACGTAGAGTTTTGACCACTGGCCCGGTTAATCAAAGGATGGAGACTCGGCTGAGAAAAATTTACAATCCAAAGTGCCCGATCCTCCGGTTGCCCGACCCTATGGTCCGAATGTATGAGCTCTGGTTCTCTATACTAAACTCGACCTTGTGTCACATCTTGTCTCAGTGGGGTGACTGGATAAGTACCAATCCGTCGGAGTCAGTCGAGAGTTCGCTAGACTTTACTCAGAAAGATTCTAGTCCCCTTACTCGTACGAAATATTTTTGTCGCTAACCAATTGGAATTCATATATTTGTGTTAGAAGAACTCTTATATTTTACTTTAAGTATTTTTTACGTTTTTTACTGACTGTTTTTTGTGGAAGTTTTTTGAATTTTCTTTTTCTGTGTTCCTTTTCTTTTTAGATTTGTTGCTAATGTAACATTTAGTGTCATTAATCTGTCGATTTATTTTTTTGTGTATATTTAATTTTTATTTTTAATTTCTTTTATTTTTGAGCCCCAATCCGTAAACTTACTTTTTATTTTATTTTTTCTATATCTTCTCTTTTTACTTAATCCATTTGTCTTTCATTTTCCACGTATTCTTTTTGCCCGAATGTTAATTTTTACTCGTCTCTGCTTAGCCGTAAGCCAAGTTTAATTTTAGCTTAATCTGCTGTTTTCTATTTTTCTTTTCCGTGTTAGGCCGGTCATTTTGTTTAATTGGTAAAATCTTTACACGCGTCTCTTTTTTTTTTTTTTTTACATAATTTTTCTTTTGTAGTATTTATTTCATAATTTGTTTATTTTGCTGATTTTAATTAAAAAAAGGGAAACCTTTTTAGTTGCGTTGTTTCACTAAATTTATTCTTTTTATTTTTTTTCCACGTTAAACAATTTCTTTTTCCTCCTGTCTTTTTGCTCAAATTTTTATTGCTACATTTCTTTTCATACTTTTTGAGAAGGACTTTGTTTTTATTTGTAACACTTTTTACATCAAAAATCCTTTTGTGAAAATAACTTTGGTAGGTCTTTTTGCTTCATTGTCTTCGTAAATTTGTTTTTCATTAATCTGTATTTGTTTATTTATTTATTTTTTCTTTAAAGAAAATTCCCGTTTTTTCGCAAAGAAAAGGGAAAATAAAAGTAATTTAAATTAACCAAAAATGGCCGATGACCGTCAGTCAATTAAAAAAGAACCTTTCGGGGTGAAAAAAGAAACAATCAATCAACATGGCTATTAAGAACGTAGCCATTGTCAACATAATTGACGACCAAATAGATTCAAGGAAAAGTATGGGAGACAAGAATAGTCAAAAAAAGAATAGTTGTTGCCAACTGACTCCAGTAACAACAAAGACAAAAATGTAGTGGCCGGGGACTAGCCATCTTGCTGGAAGTCCCGCATAATCAACATGACGGAGTTCCTGGAGAGAACCAAGAGCTCCACACATGTTATCAAAGAAAATGGGCTCTTCGGAGGCCTTCAGGAATTACAGAAGGTTGGAAAAAGAATTGTGTCAATCTTTGTGGTCGACAAACTTTCGCGCAAAATTTGTCGCTTCATAAAAGACACCGCCAGCAAATCTCTGACGTCTCTGGGAGTGAAATTCCAAAGAATCATGAGAGGCAAGCCATATTACATGACGAACGTACTGTTACGCATGTCTGCCGACTGTGAGTACGTTTCCAGCCGGGACCTATTCACAAAAGACCTCATCATAAGAACTGAATATCAGGTCAGGCGGAGGGCCAATGTGTCACTATTTGAGGTCACAGCTAAAGATTTAAGGGAGCGTATCTGGCTGAATTTGGGCAGGTAGTGCTTGCTCCGACGACCTGGACGGGGTGGGTGGGGATATGGAGTTTCAAAATTATGATTGACCGTAAACTCTTCACCTCCATCCCCAACTGCCTGGATGTAGAAAGACAGAAAAAGCCATTCATTGTGTCCGGCCGTAAAAGAAGAACTCTGGAGTTATGCCCCCCCTACCCCCTCAAACGACCAAAATCCTGCTTTGGATGAGTCTGTTATTTCTGTCTCACCTGTAATGAGCCTGCTAGCGACCAGAATCAGTGTGTTAAAACCCCCGGTTGGGTCCATTTTATGGCCCCCATTCACCATTTGTACGGCTGAGGAGAAGCAAAATGAGGAAATGCATGTCTTTGATAGACAAAGGGAAGTTCCAGACTGCAGGTGCACTGTCCCCAGAACGGCAAAAGGCACACACAGCTCCACACCCACTATCGGCTCCAAGGCCGATGCCCCGGTCAGATATACAGAAAAGATCCAAAAATGACTCAGATATGTGTCCAGGTTCGAGAAGTTTGAAAGATTGGAGTAATCGATAAAGAATAAAAGAGCATCAGAAACATCCGGCGCCGTCCTTCCGATCACTTGAAAAATCAAATTATGGCTCCAATTACCATAACCAAAACACTAACACCCACCCCAAGCAAAATAAAAACTCTGAAACAAAGAAACTTCCAACACAAAAAACGAACTCTCCTTTATCCATTCTCAATCCATCCCCTCCACCTAAACCAATGACCCCACCGAAGAAATTGGAAAAACAGAAAAGCCCATCAGCCGAGAAAAGCACCACCAACATAGAAAAAAAATCCAAATCCCCCTTTAATACCGCAGAGGACGTGTACCAAGTGACACCTGAGCAGGAAGGTAAATCAGTTACACAGTCAAAGAAGATTAGAGACTTGAAAAATTCTGTTAAACTTTAAAGAAATCTACGGAAAAGATGTTGAATACCCTAAAGTTTTTCCAAAAGCAAAAAGAGCCAAGATCAGGAATCTCAAAAGACAGGAATCTCAAAAGATTTAAGCAATGGTACGAGAAGCAAACGATGCATTCTCCACGTTGCCGCCCTTAGATTTTTTAAAACAATGTTAAATCAATTTTGTTTAGGTAGGCTGCCGTTTTTTATTCACCCTTCTCTTTATAGAGATCTAAAATTAACACTCTTCTGGGACATTAGTGGAGTGAGATGGGCGATAGGTCAATGAGACAGACCGTCGGTGTCCTCACCCCGGTCATGTTTAATGCAGATCCCCAACCCTAATCGGACTGATAATGGCAAGCTGCTTAGCTAGTTTGAATGCCCAGGGCCTGAGGTTGGAATCTCGTAGGGCGAGGCTCACATGCGATCTTCAGGGGTCTCTGGGTGCATGTATGTTGCGTACAGGAGACCTGGTTTTTAACTCGTGACTATGAATGCATTCTGTCTACGAGGTTTGTCCTCTATTCAGCATATTTTGATGGTGGCTCGAGAGGTGTTTCCTGTCTACTGATTAAGTCATTGAATGCGTCGTTTGCTCTTGTCATGGCAGATCCGGGGAGCACGGTTTGCGGGTTAGTTGTTACCATAAAAGAGGAATCTCTTCGGCTCATTGGAGTTTATGCACCCAATTGCCATACGAAGCAGTCCGATTTTTTTACGGCGGATCGAGCCGTTTTTGACGACATCTCGTCGAGTAGCTTTAGCGGGCAATTGGAATGCTGTCGTGGACCCCGATATAGATAGGGGAAAGATCGGGTACTAACAACCCGGATGTAAAAATCATTTCGGGACTTTATCGGCAAGTTTGATCTTGTTGATAAGCTTCGTAATGAGCAACCTCGGGAGGTAGTGTGGACTTGGACTAATAGGAGAAATTCGGCTTCGATGTTAGGTTCGACCGACTTCTAGTTAAGAGAGTCGAGGTAGAGCTCTTAGGTTGTCCAAGTTTCCATTCTAGAGTCTAATCGGATAATAGGTTCGTTCTGGTTCGTGTAAACGTAGTCAAAGGGTGGTATGGCTGGCTACTGGAAATTGAATGCATGATTTGGTGAGCGGGGCTGTGGTTGGGAGTATGTGATGGGATATATTAAAAAGTAAGGTCGTTTGCTGCTGATTATATTCGCCAAATTTAATCTCGCTAGATTAACAGCGCAAACGGCATGTGAAGCGAAGTTTGATCGTGCGATTAAATCCCGTGATAGTGGGGAAGTAGCCTAATCTAAAGGGGAGCTGGACTCTTTTAAAGCACGATAAAAAAGAATGTCTCATGAGCGCTGAACTGCATGCAGAGGATACTCGAGATGAATTCAATCGACGTATCGCCAGAATCAAATTGCCGGATAGTCGGACTGTGACTACAAACGCGGGCATTTGTAAAGCTTTTCGAGACTACTTTCAGGATCTGTTTACCAACGATACCAGTCTGAGCCCCGATGAGTCCGTCGTATATTTGGCCGACTTTCACCTCCTCAATTTGGCTGGGTATGTGTGTGTTTAGTGGAATGATTGGCTTTTAAATAATTTCGTCCAGTTAATTAATATTTCTACTACAATTAAGGATTGTGTGTATGTGGTTATTACTAACACCATTTTATGAAATGGACAAAGTCCGACAATTATTTTAAGACATTTTTATGTTTAACATTCTTTTTATAGATACAAATATTTAAGTAAATGCTCTGATTATAATAAACAGTATTAACAGTATTTTCTATGACAATTTCTCGGACATTCAGGCCGGTAAATGTTATTAATACTGTTTATTATATACAGAGCACTTACTTAAATATTTTTATCTATAAAAAAAGAATGTATAAACATGAAAATGTCTTAAAATAACATCATTTTGTTTGATTTCTTGCATATATAGTATTATCCATATTGTAAATATTCATTGGGGTTATCCTATTCCTCACTACTCAAAGACAAATGGTAAATATGGGACTTAGTTAGGACTTCATAGAGACTGAGGTTTTATGGTATTTGTGGTAAGAATGGTAAGTAAGAATGTGGAATTTTGGTGCAAGGAATATTGTATAGTTTGTTTCGCTCAGTGATTGTGACTAGCTAAGTTTAACATAAGACAGATGATTACCAGCATCCCCCATCTCCACTTTTGGGCCTTATGTCACATATTTTCTATTTTTTACGAAAATAAGTATTAGTCCGTCGGAGTCAGGCGGTTCACTGGCTCGCGATTGTCAAGTTCTCTGTCTTCGGACAGAGTACGAGTCAATCGGGTTCTGTCTACGGATGGAAACTCGGCTGAGAAAAAATAACCATGCAAAGCACCAGATTTTGCAGTTGCAGGGGTTGGATAAATTTTGATCATTGGCCCGAGTGTACACGCTCAGGTTCACCACAATAAACTCGACCTTGTGTCAAATCTAGTCTCAGTGAGGAGACAGGGTAAATACCAGTCCGTTGGAGTCAGTCGGGCAGAATTCTAAAGACGTCACGGCGAGTAGCTTAAGCTGTATATAATATTATAACCGCTCGGAGTGAGTTATAACAAATGGCATAAAAAAATCATCTACAATTAACAAAATAAACACAGAACAAAAGTCGTTTATTAAAATGAAAAGCTTGACGTCCAAACATAGAGAACGAAATTGTAAATACACATGTAAATTACATTAACATTATTGATTAATGTTTATACAGAATATTATTAAAACGTGTCGAGGCCATCACTTTTAATTACATCTGACCATCGACGACATTTGCCATTCATTCATTTCTCACATTGTTCACGTGCAAATTTTTCCCGTTCCTCCTACAGTTTCTGCCACAAATCAGTCACTGTCGTTAATTTTCTTGCTCTGACATTATCGCCAATTATCATTTAAAGATCATTAAGTTATTAAGTAAGGCGATAATGCCACTAAGATGCAATGGGTTACTGGTAGAGGAAGAGAATGGAAAACTTTAGGGAGGAGATAGAACAATAAAAGAAAAACATTCAAGGAGACGAAAAATGACGATTGATGTTACGTTTAAATCTTTGAAGATTGTATGTCACAGGGGAAGCAAGAAATCGGAAGAGAGTTCCACAGGCGAGAAGTGCGAGAAAAGAAACTATTACAATAGAACTGACAGTTGCATCTTGTTAGTTGGATAGTAAAAGGTTGATACCTAATTGCCAATCTAGTAAAACGGTGAGACCTAATTGCCAATCTAGTAGTACGCTTAAATTCCCATGCTGTCGAGGTCACCAAGGAGGAAACTCATCAGAACAGTAGCCGTGAAAACATTTTTAGAAAAGGCAGAGAGAAACCAAGTCAAGGGTGTGAGAAAGTGAATGAAGTCGAGATGCCAGGTCAGGACCAATAACATTACAGACACTTCTTTTAATTTTGTGGAGAATTTTAAAAAAGAGGGCAGGAGCCGCAGGCTAAATATGGTAGCAATATTAGAGATACGAACGAATGTCAGATTTATAAACGTCCAGGACAGGTTCTGACGAGAAAAATTATCTGCTACGACACAGTGAACCAACCTTCTTAAAAGAAGGCCCAGCATTTTTCCAATATAATCACTTCATTTCATGTCTGTAGAAAGAGTATATATATATATATATATATATATATATATATATATATATTAATAAATAAATACACATATACCTATGTAAGAGATACAAAAAGGTTGAAGAGAGCATGCCAAGAGATATTTGTAGCGATTAAACGATAAAAATATGTGTGGATGGTGCTTACAGTAAGAAAACAAGATAAAAGAAGGTTAGGATAGGTTGGGGGATTTAAAGAGATTTCGAACTTTGCAGTCACATTGATTTTAAGAACACACACACATAAATACATACACACACATATATATGTATAAATATATAAAAACGGTTAGACGCATGGATTAACCAGCACGTACCCGGAAGAATTAGGAATGGTACGTTCCAATCTGGTGATGATATCAGGAACACATACGGCTCTGCCATTGCTGAGCTCTTTATAAACAATCCAAGTTGTGTCACAAATTTCAGCATTGGCTCATTTTCCATCCTTAGTCATGCTCATTCTGTGTTACACTTAAAGGTATTGGAAACTATCTATGTCAGGTCCAGGCTGCCCTCCCTCTGTGAACAGAGGGAACGCCCGTTAGGGCTTAACATGATTTCCATCTGATCTTTCCATCTTTATCTTATCACATGTTTTTCATGTTTTTATATTTTATATTGTAATATTTAGTTTTTCCTCGATTTCAGCTGTGTTGAGTGAAGGCGAAACCGGTCGGCTGGCCAATTCTTTTTCTTTTTAATCATGAAGGGTAAAGCACATCTTACCAAATAAAAGTTTTTACCCCCAAGAAAATAATGATATATATATATATATATATATGTATATATATATATATATATATATATATAAGAGAAGTAGCCAGCATTAACTAAGATATAAATCTCCATATGAAACTGAATATTAAAATGTTTGTGGAAATACACGTAATATTTAGGTTTGATCATAGCTAATTGAAGTACCCTTAAGTGACTTGAAATCGGTTCCATCAAAGAGGAAAGGCGGGAATTAGTAAAAAGAAAATTAACAAAAAAACACCCAAAAAAACACAGTTACATAAACAGACTAAAAACAATATCATTTAGAATGAATGTAGCAACATTCGAAAGTAATCTGAAAATATAAAAGTAAAATTGAACTTCCGTAAATTTACGAATCATCTAAATAAAGTAATTCGTCTATCATATTAAAGACCCATTTTTGGATTTTGTTGTTTAGAATCTCGAGATATATAGTCGATGCACGAATGAATGGCAGATTTATAAATGTGCATAACGAATTCCGACGAGAAAAATTGTCTTGCACGACACAGTGAACCAACCTTCTTAGCAACAAGCCTAGCAATTGATTCAATATAATCATTCCATTTCATGTCAATAGAAAATATGAAATCAAGGAATCGCAATGAGTTTTTCACTTAGAGGTAAGCATTAGCCATGCTGACACAGAGCAAAACTTTTCCTCACATGATGATTTAAGGATAACACTTCCGTATTGGAGGCGTTCAAATTCTCAAGCCATTTTTTTGTTCTAGGATACTCACTCAATTTCATCTCAGTAGAAAGAGTAAGTCAAATAAAGCCCAATGAATTTCTCACTTGGAGTTTATGGAAAGCATAAATGGATCTTTGTGATGATCGTGTCTGTCTGTGTCTCTCTCTCTCTCTCTCTCTCTATATATATATATATATATATATATATATATATATATATATATTAATAAATACACATATACCTATGTAAGAGATAGAAAAAGGTTAACCAGCCTCTGCGAAGAGAGCATGCCAAGAGATATTTGTACGATTAAAACGATAAAAAAAACAGTGGGTAGTGCTTACAGCAAGAAAACAGGATAAAAGAAGGTTACGATAGGTTAGAGGATTTAAAGAGATTTCGAACTTTGCAGTCACATTGAGTTTAAGAACACACACACACACACTTGAGATGATTTCCATCTGATTTTTCCACCTTTATTTTGTGCCATGCTTCTCATGTTTTTTATATTTTATAATGTAATATTTAGTCTTCCCTCGATTTCAGCTCTGTTGGGTGAGGCCGAAACCGGTTGGCTGTTCATTTATTTTCTTTCCTTTTAATCATGAATGGTAAAGCACGTCTTACCATTTTTATTTCCCTAATAAAATTTTTGTACCCAAGAAAATAATGATATATATATATATATATATATATATATATATATATATATATATATATATATATATATATAGTAGTAGTCGTATAGTCGACTCTCCCGTCGAATTCGACGTATGAGGGTCAAGCAGATCAGTTTCCAGGAAACCGACAGCCCGACACCGGCACATGAGATTTGATTATAGTGGTGAATGATTCGTGCAGGACCATCCACACTTTTTGAAGGTCCGAATACAGAGACCTAGTGCACTACGTGCCACAAGGTGCCCAAACGACCCTTCGCAGATTTTGAATTCAGTGTTGTCCTTCTCCTAGACCAGTTGCCATCAAAGGCTATAGAACCCAGTCTGTCCTGCTATTTTACCCATAGCTATATATATATATATATATATATATATATATATAAGAGAAGTAGCCAAAAGGTGATTGACGTTGCATTTAATTTTTTGAAGATTGTAGTTATCCGGGAAGCAAGAAATCGGAAGGGAGTTCCATAAGTAGGAAGTGCAAAAAAAAGAAACTTTTAGAGTAGAAGTAGCGGTTGCACCTCGATAGTTTAAAAGTAAAACGGTGAGACCTTGTTGCCAGTCTAGTAACACGCTTAATTTCATGTAGTCTGGCCACCAGGGAAAAAGAAAAGCTCATCGGAACATTTGACATAAAAATATTTTCTTTAGAAAAAAACAGAGGTGAAGCCATGTCATGTCAATGAGAAAGAAAATGACTGAAGTCAAGATGTCTGGTCAGGATCGATTATATTGCAAAACCTTGCTTGGATTTTGTCAAGAATCTCGAGATATACCTCAAGAGAAACAGACCAGTTATGGCAACAGCATATTCAATGTACGGGCGAATAGTAGTTTTATAAATGTTTAATATTTAGAATAATTTTCTGAGGCGACACAGTGAACCAACTTTTCTTTATTCATAAATCTGCGTAAAGGTTTGTTTGTGTGTCCCCAGCTTACATCAGTAGATCAAAAGAACCTCCTCAAATAGTCAATATTATTTATGTAGCATATATAAAATATGGCACGAGGGATGGGTTATCTAATGTTGACAAAAATTTTTTTATTGCTGATAATATTTTGTTTTGTCAAAAAACTCTTTCTGGTAATATATTTCCTTCAAAATTGTATTGCTTGTAATCATTTTTTCAAAAAAGTATTGCTGGTAATAGTTAACTATTTGCCCATAGATGGGACCCTAACAGGTGTTACCACCCCGGGTCAGGGTGGACCTGGGAACACCAGCAATTTAGAGGTGGTTCCACGCTCCTCAAAACCTCCTAATCAGAGGCTTTGCTGCTGGATATAGTGTAACGTCTTACCCAGGACGCGGATGTAGTTTAACGTCTTACTCAGGACGCTAGGATTCTTGAGCAATAATTTCACTACTCGTCTTTTATATATATATGACTAACAAATGGTGTTTCCAACATAAGCGGTAACATTTCAGTTGCATAGCCATTTGTAAAAGCCTAAGGTTGTAAACAGTTCAGCTGTGTTATTTTTAATCAAAATTTTAAAATTATCACATATAAATAATGTTTCTGACGATAACTATTTTCTTAAATTCATCGTGTTTCTATAGAAAGTTATTTATATCTGCCTTGTCAAAATTCAGTGATAAGCTAAGAAATATATATTGCTTTTTTTTTTAGAAAGGGACACAAAAAACGTATAAATATTTTTTTATAGAATCCTATAATTTTAGGCACGACAACGTTAGTTACAATCTAATTTCCTGTAGCGTTCGTAGTAACCATTGATAAGATAAAGAACAAATAGGAAATGTTTATCAATATAACGTTTCACTTTTATCAAAGCGTCATCAGAGAATGAGATATAGAGAAGAAGATAAGAAATTCTCGTATTTTTATTTATATGTTATTTGATTCTCATTGGTTAATCAGGTTTCACATGCATTTGACTTATTAAACAAACGTTAGTATAATTTATGGCGTTCAGAATTCAAGATGAGACGACACGTGGGGATTCCAAGTGTAATTGAAAAACTGTAGATATTGCTTTATATATGTAAGTGTATAATAATTATAGTTTATCTATTTGGGATTCAGATGATAATGTATATTCGAAAGTGTATGTGTGTGTGCATGTCTAGTAGATGTTTATTTTTGTTGGTTTTTCGCATGGGAACATTTTACGTAGACACCGTTTGCTTTAGATAAACATGCGTTAAATTCTTTGAAAATTTATAAATAAAAGTTAGTGATGTAATATAATTTTTTGACGTGTGTTTGTAGTTGGTAAAATATTTATTAGTATTCCCTATTACTTTCAACGTAAAGAATTATGTTCTTTTCGAATTAAGGTGGCAATCAAAGTTATAAACATTTTTATTCCTGTATATTACGAGCGAATTTAAATGGTTGTCCAAACGTAAATCACATTTATGTTGTTGATACTTGGTTTTGATTTCGAGATGTCTCGCTGATATAAGAACTTTTACATTGCAAAAAATTTGATAAGTAGTAAGTATTGTTATCTGACAGTAGTAAGTATTGTTATCTTTCATATTACTACAAATTGGTCAAGTGTAGCCGAAAATTTTACGTAATTATCTAAATAAGTTAAAATAATCTCTGCATTTAGATTTTCTTAAAATGGTACTGAATTATTTAAACTAGAGAAAAAACAGTAAGTTTGAAATATAAAATTTTATTCTTATTAATTGTAATTTTAGAAAATTATTCAAATATTTCTCGCATAGTCAGCTCTATGTTGTTATGTCTAGACTAGGAAATTCAAATGGGCTTAGTATATTGACGAAAACGAACTTTAGAAAATGGATCTATTTCTGGAAATGTTTACATAGAATTTTTTAAGTTAAAGAGAACTAAGTTGCAACTTAGTTTTCTGTCTTCATAGAACGGATGTTTGTTTTCTTTTTCTTGGAGACGGAACAAATGCTGTTCAATAATATTCTTATACACTGCATCATTTTCTCTGCTCTGAAACTGAATGACTGATTAAATGTCAGGGAACAATCCTTAAACCAAAGAATTAACACTTCTGAGTTGAACAGATTTTCTTATAAGTTTGGAAAGTCACATTTAAAATGCCTGATATATTGGTTGCTCACAGTGACAACCAAATAAAATTTAGTATTGAAGATCACCATCACCCAATCTTTACTGGTCTAAACAGAGTGTTAGTTTTCAAAGGTTAGTCTAGCTTTTTAGTTCATCTTGCAGATGAAGCGTTTGTTAGCAAGAGAAGGTAGATAAAGTCTTTTACATAAACGCTATGACAATGTCGGTCGAGCTCTTTTCAAGCTAAATTCTTGGGATTAACTGACACGCAATGTCCGCTCATGTCTCAGAACGGCTCATCCTTTGGAGAGTTTGAATCAACTGATTTTACCGATGAGTCGTTTAATGTAGTCATTGTTGTCGTCTGACATTTCATATTAGTACAAATTGATCAAGTGAAAAAAAATGACGGAGTAATCTAAATAAGTCAAAATAATCTGTGTAATTATATTTTCTTAAAATTGTACCGAATTAATTAAACTAGACAAAAGTCAGTTGGGTTCTGTGTTGCTATTTTCAAGCGTCTTAACTAGTCCAGTTGTAGGGTGGAGTAATGGATAGCTGTTCGGATTGAGGAATCGGAGAGCCGAGTTCGAATTCTAGTCGAGTTCATTACATTCACTTACGTGCTAATACAATTGGGAAAGACATGAATCGATTTATTCTCTCCCAGGTATGGCTAAATAGTTGGGTCCAGTAACCTTGAGTGTAGAAGGAGATGCCTGAATTCAAATCCTGAAGAGCAAGGATCGAGGGCAACTAACATCATATTACGTGGTCATTGGTCTGGCGGCCAAGAGCTTATAGATAGATAGATAGATAGATAGAAAACGAACATATTTTCTGATGAAGATAGATACGAACAGACAGACAGATAGATAAAGATAGATAGATAGATAGAAAACAGACATGATAGACAAATAGATGGATACATACATTTTGTACATATGAACAGACAGAGTGATAGAGAAATATGAAAAGACACAGATGTGAACACAGATATCTAGATAGATATGAAAAGATAGACAGATATATCTGAACACATAGATAGATAGATAGATAGATATCGGAGTTTCCTTCCATCCTTTTGTTTATGATAATCTGGAAAGTCAACATCTTAATTGTAACATTATTTTCCCTTCCAGTTACTCGTACATTCTCATTACTTTCTGCTGTCCTGACTGTTGGAAATCTGCATATGATATGGAGAATGTAAAAGTATCTATCTATCTATCTATCTATCTATCTATCTATCTATCTATCTATCTATCTATCTATCTATCTGTTTATATTTATCTATATATCTATGTTCATATCTGTCGGTCTGTTCATATCTATCTATTCATATCTATCCGTCAATTTGTTCATATGTATGTAACTACCTCTCTGTCTGTCTGTTCATATCTATCTATCTATCTATCTATCTATCTATCTATCTATCTATCTATTAGGTCTGTTTTATTTCTTTCTTTCTTTCTTTCTTTCTTTCTTTCTTTCTGTGTACGCAAATACATATGCTCACTAAAGATATCCATATCTTTTCCAGGTACACTCGTCACCGCTCTTAGCGGATCTACCTAAAGTACAAACTTCCAACCAACTCCATACCGCTTCATTCTTCTTCATTTTACTTACTGTCGAACGAGGCTTTTTGAACGTGAATATTAACGGAATTCGTTCTTTACAAAATGTACGACATTTTAATGGATTTACATTTCAATAGAAGAAAGCAACAATAACAGTAACAAAACAAAAGCAAAAAAAAAAAGCAACCAAAAAACAATATTTTTTCGAAGCTTTGAGCAAAAGAATGGAAATGGTAAAAAGGGAGGTTTCCCGTTAGTGCCTGGAATTCTTGGAAAATCGATGACATTAAATTCTTGATAATTACATGCGGAGAAATAATTTTATTTGACGTTGAAGAAAACGAAAATTCCTTTTTGGATTAACGTACGGTATGGCGACGGGAAAGAAACTGTGAAATTGAACAAAACTAATGGATTTAAATAACAAAGTTTTTATCTATTCTCTTTATAGCGACACCATTAAACAATAAAAAAAAAACTAACATCAGCATACACTCACGTCCACCTTCACCAATATCTAATGATATTTATTTAGGATGGCACATGGTCATCAATTTCGGTACCGGCTCTGAACTTCTGTTAATGTGGTCTGCATGCTGAGTTACTCTATGGCAACGTGAAAACGACAATGTAATAAAGAAACAAGGTAACCAAAAAGCCCTTTCCGTTTTTGATTTATTAGAGGAAAAAACAAACAAAACGCATGAAGCAAATTTACCATACGGTTCGTCCCCAAAGTAATCACCATCGACATCCAGAAACTTTTCCAACGCGCCTTCAGCAGCAAAATGCCCTGGAGGTAAAAGTCAAGTTTCTTGGATTCAAAGAAGCCTGTAATTGCTTGCTGAAAATCTGCATCATTTGAGAAGAGTTTCCCCAAAAAGGTGATTGTCCAGTGGATAGAAGATGTGGTAATCTGTTGGCACAAGGTACGGGATGCACAGTGGAAGGAACAGTGTTTCTCATCCAACTCCCCGTATTGTATTCCCGGCCATCCGCGCTATATTAGAGCTGGCATTGTCACGAAAGAACAGTACACCGTTTTGTCTCCTACTGCTTTATTTGAATGAAAGATAATAAAAACGGCCGTAAGCTACAGATTGAAATCAAATCCTTGTAAATTATGACAGGAATAAAAGAAACAAGAGACATAGTAACCAAAAATATCCTCGCAGTTTTTGACTTATTAGAAAGAAAACGTATACAGAAAAGTTGAGTGACCGTTTGTCCCCAAATGTAATCCCTATCGACATCCAAAACTTTCCCAACATGTCTTCAGTTGCACAATGCTCTGGAGGTAAAAGTCAAGTGCCTTGGACTCAAAGAAGTCTGTGAGTGTCTGCCGCAAGTCTGTTTCATTTGCGAATGATTTCCCAACGAAGGCGGTTTTCGAGGAAATAGAAAGGTTAGTAATCTGTTGGCGCAAGGTTCAGGAAGTAAGGTGGGTGGCACAGGAAAGTAAGGTGGGTGGCACAGGAGGTAAGGTGGGTGGCACAGGAAGTAAGGTGGGTGGCACAGGAAAGTAAGGTGGGTGGCACAGGAGGTAAGGTGGGTGGCACAGGAAGTAAGGTGGGTGGCACAGGAAGTAAGGTGGGTGGCACAGGAAGTAAGGTGGGTGGCACAGGAAGTAAGGTGGGTGGCACAGGAAAAGCAAGGTGGGTGGCACAGGAAAGTAAGGTGGGTGGCACAGGAGGTAAGCTGGGTGGCACAGGAAGTAAGATGGGTGGCACAGGAAAGTAAATGGGTGGACTTTGATTGGTGTAGTTCATAATCTTAATAAATATTCTTGATGCTTCGCTAGGGCTATCAAGGTGTTTTTATCGTGACACCATCACTAAATGGATTGCCAACGTCTCAGAGATTAACTAAACCTCCTCTAAGAGCAGGTTTGAATTCACAGGTTTTCCCTTCTCCTAGACGCCATCCAGGCTATAGAACCCAGTCTGTCCTGGTTTTTAACCCATAGGGTGTCAGGGAGGAGAAGAAGAGGATTCATACCTTTCCCAAAGGGTATTAGTCTCTCTATGAATAAAAATATTCGACTGGAATCGAACTCAGTTCTCCGATTCCTCCAAGCCTGCTATCCATTACTCCACCGTGCCTCCTCCTTTTTATAATATAGCCTTTTTAGAAGGAATAGAACGCTTTAAATAAATATAATCAGGTGGGTATTTAGGAATAATAAAAACCATATAAAACAAGACCTTCTCATCGAACCGATATTTAAATCATATGTATATAGTAAATGGGTGGCACAGGAGGTAAGGTGGGTGTCACAGGAAAGTAAGGTGGGTGGCACAGGAGGTAAGGTGGGTGTCACAGGAAAGTAAGGTGGGTGGCACAGGAAGTAAGGTGGGTGGCACAGGAAAGTAAGGTGGGTGGCACAGGAAGTAAGGTGGGTGGCACAGGAAAGTAATATTTATTTTAAATAGAAAAATGTGGCACAAGGCCAAAAGGAGGAAGGCTGGTTTTTAATCTGTGTTATTTTAAACTTAGCTAGCTACGATAACTGACCCAAACATACGACAGTATTCCTTACGCCAAAACAACATATTCTTACTTACGATTCTTACTGCAGCTACCATAATAATTCAAAGTCTTTATGAAGTCCTAATTAGTAGCCATATGTAGAAATGGTCTAAACTGGATAGTACATGTAAGTTGAAGAGAAAATAAAAACGTAAACAAGATTTTGACGTTCGACACTACTTCAATCAAAAGGTTAGGTGGGAAACCTCCATCGCTACTAGAAAGAGCGATAAGAGTTATTGAATATGATGAAACTATTTTCCTGAAAAATTACCTTAATAAAAAGATTTTATAAATTCCAACCGAAAGTAGCATTGGTTGCATCGTCAATGAGTGCCGAATGATTTCTATCTATCTATCTATCTATCTATCTATCTATCTATCTATCTATCTATCTATGTCTGTCCTTTCTTTCTTTCTTTCTTTCTTTCTTTCTTTCTTTCTTTCTCAGTCAGTTCATTTCTATCTATCTATCTATCTATCTATCTATCTATCTATCTATCTATCTATGTCTGTCCTTTCTTTCTTTCTTTCTTTCTTTCTTTCTTTCTTTCTTTCTCAGTCAGTTCATTTCTATCTATCTATCTATCTATCTATCTATCTATCTATCTATCTATGTCTGTTCTTTCTTTCTTTCTCACTCAGTTTATATCTATCTATCTATCTATCTATCTATCTATCTATCTATCTCAGTCTGTTCATATCTATCTATCTATCTATCTATCTATCTATCTATCTATCTATCTATCTATGTATGTCTGTCCTTTCTTTCTTTCTTTCTTTCTTTCTTTTTCAGTTGATATCTATCTATCTATCTATCTATCTATCTATCTATCTATCTATCTATCTATGTGCATCTAAGTTCTCTGCAGCTAGCACCTCATCATTTTGATTGATGAGCAAAAATGAGTGAAAAATGTTATCGACTTCACGCTGCTTTCCTTAACGCTCGGATGATAGAAAACCCAATAATTTATAAATCATTCGACCCACTCTTCTACATGACACATTTATTTATGTGCAGTACATCTATGAATGCTCAAAGAATTCAATGCGCATAGAACTACCTACCTAAAGCGTCTTACAGTCCAATAGCCACTTCGATCTTCGTCAACTGCCTCGATACTGAAGCCTTGTGTCATACGATTTCATTATTGTGTCAGCTGCCAAGAAAGTTAGTACACTCTGCCATGCTAGACAATTTTTATCTTCAGGATCTATCTTATATATTTTAAGTCTACCATTCGTCCTTGATTTGGATGTTGCTGTCACATATGGTCCGGAACTCCTACTATATATTTAGAGATTCTTGATAAAATCCAAAGAAGAATCAACATTATTATTGGTCCTGAGCTGACGTCTCGTCTTCAGTCACTTTCCCACCGCCATAATATAGCTTCCCTGTGATTTTTCTATAAATACTTTCATGATAATATTTCGGATGATCTCTTCGCTATGGTACCTATACTTTATGAATTTAAGCGCCGTACTAGATTGGTAAAAAATAAAGTCTCATAAATTCGCAATTGAACTGGTTAGATGTAACCGAAAGTTTTATGCTAACAGTTTCTTTTCTCGCTTCTAGAACTCGCTTCTGGTTCCGTGCTTTACAGCCAACTTTAATCTGCAAAGATTTAAATGTAATATCAATCTGTCTTCTTGATTATATTTGTATTGTTCTCGGCCTTTAATAAAGTTTCTCTCTTTTTTTTTTATTCATTCAGGCCCATTATGTCTTAGAGGCTCTATTGCCTTGCTTGGGATGAAATGATGACAAAAAATATTACCGTAAATCCCCATGTATAATACTAATTTTTTTCTAAAAAATAATAAGCAAAGTCAAAAAAAAACTTTAAAAAATTGCCATAAAATAAAATATGAATTATAAAAGTAAATTAGAATAATATTATTCTATGTTTAAAACCATTTTTTAAATAAAGAGTAAGAAACGCTGTCCATAATGAAATTGGAGAGGTACAATTTATAGGGTTTGATTACCAAACAAGGGGTGCGTATTATGCATGAGTAGAAGCATTTTCCCATATTTTCAGCACAATGAATGAAGGCGTATTATACACGGGGAATTACGGTAACTTTAAAATACTAGTTTAGTAAATATTTATTTATTTGACGGTGTTGAGTATTTTTTAGCACGTTAGCCTAATAGTGAATACGATAGGCGGGAAGTGCTTCACAAAATAATCTGATTTATTAAATAATCGAAGAAATATACCTCGCAATAAAACGAACTAATCTCGAACACTATTGCGAGTTAGCGATAATTAAAGATTGCCTTGCCTACGGTCAAATCCCACTGAAAAAACCGTTTCTGTCCGATCACCGAATATGACAACAAAAATTAATTGTCATCAATTTTTAGCCCCACAATTTCTTTGCTTATTCATGTAACCATAATCAACCAATCAGATTGCATTTAAAACATACAGAAATTTGAGCTACTTTTTTGCATAAAACGGAAAATATTCTCGATCTCTAGTTAGATGTAAGATATATCACAGCACAGTCACACATCCCCCCATTTCATTGTAACTTTTGAAAACCATAGAACTGTGAAACACGCTTAGACGATCATCTGTCTTTCGATATCTGACTGAACAGGGAGATTTTTTTCCCGCAGTAGGTTGCCATTTCTTTCTGCAGTAGACCAGTTGCAACCCAAGGCTACACAACCCGGTCTGTCCTGCTATTTACCCATAAGAAGAGAAGAAGAAGAAGAGGATTCATACTTTTCCCCAGGGTATTAGCACCTACGTGAATGTAATGAATTCGACTGGAATTCGAACTCGGCTCTCCGATTCCTCAACCCGAGCCGCTATCCATTACTCCCCCAATAGAGTAGATATCATATTCTTTTTATTATATTGTAAGCGATCTGGGATTGCAAAGGAAATATTTGTCGCAGATTAATTCCACAACGCAGAGAACAAATCACTGTAAGTTCAGAGTCGAACATCGGGGGCAGAAAGAAATACCGAAAACTCTATTCGCAGGTACTATCACACAAATCCCAATGCACGTAACCAGTCAGAAAAATAACTCACTCTCCGACGAACGCGGTAGCTGAAATATATCAATTTTCCTCTCGATTCGAGAACACCAACTGCTTTTATCGGCCGAACAGTTTTTTCATTCGTCGACAACTGGAAGAGGACACCAAGTATTTTGCATAACAAAATACTTTTATAGAGACTCCTGCGACGGACTGGTTTTTAATCTAAATATTCCGTCTTCAGTATGTCATGTGGTATACGCGCCCTTTTTTTGGTAAGTAATTTTCTTTTTCCGCCGTAGGATACACGACGCGCTGTCGCTTGATTTGACGAGGTAAGTCGCCGTTTTCTTCACTCTCTCTCTCTCTCTCTCTCTATATATATATATATATATATATATATATATATATATATATATATATATATATACATGATATATACAGGGTGTCCTCAAAATTTGATATCAAGTTTAGCTCAATTAAATTGAACAGTTTAGGTGTTGAAGATCATAAGTTTATCATGGGACCGATTTTGTAAGTGTTCAGCATGTCCGCCGCCTGTGACACGGCACACGTCAAGTCGGTAGTTGGACCCTTGCTAAACACGCTGTAGTATGTCTCCGGAAAAATTATCCAGTGCGGAAGTGAGTCTCTGCTTGAATTCATCAATGCTTGTAGGAAGAGGAGCCATTTCATCAGAAAACTGTCTTCAGCTTCACCACGCCTGATCCATCTCTCTGGCAGATTCTCATTGAGATAACAAACATTTTTTTTTTTACCAAGAATATATATATATATATATATATATATATATATATATATATATTGTGTATATTTAGGCAGCAATTTTTCATTGATGCATGTTTCATTAAATAATATAGATAAGTTTTGTCTATTTATTTTAAGTAAGTTCCTTTCATATTGTCTGATAAGCTTAATAAAATTATCGTTGAAGGACGAAAAACAACGTAAAACCATATTGATACATTAACAAATCCTATCTAAAATAAGGCTTATGGTAAGCCATTATCAAAGATGACAATTACTTTTCAATATATCAAACAATACACGGACGAAACAATAATGATTGTCTGTTTTTGTTGCATACACAAGTTAGTCGTTGCTTTGAAATTTATTATTGTTTTGTGTATTGGTTGATATATTGAAAAGTAATTGTCATCTTTGATAATGGCTTATGTAAGCCGAAAACTTAGATTGAATTTAAACATGTATCAATATGGTGATTTTCTTTCAAGGGATTAATGTTAATGCTTAGCTTATCCGACAATCTCTCTCTCTCTCTCTCTCTCTCTATATATATATATATATATATATATATATATATATATATATATATTGAACAATAAAAAATATTAAAAAATTAAAATCTTCAGACACACTGGGTTGTAGATTAATACTCTTTCGTTTTTTATTATTATTCCATTTAGATTCCTCGACTAGTTTCGGCCAAAATGGCCATCATCGGGAAAAGAATTATTTCTGCTTGCTGGTAGCAGTAAACTACAGAAATGAATGTCTTGATGGAGAAAATGAACTTTGTCTGTAGTTTTCATTTGTTTTTTTTAATTTTTTTATCTTTTTAACATGAATCGTTTAACATTCCTTGTGTTGGTCAAACAGTCTCTTTTAAGTTGTTATTTGAGATAAGAGCTGGATGGATCTATGCTTCTCTGAATTCCCTTGGTCAGTTTGACACTTTTATTGGTCCTGGAGAGGGGATGTGTCTCTGTTTAGTGTTTGTGTGTGTGTTATTTGGTTCTTAGGGAGTGAGTGAGTGTGATATGTGTAAACGTGTGTATTGCTGTGTGTGTGTGTTATCATTTGGCTCATTAGGGAGTTAGTGAGTATGATGTGTGTAAGTGTGTATATTCGTGTGGGTGTGTGTATAAGTGTGAGGCCTCAACACCTCCGTAAGCATGTCTGTCTTGTGTGGGTGAGAAATGTGGGTAGGTTTTGATTTGTAGTGTTATATATTAGTACTATCTATATTGTTAAATTTATGGATTAGCCTGGCTGGATATTGTGTTTTTAGACGTTGAATCCACTTATTTTCACAACTCTGAATTTTTTTAAAACTTCAGATTTATCTTTACTTATGTTTTATTAACCACCTCTGTCTTTTCATTTGTCGGGGTAACCTAGGCATATTTAGGAAGGTGTGGCACCATTTATCGAGGCAGAAAAAGAAAAGAAAGAAAAGAAGGCAGAAAGAGAGGCGAGACCAAACGTAGATGATAAGCAGAACACACACACGGCTAAGAGACAATGGATAAAGGATATTTTGATAAGTAACAAATGGCGAAAGAGTGTCATTACAATGACAGGGAAATTCTGACAAAAAAAAAAAAAAGAATCAGATATGTTTTGGCGACGGCTGTGTTATCTAGAGATATGTAAACAAACTGTTGGTACGGGAAGGCATCTGATTATCAATTACAGACCGACTGGCCAAAGAAAAATCCAAATGAAAATGTTATTTCGATAAGTGACGAAAAAAACAGGCAACTAAAAGGACTTTGGATAGATATGAAAAATTAATTGTATCAAAGCCACACAAGACGTGTCCGCTGACCGACTTCTTTCGACGGAACATCTTTGGCCTGCGATAATAAAATTATGTTATCAGAAATATGTACCGAAGGGAAATGAATGGGGATTTAGAAATGTTTTTTTTTTTCGGAGGGCGACGTTTGGCCGTGTTAAAAAGGCCACCCATTCGGATAATTAGCGATAAAATGCCTGACGAAAACCACGTGTAGAACAAGAGTTATGACCGCCATAGTTCATATTGTCCCGTTTTCGGCTAGAGGAAGAAGAGGAAAAAGAAAAAAAGATAATTTTTTTTTTTGTTAAGCAAGATATTTTTTTTTTTCCTGAAACAAAGCCGCGGATTCGTCCACGCCCGACTAAGACATCATTGGTCGAGTGGTGATCACGTGACGCACGAAGGAGGAGGTCGCCGCCCATCCAGAGGGATAGGTATGAGAAGCTGCTATCGGAGAAGGGGGGGAAGGGGGAGTTCACGCCCCTCTGAAGTATGGTGAGAAGGTGGGAGTAAGGAAAGGTTCCCAAAAATGGAAAAAAAAGTGAAAATTCCTAACCAGAAATAAAAGGTGGATATGTATTTAGAATTATCGAGAAACCCCGACGCCGACAACCCACCCGGTTTTGGTCGGCGTCCATATAAGCGAAGCCACAGCAAGCAGAAATCAGTTTGAGTTGAGTTTGAGTAGAGTTTGAGTTGAGTTTGAAATGAGTTTGAGTTGAGTTTCAGTTCGAGTTGAGATCGAGTTTCGGTCTCCAGTTGAAGCCGCCTCGCAGATAGCTGACCAAGATTCCCGCAAATTCCGGACTCCTCTTCAACCCAAGAGCAATTATTTTGAAGAGCGACTTAGATCCAGACCACCAAAATAAGTTTATTTTCGACTTTCGTCCGAAAACACACCGAAAAACCAATTTCTTAGAGAGCAAACAACTTGAAGCGTTAAAACTCGCCTAACGGAAAACGACGTGTCACAATCCATAGAACGGGTCGGGAGATGGATGCAGTCCTATGTATCGAACAACTAGACATAAAGTTTGTTACCTTTTTCTTTGATACCTTGAACTTTTGAGTTTTTATTTTCTTTTCTTTTATGCATATTTGTGTGGTGTCACCCCCGTTGAACTCGATTTGCATTACGGCCCCAACCACTGTTTGATCTCGTCTGCCTAAGATCAATTCACAACGTGGGTAGGCAGACTGGGGATCAATGTAGTTACCTTGGTAACCAGGAATTGGAAGCGAGTTGGGAACGACGAGGCTGATATCAAATCTAACCAGATTCCCACCCGAATCACCAAAAGGTTAGAACGTCACATTTGGGTACCGCGACCGATACCAAGCCAGTTGGTCGTCACAGGACGAGACAACACGACTGACGCGACAGGCGGACGTCACGTTTGGAGCAGCGACACCCGAACGGAGCAGCGAGGAGCGAACAGCTGGCGCCGCGGCGAGGACGTCACAATTGGTGCTGTTTAGGGACGTCACACAGTGCCGTGGTAGACCAGAATAGAACGTCACAGTTGGCGCTGCGACCAGGGGACGACGTCACAAAGGGTATTAGAATAATCCATAATATACACTGGCAGCAAACTGCTTACATACGGAGAGCAAATGAATTTAGTAATTATACGAAAATAGAAAGCCGTATACAAATTATACAAATAGAAAGTCGTATAGGACGAAGATGTGTCGTCTCACCTGACTTATTCAACTTCTACAGTGAAACAATTTTGAGACAATTCGAAGTTCTATCAGGATTCTTTATTTGCAGTCACAATCTAAAAAACATAAGATATTATATATGACATAGTGTTGATAGCAAACACATAAATTAAACTATAGGGACTCTTACAGAAGGGATAAATAAAAATGATGAGAAGAAAGGACTAAACATCAATTGTAAGAAGGCAGAATGTACGGGTGTCAGCAAAAGGAATGGCCCAAGATGTGAACTTCGAATTGGAGACACCAGAATCAAGCAAGTAAACAATTTTAATATCTAGGAAGTGTTTTAACAAAAAAACAGATAAACGCGACACCGAAATCCGAAGTTTGCACTGGAATAGCAAAAGATGTTTTTCAAAAGCTAAGCAGAGAAACAGGACAATTTCGTTAGGAACAAAGAAAAGATTACTTAACTATCACGTAATATCAATCCTCCTATATGTCAGTGAATGCAGGACAATCTCATCACAGATAAATAAAAGTCTTGAAGCAACAGAAATGTTCTACAGAAGGATACCGAGAAAAACACGGACCGAACATGTGAACAACGACAATGTTTTAGAGAAAATGGAAACAAAAAGGACACCGACACTTAACATCAGGAAAAGAGAGTTGAAATTTCTTGGTCATATAATGAGGAAAGAGGGCTCTTTTCCATTGATACTCACAAGACATATTGCTGGCAAGTGTAACAGTGAAAATGAATGCATTACCTACATAGCAAGCTTGAGTAAAAGAATAGCAGAATATATTTGAGGATAGATTAAAAAAGACAAAATTTAGTAAGCGCTACAAAAGACAGGAAATTATGGAGAGCCATGATCGCCAATATTTTGAAGGGACACGTCATACGAAAGAAGATGCCAACGTACTTTCGTTTCCTCATATATATCTATGACGACCTCTTTCACTTACAGATTCTTTGTTCGTACTTATCTGTTGCCACCATTGTTTTTTTTCTCCATCTGTTTAACGAATAAACATTGACTAATCGAATATGTCAATAAAGAAAAACGACATTCGATCTGAAGGTGAAGAAGAATGTTTCTGATGTAAGTCAAGTTCGAGTAACGTTTATCAATTCTTGAAATATGCCAAGAGCTAGTTTTTGATGAAATTCTAAAAAAAAAAAAAAAGTATTCAAAAGCTATGAGAAAATAAATAAAAATATAACCTGCTGCTTCATAATTTTTCATTTTAAATTTCTTTTTCGAATTGCGTTATTTTCGTTTTTTAAGTCAATTCAATGACGTCTATTTTTGCCGTCCACCATTTCGAATTCTCTTGTGTTCACATTTAAACAATTCTATTGTTATTTTTACACTATTGTTTTTTGTTTTGTTTTCAAATACTTTTCTTTAATTGTATGCCTCCATCTTTTTTCGTGGTCAGAACGCCATGACATCGTCTTCTATGTAAAATTTAATATGTGTTTATAAGACTCTAGCGCAGGCATTCACAACCTTTTTTTTGTGTCATCGCCCGCCTGCATAGTATATATTCAAAAGCACACCAAAATTGCTTGGTAAAAGATTGTTTTTTCCTCCCAAACTGACTTTATTGTATGCCACTATCTTTTTTTGCGGTCAGGACGCTATGACATCGATTTCCATCTCGTAGTGAGATTTTGTTTGTCAATGCCATTTTAATATCAATATAAATATAGGAATTCTAACAATGCACACTTCTTATGAGTTCCTTCAATGAGGGCGATCATTGCTCTCCCCAAGTTTGTGTCCTTATTAGATCTAAGTAATATCTGTCCAATTACTATATCACTCAGCTGAAAGTCTAGTAACAGATCTTGCCAAAATAGAATACTTTTTGACGGGCATTAAATGAGGGATCGACTTTTTATTGTTATTAATTAATAAAATGTTCTGCGATTAATCAATCATCATAAATAATAATTGTAAAATATATATTTAGAGACTCACATGTGAAATTTGTTCAAGATACTTAACAAAATAAACCGTCATTTTTGTGGTAGGTCTAAAATTTAATATGAATTTATATGATTCTAGTGCAAGGATTCTCAACCTCTTGCGTCATAGCTCATTTTCACATGGAAAAATTTTCCACCGTCCACCTGCATAGTATATATTCAAAAACATACCAAAATTGTTTGGTAAAAGTTTGTTACTGGTTCGTAAACTGACTATATGATGGAGTAATAAAATAACTAAAAGTGTAACAAATAACGCTGAATTATGCGGCGGTTGCTGCTGCAACTAAAAATATTACAAAGACGAAAGCAAAACTAAACCATTGAAAAATGTACATATATATATATATATATATATATATATATATATATATATATATATATATATATATATTTAATTTTTTTATTGTTCAAAACAGGTGGAAGTGTCGACAATTAAACAATTTTTGTTTCTAACTATAAAATTAAAAATAATATACGCTAATAGCAACTGAAAAAAATCAGAGAATAATTTTTGTTGTTCTTGGTCTTCACTTATCTGATTTATACCAAAAAAATGTTATTTCTGACGAAATATATTAGATATTAATGACCCTTCTCAAAACTATCAAAATAACAAAATATTCATTGGTTGTAGGGATATCTTATCTAGGAATGTGACCGAGTTATTCCCATTTATCACATTGAATATCTCCTTTGAATATTTTTCCGGGTACCATATGTTGAAATACCATTTTAATACTCCAAATTCTACAGGGCCCACCAAAAATTTTAATCGCCTACCATTTTAGTAGTTTCTCATTAACCACGCAACAGTTGATATCGCCCACTGGTGGGCGATATCGCCCAGTTTGGGAAGTCCTGCTTTAATGCATGCAAAAAAGGCGAAAATCAATCTCAACCAGAATTCGAACACGTCTGACCGAATTCTCGTTCAAAGCCTTAAATCATTGAACCACCTTGACGTCCAACAGCGTAGACTACCTTTTTTACAATGTTGTTCAACCTGTACAAGGCCTAAGAACAATTCAAGGTGGAGGGTTACAGAGTAACAGGCACAGTTTATGGGGATAGGTAGGGAACGTAACGGTTAAACATAGAATAGAGGGGTGATAGCAAACATGGGCATATAGTGAACACAAAAAATTGAGTCAAAACACTAAGAAAGTATAGAAATATGTTTTAATATCAGCAATACATTTTTGTAAAAAAATAATACCAGCAATAAATTTTTCAAAAAACAAAAAAATTATTAACAGCAATATATTTTTGAGGAAAAGAAATTACTATTTTTGAAGAAAAAAATATTACCAGGAATACATTTCTGAGGAAAGGTATTATTAACATTTATGACGAAAAAATATTACCAGCAATACATTTCTGAGGAAAGGTATAATTACCATTTTTGAAGAAAAAAATATTACCAGCAATACATTTTTGAGGAAAGATATTACCATTTTTGAAGGAAAAAATATTACTAGCAATACATTTCTTAGGAATGGTATTATTTCCATTTTCGAAGAAAAAAATATTACCAACAATACATTTCTGAGGAAAAGAAATATTACCATTTTTGAAAAAAAATATTACCAGCAATACATTTCTGAGGAAAGGTATTATTACCAATTTTGAAGAAAAGATATTACCAGCAATACATTTGTGAGGAAAAGAAATATTACCATTTTTGAAAAAACAAAGATTATCAGTAATACATTTCTGAGGAAAGGTATTATTACCAATCGTGAAGAAAATATATTACCAGCAATACATTTCTGAGGAAACGTATTATTACCATTTTTGAAGAAATAAATATTACCAGCAATACATTTCTGAGGAATGGAAATATTACCATTTTTGAAGGAAAAAATATTGTTAGCAATACATTTCTGAGGTCAGTTATTTATTACCATTTTTCAAGAAAAAATATTACCAGCAATACATTTCTGATGTAAGGTATTATTACCATTTTTGTAGAAAAAAATATTACCAGAATTACATTTCTGAGGAAAGGAAATATTAACATTTTTGAAGAAAAAGACATTACCAGCAATACATTTCTGTGGAAAGGTATTATTACCATTTTTGAAGAAAATAATATTACCAGCAATACATTTTTGAAAGAATAAGGCATATCAGCAGCAAGAAATATTTTTTTTTTAAATTATTATAAGCAATAAAATTCTTGTCGGTATTAATTAACCCGTTGAAATTGATATGCCGTAAAACAAAACAAATCAAACAACCTATGAGAGAATAGGTTAAAATTGTAGTGATCGGGGAAGCATACTCTTGGATTTAAACAAGCAGGAAGCTTATACTTAACATCGGGAAGAGACAGATTGAATTTCTGGGACACGTAATTAAAAATCGGGTCTTGGAGAATGTGATATTCACTGGTCGAACAGAGGGATAGAGAGACAAGGGAAAGCAACGCATAACGTACCTGGTGGGCTTAAGCAAGTTTTATTTTTAGAAACAACAACAATAAAAAATGTCCCCATATATTTAATGATAATTTTATGTTTTGCTTATTTATTGATTCGTTTCTATCAGTGTTATTAAAGTAATAATTCAAAATGGAACATTTGATAACGAGCCGTTCAACCCGATAGCCATTGTTAAATATATATCGTCATTCTTTGTCATGGTAGAGAGCTTGTTTGTCCCAGTAATCTCAAGAGTAAATCCGTCTTGAGTTCAAACTTTTGTAGATAAGGTTGAAGAAGATGGACCAAATTGAACGCGACCAACCTCCGAAGACCCCAAAGGTGGAATAGACAAAGATCTACATGATCTCAAGATCCAAGTAGACGGAAAAGAGGGCATCTCCAGTCGGGCAAGCGTAACCAATGCGGATTTTGACAGAGCAAACATATCGCATGTCTGAATCATTTTTGATCCGAGAGGGAGGCGTTTCTGGCCAAGTGTGTGATCTTCTCTGTCATGGAGAGTTGTCCACTGAAATTAAATTCATGCGAATGAACTCTTTAATTGACAGCCATCTCCGTTACCGCCACCGCCACCCGAGGAGCGAAAGGGGATAAGGGGAGCGCGGATGAGGATTACGATCCTCAGATGGAAACAGGCGTCAACAAGAAAATTTATAACAATAATATATATATATATATATATATATATATATATATATATATTTAAATATAACAGACAATGAATGTCTATTATGTCTGATCAGAAGCCGTTCTAAACTTCGTATGGTTGCTTTAATTTCGAGTGAAAATAAAGACAAAAATTGTCTAACGTTTCAATATTTTTTTTATTTAAACTTTCGGCTCACACGAGCACCAGCTTAATAAAATTATCCAAATGATGGGCAATCTTTGTTTTAATTTGCACCCGAAATTAAAGCATTTTATGTATGTCTCATTGAATAATTTCAAACATTATGTCTTCTTATTTTTATCATAATCCTTTCATATTCATGAATATTTTTTCGTATATTACAATTAAATGAGGCAGGAAATGCACTGTAACAGTGAGAATCAGTTTTATTTTCCAAGTACTTTCCATCTCTTTCTGAGATCATCATCAGAGGTGCAACTGGCAAGGAAAATTATCCATTACTGAAGAAGAAGAAGAAGAAGAAGAAGAAGCAGCTTTTATCAAATATTTTTTTTATAGATAAATAAGTTTCGGTCTATAGGTATATGTTACGTTTATTTGTGATTTTTGGAATACATTTTTCAGAATTTCCAGCAAAAAATTAGAATGGTCGTAATAAACAGAAGCAAGTTAGGACGCTTAAGACACGATAGATTTGACACAAATCAACACCGTTTTTGATTATTATTAAATAAAAAAAACACACCTCAAAACAAAAAAGTACATTATGAGAGAAAAACATCCCAAAAAATTGTTCATATAACCGCAAAAAGGCAAAGAAAACTGCAGAATAAAATGTAAAAGAAATTACATTTGGAATGCTTGAAATTTCCCCTCTAGTCAGAACATCCATTTGCAAATGGTTTCTCTAAAATGTCGTCTGCCTTGTTGAGTTTCAAAATTTCTCCGCGGATACCATTAAAATATTTGGACTGGGAAAATTGTGCATTTGTTGGGAAGTGAAAAATATTTAGAACTTTTTTGAAAAAAACATTTCGTTCTTTATCTGTTGATATATATATATATATATATATATATATATATATATATATATATATATATATATATATATATAAACAACATTATAGATAAAGTCTTACAAATTTTATGGCAAATAAATTCATGACTTCATACGATACTGTAAGATCGGTAATACGACTATATATACAACCCAGTAGAATCTAACAATGGTTCCCTCCGCACAGAAGAGTCACAGGATCGAATCCTGACTGAGAGTGCATATTATTATTAAAGATTTCTCGAATATTAATGCAGGTAGACGAAAATAAATAAATATCATCATAAGCAGGTTGAGAAAGCTCAGCATTCCATGAGATGCTACCTCCACCATTTTTCCTGTCGTATATTGCACTTGGAAGCTCGTCCAGTCTGCATCCCGGGTCTTCCGTCAGATGGTCAGTGTACATCTTCTTTGGTCGACCTTGTGTTCTTTTTCCAGCGGATGCTATACAGAGCAGACCGACTCCAGCTAGTTTTAATTTACTACGCCAACAGTGACTAGCAAATCTTAGTCTTTGTTGGCATATTAATTTGATGATAGGAGGTATGTCGCCATAGAAGTCTTTCTTTGTTGG